>SJYA01003290.1:1506952-1575686 GCA_006410615.1 Neotragus moschatus | reverse complement strand
CCCCCCCCCCCCGCCACATTCAGGAAGCAACTTTCAGAAAACTTTAGGAGCTCTCTTAACTAATGAAGATATCAAAAAGTCCCTCCAGGTCAGATGGCTACAACAAGTCAACCCACTGGCCTGAGACCAGGGAATCCCAGAAAAAGCTAAAAATGCAGTGCCAGTCACAACAGCTCTCAAGGATCCACATAAATTTCCGCAAAAGACCCAATTCCCCTTAGGCCTGAAGCCCTCCTGGGACTTCAACCCATCATTTTCAAAATTCCTGTCCCATGGACTCCTTATGCCCAATACGCTGATACTAGCACTGAAGAAAAAGGATGGTACTTAACTGCCTGGTCTAGGATTTCTGAATCATTAATGAGGCAAAAATTGCCCTACACTTGACAGTCCCCAATCCTTACATACATTTAGGAAAAGTACACCCAGATAGTAGCTGGTTCTCAGCCCCAGATTAAAAAGCTGCTTTCCCAATACAGTATACTAACTCATATTTATGGAATCTAGAAACATGGTGATGATAACCCTGTATACGAGACAGCAAAAGAGACACAGATGCATGGAATGGACTTTTGGACTTTGAGGGAGAGGGAGGGGGGAGAAGGTTTGGGAGAATGGCACTGAAACATGTGTGCTATCATGTGGGAAATGAATCATCAGTCTATATTCGGTTTATTATTTTTATTTATTAAATTAAAAAAAAAATAAAATAAATCTTTGAAAGAACAACAAAAAAATAAAAATAAAAAGCTGCTTTCTTCTGCATCCCACTGGCCCCAGAATCACAATACTTGTTCACATTCGAATGGGAATCTCCACCACAAGCTCCTCAACAACTACCTGTACTGCTTTGTCCCAGAGCTTTAGGGATAGCTCCCACCTCTTTGGACAGGCAGTAGCCTGAGATTTAGAAGATTTAAATCTTGGGCTCCAAAATCACTGCAGATGGTGACTGCAGCCATGAAATTAAAAGACACTTGCTCCTTGTAAGGAAAGGTATGACAAACCTAGACAGCATATTAAAAGGTAGAGACATCATTTTACTAATAAAGGTCCATTTAGTCAAAGCTGTTGTTTTTCTAATAGTCATGTGCAGATGTGAGGGTTGGACCATAGAAAAGGCTGAGCACCAAAGAACTGATCCTTTTGAACTGAAGTGCTGGAGAAGACTCTTGAGAGTCCCTTGGATGCAAGGAGATGAAACCAGTCAGTTCCAAAGGAAATCAACCCTCAATATTCATTGTAAGGACTGAGGTTGAAGCTCCAATACTTTGGCCACCTGATACAAAGAGCCAACTCACTGGAAAAGAAAGACTGAAGGCAAAAGGAGAAGAGGATGGCAGAGGATAAGATGGGTAGATAGCATCACTGACTCAATGGATATGAATTTGAGCAAACTCTGGGAGACAGGGAAGGACAGGGGAGCCAGGGAAGGACAGGGGAGCCTGGCATGCTGCAGTCCATGGGGTCACAAAGAGTTGGACAAGACTTAGTGATTGACCAACAACACTTAAGGGGGAACTTTCATACAGTATATAGATGATCTCTTGATTTGTTCCCATCTCAACTCCAGGTCATTCAACATGCCATTCAGGTCCTTATTTTCCTGGCTGAGTGGGGTTATAAGGTGTCCAAATTTAAGGCTCAACTAGTATAGCAAGTTTTCTATCTCAGAAGGATATTGACCACTGGCAGGCATAGCCTTTCAGCAGACGGTAAAGGCTATATCCACCTACAGACTCCCACCTCACGTAAACAGCTGCAAGCATTCCTGGGCCTAACCGGGTATTGTAGGATTTGTATACTCAACTACTGTCTCATAGAGAAGCCCCTATATGAATCTCTAAAAGGCAGAGATGATCAAATACCCTTTACAAGGGGGCCATCCCAACAGAAGGCCATAGAAACCTTAAAAAATCTCCTTGGAAGAGCTCCAGCTTTAATATTTACTCAACCCATACAATCCAACTTTACACCCACGAAAAAGGGAATGTTGTTTTAGGGGTCCTACTCAAAGTCTAGGAGAAACTCTACAGTCAGTAGCCCATCTTAGCAAATAGTTGGATCCCACTGTGAAGGGCAGACCCCCTGTCCTGGGGCACTGGGAGCACCATCCTTCCTTACAAGAGGTCCTTAAGTTTGCCCTGGAAGCATCCATACAGGTTCTCACTGTCCATCAGGTATCAGAATTACTTAATAACCAGGCTTCAGCCTGGCTTTCAGACAATAGGATCCTCAGATATCAAATCTTTTTTTTCTGAAGACCCACAGATGTCCCTGGGTGTTTGTACGACTCTAAATCTAGCAACCCTGTTGCCTGCACCAGGGGGAAAATGTCCTTCCTATATTGTTCCAAGGTCTTGACAATTTCATTAAATGCCTGCCTGGATCTCTGGGATCAACCTTTGGCCAGTGCTGATGACGTCTGGATCATGGATGGAAACAGTTACACAGCAGAGGGAAAACACAAGGCTGGATGTGACATTGTGTCCCCCATCAGGTCACTGACACCTGAGCTCTGCCTCAGAGCTCATCTGCACAACTTACTGAACTCACTGCACTCACCTGAGTGTTAGGATTGGCTAAAGGGGAAAAGGGTCACAATTTACACTGATTCTAAACATGCTTTCTTGTTGTTACCTGCCCATGCAGCCATCTGGATAGAAAGAAGATACCTAACCTCCAAAAACAGCCCCATTAAATATGGCCCTCAGATTAATCAGCTACTCCAGGCCTCCAACTGCCTACAGAGGTAGCCATAGTTCATTGAAAAGGCCATCTGACACTAGAGAGGGAAATCAGTTTGCAGCCCAAGTTGCTAAGCAGGCCGCCTCTAAAGCAGCCCCATGACAGGGAGACCTCATCCCTGCCCCACTGTCACTTCCTCTCTTCACCTATATGGAGAAAGAAAGGCATGGGCAGCCGGAAAGGGTTTCCACCTAGACTCATTCAGATGGTACACCACTGATGGGACTCTTCTTGTCCCCAGAAGCCTCCAATGGAAACTCATTAATGACCACCATGAATTCATACGTCTGGAAGGGATGCCTTCTCTGCCATGGTACCTAGAGTCCCAAAAGGCAAAGAACTTAATCAACGAATCTGGCAGGTATCCAGCTCTAGTCTGACCTGTTCTGATAACAACTCCCAGGGAAATAAATGTCCTGCCTTGGTCCAAGCCATCCAATGACACGGGACTTATCCTAGGGAAGATTGGCAGGTGGATTTCACCCGGATGCCTCCTTCCTAGGGCTACAGGTATTTACCAGTCTTTGTAGACATCTTCATAGAATGGATAGAAGCCTACGTAACTAGGACAGAAAAAGCCCTAGAAATTGCCAATAAACTTCTACAAGAAGTCATTGCCTGCTTTGGTCTTCCCTGCTTCCTTCCAAGTAATAACAGGTCCTCATTTATTTCCACTATAACCCAGTCCATTGCCAAAGCTCTCAACATAAGGTTTGCTCTATAATACATTGCTCCTGGAGGCCCCAATCCTCAGGAAAGGTAGAAAGAGTCAATCAGTTCCTCAGAAGCATCCTCTGAAAACTAATACAGTTCTAAACTGGGTAATTCTCTTATCTGTTTCCCTCTTTTGAAGTAGAATAACTCCAAAGGATCCCCTTGGACTAAGTCCACATGAAGCCTTATTTAGACATCCTTTCCTAACACCAGACCTACTTATGGACAGGGAAACCCTAGGACTACAATCTTATGTAACCAAACTGTCAGTCTTCCAACAGGCCCTTGGGGAAATTGACCTGGGAACCAACCCTCCTTGACCTCAGCCAGCCATACGATACTAATCTGGGGAAAAGGCCCTTATCAGAACCTGGAAGGACGGGTCTTCCGAGTCCCAGTTGGACCCTATTTGAAAGGGACCTCTTTCAGTTCTCCTTTCCTTATCCAAAGTCCATCAAGTTTCCAGGAATCTCCACCTGGATTCACCATTCTGTTAAGCTAAGGAAACCTCTCTCTGAAGATTCAGACACTCCAGCATCCTACTCCTGTGAACCACATGAAACCCTTAAATTCTTCCTCAAGAGGACCAAAGATAAATAACAATCTAACTCTAAATACTTGGCCTTGTAACAGTCTTGATATCTTGATTGTCCTTTCTTCTGAGCTTGTGCCCTCCTGTGGGTAATCCTATCTCACACCTGTGGCACCCAACCTTGGTCCTCCTGTCTTTCTGAGGCCTACACTAGGCATCATTCTTGACCAAATGCTACCCAAACTCACTCTCACCTTACCTCTCCCCTGGTCCATTATAAATCTAACCTCTTTCAACATCTCTTAAACCCAGAGGATATTTACAGACTGTAGCTACTGCCCACAACCTATTCTCCTCCAGGCTATGTACCTTCAGCACTAGCCTTCAGACAATATCATCCTTGCCATTAGAAATTTGGTCCAATGTCTTGTCTTACCCAGATGCCCAACTTGATCCTAGGACTAGATCGTATAGAGTCTTTTGATAGACCCTCATTGCACAATTACTGGTCTGGGGACAACAAACCCACTTTTTAAAATGCTATGTTGCTTCTAGCATCCATGCAGGCAAATTTGGACCCTCTGTTCCCCCGTGGAGGAACAGAGGCTGGGAGTCTCACTGGCCAGTAACACTAATCTCCTAATTACATTCCACTCCTATATAACCAGCTTACCCCCACCTCAAGGTCTTTTTTTCATCTGTGGGACTTCTGCATACAAGTTCCCTGGGTTACATCATACCAAACGTTACCTGGATCAACGATCTTCCCCAATACACTATAGAGTAGTTCTGAACTAGAAAATGGAGGGGAGCAATGGGGCCTATCCTCTCCCCATTCATCTTTATCCTAACAGGCATCACCGGAATGGCAATCGGGGAGGCACTTCAATTCATATATCCACTTAATTAAACACGGTCAGGTCCAAATGTCCACCATCTTGGGAAAACTTCACACCCAAATAAACTCATTGACAGGTGTGGTATCCCCAAACTGGTGGGCACTCGAACTTTTAACCTAAGCTGAAGGAGACACATGTTTCTTCTTAGGAGAAGAATGCTGCTTCTACATCAACATATTGGGAAAAATCATAACAAGTCTATTCAAAATCAAACAAATCTTAAGTGGGGTAATCACAGTGATGTCCTGGTTCCAGTCAAAAAAACCTTTCTGAGATGGCTAATATCCCACCTATGTGTATTTTCTTAATTCTATTGTTTGTCCCTTGCTTCCTCAATTTATTATCCTAGTTTGTTTACTCCAGGTTAATAAGATACAAGCCCAACTCCTGAGGTAACAAGGATATCAGCCTTTAGCCTCTCCAACAACCTCCTCATACCATTTCCCCCCTTAGACGAACATCGACAGCTGCTTCCAGCCCCCTTCATTGACAGTTAGTGAGTGGTGGACACCCAAAGCCCCTTTTTACTCCTGGACAGCAGGAAGTAGTCAGAATGAATGATGAACAATGCCCATCTCCTCACTGAATTGCAGGAGGGGAACGATAGGAGGGGGTTAGCTGGGAACAGCTAGAGGTGGCCCTTCAGCTAATCACCCAATAGCTGCCTAATCGCATCAAGCAATTTATCAGCCAAGCCCCTAATATGCCTTCAATAGTACTCCAAAAATAGGGGGCCAGAAAAACACACTAGCTGACTTGCAGGATTTTCCCTACTTTAGCACACACGTACATTTGACACTATTCTATACTAAAGTAACCTTTGGTGGCCACTGGACTCATTAACTGCTTATAAATATTCCATGAATACATACATCTAATTATAACAGACTGAAGTATGGGAAGAACATGTGTGGTAAAGTATCCTTTGTTATATAACATTCAGCTGTCAATCAATGGCCCCCTTGGATTATGTAAATGACCCTGCCTTAAAAACTCTGTACCCCTCTCCAGGGCTATTTGCCTCCCTTGGTTGGCCTGCCTCTCTCTCGAGGTTTTGTCTCTGTTCTTTCTTTCTGTGTGCTCAGTTGCTTCATCGTGTCCAGCTCTTGTGCAACCTGTTCTTTCTTTCCTTATTGTTAATAAACTTTCTTGCAATGGCTAAGATCTTAGAGTCTTTTTGTGTCCTTACCAAGAACCAAGACCCACAGGAGGAATGGTCTCCAGACTCTTCTGCTAACAAAACTTTGATATGTCACTTTATTCCTTTCTCCTTTAAACAACACTAAGGACATAGACTTTTAACTCTATGCGCCAGACACTGCTTCAAATGAGTATTTATTTTGCTATTAATTCATTGATCCTCATAGTATCCCATAATGTAGCAACACTACTTCAACTTGAGAGTTGAACGGAAAAAGGCACAAGTGAGCTTTCGATAACCAACCAAAAGGAGCAGTGCCAGCAGTTTAGTAACAGAAGATTTTTTCCTTAAATTTGTTTTTATTGGGTTGTTCTCTCCCTTATTCTGCCACTCTAACCCAGAAACTAGGTTGGCAGAACACCCTAAGGTTGGATTTCCCTGGTGACACAGTGGATAAGAATCTGCCTGCCAATACATGGGACATGGGTTCGATCTCTGGTTCAGGAGGATTTCACACGCCATGGAACAACTAAATCTGTGCAGTTCAACTACTGAGCCCTCGTCCTGCAACTACCAAAAAAAAACTTGCATGCCTAGATCCTATGCTCTGCAACGAGAAACCACCAAAATGAGAAGCTGTGCAATGAAGAGTCACCCCTGCTCTCTGCAACTAGAGAGAAAGCCCATACAAAGCAAAGAAGACCCAGCACAGCCAAATAAATACATTTTTTTTTTTTTAAAAAAAGGATGTCTTAAGGGCGTTTGTAAGGGTGTTTGTAAATCCATGAGGAAGAAAAAAAGACACCAAGAAATAGTATTAGGAAGGAAAAACAGTTGCAGCAGAGACTTTTTAAATTATTAGAGAGTAGCATTAACTTTAAGCCTATAAATGGGAAAAGTTAAAAAAGCTATTTGTTACAAAAATAAAATTTAATAAAATTTTCCCAAGAAGAAATATAAAATAAATAACAATTAGAAATCTGATCAGGCGTCAAATCTCCACAAAAAAGGACCAAGCCCAGATGGTCCTAAGAACTGTGTCAGAGAACTGAAAAAGAGGAAAAGCTACTGAATTCATTTTATGAATTTATTTTGACCTCCTTTAGTGAAAGTCATGAAGTTGTGTCTGACTCTTTGCAACCCCATGCACTCTATAGTCCATGGAATTCTCTAGACCAGAATACTGGAATGGATAGCCTTTCCCTTCTCCAGGGGATCTTCCCAAACTCAGGGATCGAACCCAGGTCTCCCATATTGCAGGCAGATTCTTTACCAGTTGAGCCACAAGGGAAGCCCAAGAATACTGAAGTGGGTAGCCTATCCTTTCTCCAGCGGATCTTCCCGACCTAGGCATCAAACCTGGGTCTCCTGCATTGCAGGCAGATTCTTCACCAACTGAGCTATCAGGGAAGCCCTTGACTTCATTTACCAAAACTCAAAAAGGAGAGTGAAAGAAAAAAATACAGACCAATCTTNACTGAAGTGGGTAGCCTATCCTTTCTCCAGCGGATCTTCCCGACCTAGGCATCAAACCTGGGTCTCCTGCATTGCAGGCAGATTCTTCACCAACTGAGCTATCAGGGAAGCCCTTGACTTCATTTACCAAAACTCAAAAAGGAGAGTGAAAGAAAAAAATACAGACCAATCTTACTTATAAACCAGATGCAGAAATCCATGGTGAAATATTAGAAAATTATGTTTATCTGTATACACACACACACACACACACACACACACACATATACATTTGATGGGAGTAGGAAATGACAAACCACTCGAGTTTTCTTGCCTGGAAAATTCCATGGAAAGTGGAGCCTGGCACAATCCATGGGGTCACAAATAGTCAGACACAACTTAGCACAGCCATACATGAACATATAAATATTTATATATATGCATACATAATATACTAAACTGACATACTCATGTTAAATGTATTTAAAATGCTAATCATGACCAAGAAGAATTTATCCTAGAAATATAAAGATGGTCAAACATTAGAAATTCTAATTATATAACAATATGTGAAAGCCATTTGGAAAAAATTAAGTTGGATCCACACAAACACAGGCAAATTTCAAAGACGAAAACATTGGAGAATTATAGAGGAAGTCTTTCTAATTGTGATTTAAAGTTTAGGAACTGTGAAAATGTACTTACTTACACACAAATTAATGTCAGTGCAAAAAATAAGTAAACTCAAAGTGTAAATTTTATTTTGGTAACAAATATTGCAATTCATATTAATATATAAAGAGCTCCTAGAAAAATCAGGAAGAAAATGGGCAAATAACAGTAAAGTGTATCAATCTTAAGTGTACAGTTTAATGAAATTTGTCAAACATGTACAGTGCATATGAACATGACCAAGAACAAAACACCTCCATTTTGCCAGAATGTTTTCTCATGACACTTTCTACTCAACTGACTTATTCTGACCAGGTAAGCAGCCAGTATCCTTATTTATATCATCAGATTTGTTTGTTTTTAGTATGCTTCTAAAAATTGGGAGCCCAAAGGTATTTACCATTATGTCACTGCTTTCATTTAACATAGCACTGCAGGTCCTTTGCAGTGTAATATGACAAGGAAAGGAAATAAAAGGCATAATATTTGGAAAGGAAGAAATTGAAACATTTCATAAACAATGCAATCATCCAAAAAATCCAAGCGAATTTACAATTATTATAACAAATGACAGAGCTCAACACATTTGTCAGATACAAGATGAAAATATTCAAGCCCATACATTTTTATCTACCAGCAACAACTGAAATGATACTTTAAAATTTTTTTTTCCATTCACAGCAGCAATAAAACCAAAAGGTACCTAAAAATAAATAAACCCAGCAAAACAATTTGGAAAGCAACTTGGCCAAATCCAGTAAAGTTGTAGATGTGCTTACTATAAACTCAGAAAGAACACTTCTAGATATAGCCTGAGAACCCTGATACTTGTATTAGGAGGAGTAGGTAGGGGGATTCTTGTTGCAGCCTTGCTTCTCATGACACACTGAGAAACAAANAAACATGTGTGCTGTCGTGTGGGAAACGAATCATCGGTCTATACTCGGTTCAGGATACAGGATGCTTGGGACTGGTGCACGGGGATGATCCAGAGAGTTGATGTGGAGTGGGAGGTGGGGGGGGGGGGTTCAAGATTGGGAACTCATGTACACCTGAGATGAAAAAAAAGATAAAAATTAAAATAAATAAAAATAAAAAAAGAATGGATATGTAACTAAATGGAATAATAAGCAGTAGTTAAAAATGAATATTTTAAATCTCTATGTATATCACTCAGTTGTGTCCGACTCTTTGCGACCCCATGGACTGCAGCCCACTAGGCTCTTCCATCCATGGGATTTTCCAGGCAAGAGGACTGGAGTGGGGTGCCATCGCCTTCTCCAATCAAGGTAAAGAAGCAATCAAATAGTTAATGTTGAGTGGAAAAGAAAAGCATATTGCAAAAGTTTCAGACCGTATGATAAGAATTAGAAACACAGATGGACCTAGCAATTATCATACTAAATGAAGTAGAGTAGAAAGACAAATATCACTTATATGTGGAATCTAAAATATGATATAAATGAATTTATTTGTAAAAAACAGAAACAGACTCACAGGTTTCAAAAACAAAGGTCTGGTTATCAAAGGGGAAAGGGGGTGGGGAAGGGATTAATTAGGAGGTTAGGGTTAGCAGATACAAACTATATAAAATGGATAAACAATAAGATTCTACTGTGTAACACAGGGAACTATATTCATTATCTTGTAATAAATTATAATGTAAAAGAATATGAAAAAGAATATATAGAGATACACACATAGCTGAATATCTTTGTTGTACAATAGAAAACTAAATAAATTAACTTATAGTATTAAAAGGCATAGAGCTCAAAAAATAATTTAAAAACATAAAATAATACTGTTTATGAATATATTTAAGGGATAGACAAGGACACAGACAGCATCTATATAAAGTTATTTACAGGAGAGAGAAAAGGAGAATCAGAGGTCAGAGGACGAAACCCTTAACTGCCTGTAAAAAAATTTTTTTTTTAATCTAGGGCACAATGCTAATACTTATTGAATGCAAGTGGCAAGAACGTGGTGATATACCATGACGTACTTTTGTATATCTGAAATTCTTTCTATTCTATAACCTGATATGTAATGCCGCACACGGAGTAAAGACGCAGGTGCGCAGCCTACAGGCTTCAATGAACTCACCTGCAGATTGGAGGTGAACAGCACCTGCCTGCGCCCCTCTCGGCATTGGCGTCAGGATATGAAGACGTTCTGTAAGCAGTGAAGTTCCACGCAGCTAACATTATATTGAGGTTTACGACTGTACTACACACTCTCCTCTTGATAACCGGGCATCTACTTCCTAGCCCAGGCTTGTCAGCTTTCACCCAATGAGACCCCTGCAACACTCCAGCCGTGGTTATCAAGACTATTACCTACTGCTGCTCGTCCTTACAAGCCTCATCAGCTCCCATTGACCCCCGTGCTTCTTATCTGCCCCCACCAACTCCCATCTACCCCCGGGCCTTCTACCCATCCTCCCATACCAGCCTTCCCCAGCCTACCTCCAGGACAGGTGGGACTAATTCCAGGTTGCCAAATGCAGAGAAAGACTAGAGCCTGGGATCTCATCAGAATGGCTCAGATATCCCCCAAAAGCAAATCATCCTGCTTCTTAGCCCTGCTCCTCATTCCTTCCCAACTCAGAGCCTCAACAGCCTGGCCTTTTGCCTCAAAGCCAGGTGGGACTGGAAGCAGTCATCACAGTGGTGCCCATGGATTAAAGGAGGACTTCTCTGCTTTTCTGAACAGGTCTTTTTTTGTTTTTTGTTTTGGCTGCACCACGTGAGGCTTGCCAACTTGTGGGATCTTAGTTCCCTGACCAGGGACTGAACCTGGGGCCACCACGATGAAAGCACCCAGCCCTAACAACTGGACCACCAGGGACTTCCCTTCTGCTTTTCTTTTGGAGCAAGTTTTGAAGATTTCAAAAACATGATGGTAATGATCTCCAGGTTAGGCTTCTAATTCATATGGGAGAAGGCTGGGGTTGGTGGTACATCTCTGTGAATGGGAGCAGCAAACAGGCTTGCCCAGAACAAGAAGATCAGGATAGGAAAGGTGTGGATCTTCAACCTTTCTCCTGAGAAACTGATGGTGCAAAGTAANCCAGGTTAGGCTTCTAATTCATATGGGAGAAGGCTGGGGTTGGTGGTACATCTCTGTGAATGGGAGCAGCAAACAGGCTTGCCCAGAACAAGAAGATCAGGATAGGAAAGGTGTGGATCTTCAACCTTTCTCCTGAGAAACTGATGGTGCAAAGTAATGGAACTAGTTCCCATGAGCCAGGAAGATTCACTTACAATTCCTCTGTGAGTGTGTGTGTGTGTGTGTGTGCATACCACAGGTACTGTGCTTAACGTTTCCACACATATAATCCCCTTATAATCCTCACAATCCTCTGGGGTTATGTCATTATACTTTCTTTAAAGATGTAGAAACTAAAGCTCAGAGAGGTTAAACAACTTGCCAAAACTCATTTAGATCATTTATGGCAAGGCCATAATTCAAGGCCAGAACTTCTTTCTCTAAGAACATGACTTAATTCATCACCTCTTCTATTTTATGGAGGGCCCAATAGAGATGGTGCTTTCCTATATATTAGAAAAACGTCCCATTGACTGATTTAATCCTTGAGAACTGGGATCCTGCCTGTGTTCTCTCACTTTTAATATAATGTATGATTACTGAAAGGTGCTCCATTCATGTATGCAGGCCAAGTCATATTCAGGAAGTCAAGCTTCCTTTAATCTGGGAAATTCCGCAAAGGAACCAAAGAGCAATGGCTTCACCAGAGTTGGCATCTTCTTAAATTAGTAAGCAGTTCAGATCTGGGAAGAGGTTGGTGGGAAAAAACTGAATTTTCTGCAAATTTACATTTAATGACCTCAGAATATAATGTCTGGTGATTCTTTGTTGTAATATAAGCACAGCACATTTCAGTTTTTCCATTAAAACCTTATAGATGAGGAAATGGAGGCTTATAAAGAACAAATAACCTAGGTCGGGAAGATCGCCTGGAGTAGGAAATGGCAACCCGCTCCAGTATTCTTGGCTAGAGAATCCCATGGACAGAGGAACCTGGCAGGCTATAATCCACAGGGTTGCAAAGAGTCAGGCATGACTGAGCAACTGAGCACGCACACACACACACACACTTGCCCAAAGTCACTCAACTAGTAAGTGTCAGAGCTGTGACTGTGAACACATGATGGCGTCTGGCTCCAGCATTCCAGAGCGCAGCTACCCTGAACTGGAATAGCAGAAATTCACCCCTCAGAATTTGCACCGTTGCTGCCAGGCCCTTGGGAGTGGGAGTGAGGCTTGCACACAGCCATTCTAGGCCTTCTCCGGCAGGCCTCTTTTTGAGCTGTTCTTTTTCAGCAGCTCTGGGTCTATTAACCAAACTTTGGGAAGTGCATCTTTGGGAAAATTCTTTTTACTTATCTTATCCATCATATAGTCTTTCCCTGTTGCTGTACACACAGTCTGTGGCATGTTTGTGCTGTGCCTTTCTTCTGTCTCACCTTTCACCAGAATCTGAGGCCCTGTATCCTGCCTCAAGTGGGTGGAGGCAGAGGAGCTCACAGAAAAATGTAAATGATAAGGTTCCTCCTCTCATCTCAAGGAACATATGATAATCCCCCAAGCAAATATTTTGGAAAAGAATCCTCATTCAGAAAATAACTTCAGTGGAAAGCTAAATCATCATTACTATTTTAAGTTAAGGATGGGGAATTTAAATCTCTTGTAGTTCACAAAGGCAGGGAAAAACCAAGTCCACCTCCTGTTGTGCTAATTTACTCCATCACTTAAAAAAAATTATTTCTATATTGAAAATAACACAGACATATTGTGTAACTGAAGGCAAAATTTTTCTGAGTTTTAAGATAAAACCTAAGACATAAAAAAAATGTCAAATTTGTAACAGGCTGCTTTAGTCTACACTCCAACAAATACTCATTGGGAGTCTCCTACGTGCCAGGCATAGTTCAGACCTCCTAGTTAGAGCACTGAGTAGGGCAGCACCTTTCTGTTTCTTCCAGACCCTGAAGTCCAGTAAGAAAAACAGATATGACAGCAGCACTTCTAAGTGTGCTGAGTATTTCAAAAGGGAACATAGAGGTACAAGAGCATACATCTAGGGGAATGGTAACTTCAACCAGGATTTAGGGAAGACTTTTTGGAGGAAGTGACTTTAGAGCAGAGATTGGGTAAGCGATGAATGGGGAAATAAGATACATGAAATTTCACAAATAAGAGAGAGCATGGGTGTCCTAGGAACTGAGAAGGCAATGGAGTCAGTGGTTGGGGTGGGGAAGCAGGATTTTGCGGGGGGGAGTACCTAAGAAAGTATGTAAGGTACTGACTTCTTGCACTACAATTGTAGCACAACCTCCCATAAAATAGAAATAGTCCAATATTAGGCAAATAAACTGTTTAACAAATATTATCCCATATGGAAAATTTACATTCTAAAAGAGAATGCCAGACTATAAAACTTGAGACAACCAACTGAAAACACCATGAAGCAGTAAGAGAATTCAGAGAGGAATTGCAATGGTAATATATATATTTAAAATCAATAGCTTTTCCTAACCATTACCTGTTAAAAATTATGGTAAAAGATCATATTTTAAATATCAACCACAAAGGATCCTAGGGATAAATTCAACACATAATTTGCTGTATTAAAAACACTTTGATAAGCTATTGACAGACCTAAATATGACAAGAAATTCAAAGACAAATTGTGGTATTTGATGGAAAGATATCAGTTCTTCCTAAATTAATTTATACAGATAATGAAATATCAGTTAAAAATTACATTTTTTTAATTTTAATTTTTACTTTATTTTACTTTACTTTACTTTATTGGTTTTGCCATACAGTGACATGAATCCGCCACGGGTGTACATGAGTTCCCAATCCTGAACCCCCTTCTACCTCCCACCCCATATCATCTCTCTGGATCATTATTTTTAACTTAAAATAATATTGAGGTTTGTTTGGAAACAAAAAAAATTAATCAAAAAGCTTCTTTGAAATGAAAAATAGAGAAACTAGCCAAGTCTGACACCAAAACTATTTTAAAGCTATAATAGTTAAAAGTTTGTTATCAAGGAAAAATATATTAGTAAATAAGAATAAAGCCAGTTCATTCAAAGGATCATATGTCATAATCAAGTAGGAATTATTCCAGAGATGCAAGGATGGTCAACATTAACAAATCACTGTGACATACCACATCAACAAAATTAAAGATGAAAATAATATGATCATCTCAATAGATGCAGAAAAAGCATTTGATAAAATTCAATAATATTTTATGATAAAAAAACCTTTCAACAAAGCAGATATACCGGGAAAGTACCTTAATATTAAAGATGATATATGTCAAGTCCATAGCTAACATACTCAATGGTGAAAAGCTGAACGCTTGTCTTCTAAGATCAGGAATAAGAAAAGGACATCCACTCTTGCCACTTTTATTCAACATAATATTTTAAGTCTTAGAGTAATTAGACAAGACAAAGAAATAGGAAAAAGGAAAACTTACTGTTTGTCTGCAAATAGTATACTATTTGATATCATATATGGAAACCCTTAAAGAATCCATCAAAAAACTGTTAGAACTAAAAAAAGAATTCAGTAAAGTTGTAGGAAACAAAATCAATACCCCCAATTTTTTGCATTTCTCTACACTGATAACAAATATCAGAAACAGGAATTTAAAAAATAATCTTTCATAAGTACATCAAAAGAATAAAATTCCTAGGAATAAATTTAAGCCAATAAAAGACCTATATGTTGAAAGCTACAAGCTTTAATGAAAAAAAATTAAAGACACAAATAAATGGAAAAATATTCAGTGCTCATGGACTGGGAGAATTAATATTGCTAAAGCAATCTTTAGATTCAGTGAAATTTCTATCAAAATTTCAATAGTATTTTTCTCAGAAATAGAATAGACAATATTAAAAGTTGTATGGAAGCATAAAAGACTCCAAATAGCCAAAGCAATATTGAGAAAGAAAATCAAAACTGGAGGTAGCATACTCCCTGATTTCAAACTATATTACAAAGTTATAGTGATTAAAAAAACAATATGGAATTTGCACAAAAATAGACACTTAGATCAACGGAACAAAACTGAGAGACCAGAAATAAATCCACACATATATAGTCAATCAATTTACTACAAGCAGCCAAGAATATACAATGTGGATATTGTATACAAGAATATACAATCAGAAGAATCAATATAGTGAAAATGAGTATACTACCCAAAGCAATCTATAGATTCAATGCAATCCTTATCAAGCTACCAATGGTATTTTTCACAGAACTAGAACAAATAATTTTACAATTTCTATGGAAATTTAAAAAAAGGAAATACAAAAAAAAACAAAAACAAAAAAGACCCCAAACCTTGAATAGCCAAAGCAATCTTGAGAAAGAAGAATGGAACTAGAGGAATCAAGCTGCGTGACTTCAGACTATACTACAAAGCTACAGTCATCAAGACAGTATGGTACTGGCACAAAGACATAAATATAGATAAATGGAACAAAATAGAAAGCCCAGAGATCTGGGCATCTATGAGCACCTAAATCTGGGCACCTAAATCCATGCACCTATGGACACCTATTCTTGAACAAAGAGGCAAGAATATACAATGAAGAAAAGACAGTCTCTTTAACAAGTGGTGCAGGGGAAACTGGTCAATCACCTGTAAAAGAATGAAACTAGAACACTTTCTAACACCCTACACAACAATAAACTAACATGGATTAAAGATCTAAATTTAAGACCAGAAGATACAAAGTTCTTAGGGGAAAACATAGGCAAAACTCTCTCTGACATAAATTACAGCAGGATCCTCTATGACTTACTTACCAGAGTAATGAAAATAAAAATAAAAATAAACAAATGGGGCCTAATTAAATTTAAAATCTTTTGCACAACGAAGAAAACTATAAGCAAGGTGATAAGACAGCCTTCAGAATGGGAGAAAATAATAGCAAATGAAGCAACTGACAAATAATCTAAAAAATATACAAGCATCTCATGCAGCCCCAAACCAGAAACATAAATGACTTGATCAAAAAAAGGGCCAAAGAACTAAACAGACGTTTCTCCAAAGAAGACATACAGAAGGCTAACAAGCACATGAAAAGATGCCCAACATCCCTCATTATCAGAGAAATGCAAATCAAAACCACATTCTCACACTGGTCAGAATGGCCGCTATCAAAAGGTCTACGAACAATTAATGCTGGAGAGGGTGTGGAGAAAAGGGAATCCTCTTAAACTGTTGGGGGGAATGCAAACTAGTACAGCTACTATGGATAACAGTGTGGAGATTCCTTTAAAAACTGGAAATAGAACTGCCACACGACAAAGCAATCCCACTGCTGGGCAAACACACCAAGGAAACCAGAATTGAAAGAGAAACAAGTACCCCAATGTTCATCACAGCACTGTTTACAATAGCTAGGACATGGAAGCAACCTAGATATTCATCAGCAGATGAATGGATAAGCAAGCTGTGGTACATATACACAGTGGAATATTACTCAGCTATTAAAAAGAATGCTTATTTTTTTTTTAAAGAACACATTTGAATCAATTCTAATGAGATGGGTGAAACTGGAGCCTGTTATACAGAGTGAAGTAAGTCAGAAAGAAAAAGGCCAACACAGTATATTAACACATATATATGGAATCTAGAAAGATAGTACTGATGACCATATATGCGAGACAGCAAAAGAGACACAGATATAAAGAACAGACTTTTGGACTCTGGGTCCAAAAGGTGAGGGTGGGATAATAAGAGAATAGCATTGAAACATGTATATTACCATATGTGAACTAGAACACCAGTTCAAGTTCAATGCATGAAACAGTACTCTTAAAGCTGGTGCACTGGGACAACTAGAGGGATGGGATGAGGAGGGAGGTGGGAGGGAGGTTCAGGATGAGGGATACATGTACACCCATGGCTGATTCATGTCAATGTATGGCAAAAACCACTACAATATTGTGAAGTAATTAGCCTCCAATTAAAATAAATAAATTTTTTAAAAAAGAATATACAATGTGGAAAAGATGTATGTATGCTCGGTCATTCAGTGTGTTTTATTCTTTGTAACACTATTGACTGTAGCTCACTAGACTCCTCTGTCCATGGAATTTTCCAGGAAGGAATACTGGAGTGGGTTGCCATTTCCTACTCCAGGGGATCTTTCTGACCCAGGGATCAAACCCACATCTTTTGTGTCTCCTGCAATGGCAGGCAGATTCTTCACCACTGAGCCACCTGGGAAGCCATAGGCCCCTCAATAAATAATGTCAGGGAAACTGGACAGTCATGTGCAAAAGAATGAAACTGGACCATTATCTCACACTATACACAAAAACTAACTCAAAATGGATTAAAGACTTGAAAATAAGACCTACAACCATAAAACTCCTATGCAGTAAGCTCCTTGACACAGATCTTGGTGATGATTTTTTAAATCTGACACCAGAAACAAAAGCAATAGTGAAAATAAACAAATATCAAATTAAAACACTTCTACCTCTCAAAGGAAACCACTAACAAAAGGAATAAACAACCTTCCAAATGTGAGAAAATATGTGCAAATACATCTGATAAGAGAATAATAGCCAAAATATATAAAGAGTTCATTCAACTCAACAGCAAAAAAACAAAGCAGAACAAACAAAAATATTCCAATTAGAATATGGGCAAAGCTGTGAATAGATTTTTTTTAAAAGGAGTCAAACAGATAACCAAGAGGTACATGAAAAGATGCTCAACATCATTATTAGGAAAATGAAAATTAAAAAATCATAATGAGATATCACCTCACACCTGTTGGAATGGCTATTATCAAAAAGCAAGAAATAACAAGTGATGAAGACGTGGACTTTGCTCACTGTTTATAGGAATGTGAATTGGTACAGATACCGTGGAAAATGATATGAAGTTTCCTCAAAAATATTAAAAATAAAACTACCATACAGCCCAACAATTCCACCTCTGAATATTTATCTGAAGAAAATGAAAACACTAATTGGAAAAGCTCTATGCACCCCTATGTTTACTGCAAACAACGTGGATGAACCTTGAGGGCATCATGGTAAGTGAAGTAAGTCAAATAAGGACAATTACGGTACAGTCTCTCTTATATGTGGAATCTAAAACACAAACAAGCAAACAAAAGAACAAGCTCACAGATACAGAGAACAGATGGGTGGCTGCAAGAGGTAGGGAGTGGAGGGGGGGAAGAAATAGTAAACTGTATGTGTGTATATATATATATTTTTAGTTTAAGTAAATTAAACTTTAAACATTTTTAAATAATCCATAAACAAAACCAAATTCATAAAGCAACTTAATATAAGAAATGGCAACTCTTCAAAAAGTGAGGAAAAGGTGATTTGTGAATAAATGGTATTGGAGCTGATTAGAGAAAATAAAAAGCTAAATCCCTACCTCATTTATTATACCAGCATCAATACAAGATGGATCAAAGATTAAAATGTAAGAAAGAAACTATAAAAATTCTGGAAGAATAAATGGCTAAAGCATATACACCAGGAATTGAGAAAGCTTTTGGAAGAAGGAACAAAAACCCAGAGATCACAAAGGAAAAGACTGAGAAATTTTACTATATTAAAACTTATGATTTTTTAAAGTAAAAATGTACCACAAGTCAAGAGGAAAGACAAATGACAAGTTGGGGAAATATTTAACATATGTGACTGGAAAGGGGCTAATTTCTTTCATTCTTAAAAAGCTCATGCAAATAAAATAGAAAAATGATGAACAATGCAGATCAGCGGTCAATTATTAAAAGTGAAATAAAAAGTAGTCAGTAGATATGAAAATATGCTCAACATTACTCATAAGTAAAGACATGCAAATTAAACAGCAACAAGAGACCAGTTTCAACTCACATCGTGGGAAACTAAAGTGATGAGGTTCTATTCTGAGAAGGCTATGGAGAGGCAAACAGTGTAAAAGCTGAAACAAGGGCTTGTGAACTGGTTCATTTCTGGGGGGTGAAAAAAAACCAAAGGGCAAAATTCATCTAATTTTAAAGGTACTGCTATAGACTGAATGTCTGCATCTTGCCAAAATTCATATGTTATATCCTAAACTCCCAGTGTGATAGTTTTGGAGATGATCAGGCATTAAGGACTCATGCTGAGGCTGAAACTCCAATACTCTGGCCACCTCATACGAAGAGTTGACTCATCGGAAAAGACCCTGATGCTGGGAGGGGTTGGGGGCAGGAGGAGAAGGAGACGACAGAGGATGAGATGGCTGGATGGCATCCCTGACTTGATGCACATGAGTTTGGTGAACTCCGGGAGTTGGTGATGGACAGGGAGGCCTGGAATCCTGTGATTCATGGGGTCGCAAAGAGTCAGACAGGACTGAGCGACTGAACTGAACTGAACTGAGGCGTTATTAAGAGGGAGGTGATTAGACCATGCAAGTGGAACCCTCATGAATGGGGTTGCTGCTGCTGCTCCTAAGTCGCTTTAGTCATGTCTGACTCTGTGCGACCATAGATGGTAGCCCACCAGGCTCCCCCGTCCCTGGGACTCTCCAGGCAAGAACCCTGGAGTGGGTTGCCATTTCCTTCTCCAATACATGAAAGTGAAAAATGAAAGTGAAGTTGCTCAGTCGTGTCCAACTACTTAGTACCCTCTAAAGAGACACCTCACTCCGGTGAGTTCCCACACCCCTTCCACCATGTGAGGACACAGGAAAGTGATGGACATCTGTGAAGCAGAGAAGTTGCTCACCAGACACTGTTATTTCCTGACACCTTGATTTTGAACTTCCCAGTCTCTAGAACTGTGAGAAATGAATTGCTAAGCCACCTAGTCTATGGTATTTGTCATAGCAGCCTCAGTGGACTAAGACAGATATCGTTTAACTTAACAACTACTTTGCTAGGAATTTATCTAGGCGAATGGACCTAAAGATGTTGGTCAAGAAGTATAGAAAAGTGTGTACCTTATAGCATTATTTGATTACCAAAAAAGAAGAAAGAAACCCACCAATCAGGGGTCACATAAAGCATGGGGTTCTCATATGATGATTCTTATACAGGTAGAAAAAGAAGGAAGTAGATTTGTATGTACAGAGATAAGGAAAAAAGAAGTGCAGACCTGTGTACAACATCATCCTTTTTGTGTCGCTTTTATAGAAAGAAATGGAAACAGATAAGTAATGATAATAGGTAGATACAAAGGGAAGGAGTGGAAGCAACGCACACTAGTATAAGCATAAACACTTTCTGAAAGCAATCAAAAACATTTCATCTGTGGATACCTTTGGGCAGAGTCATGGGATTGAGGGATGCAGACTTACACATTTCATTGTATAGTTTATATAAATAAACTATATATATATACTCTCTCTCTCTATATATATAGGGTATCTACTTTCATTTATTAAGCTATGTACATAGATTACCTGGGTAGTGAGATAATGGACATCTTTTTTCTTCCTTGTCTGTAGTTGTTTTTTATTTTTATTTTTTTAAACAGTTTGGTGGAGGTAATAAAGGAACAGGTAAGGTCTTGACCCAAAGGAACAGATCTCAGTGGTGACCTGTCTGATACTGTTAGAGCCCCAGGAAGAGGTATTTCTAGAGAGGACTTTCCAGAATCTTACAGAGTTCCCCACTCCCCTTGCATAGTGATGGTCCTCCCATACACAGCAACCTGGGTTCAGCATCAACAGGGTTAAAGGAAACCAGTCTTCGAAAAGAATCTCTTTATGATCTGTGCAAGCATTTCCTCTCGATAGATAAACCTCAATAAGAAGACAAAATAGATATAGGCTCACTTCATGCCTCTTCTTCGCCTCTGCCTAATTGGGCAGACTAACTGCCTAACTGTGGACCCTGAATGCCCAGTGGTGAAAACATGCAGAGCTCCAGCTGGATACCCCAGGAACATGTGCTGTGATACTGCTCGGTCTTCTTCCCTGCGCCATCAATTTCTGAGGCTCTTCCTCACCTATGTCCTTCTTGGGAGGCAATTCTGCCCCATTAATCAGTATTGAAGCAACTCTCTGAGGGCAGCTCTGTATGTAACATCACATGGGTGCAAGAGATGATAAAGCACATTCCGTATACGCAAAGAGGGCTTCCCTCATAGCTCAGTTGGTAAAAGAATCCGCCTGCAGGCGGATTCCTGGGTTGGGAAGATCCCCTGCAGAAGGGATAGGCTACCCATTCCAGTATTCTTGGGCATCCCTTGTGGCTCAGCTGGTAAAGAATCCGCCTGCAATGTGGGAGACCTGGGTTCTATTCTGGGGTTGGGAAGATCCCCTGGAGAAGGGAAAGGCCACCCATTCCAGTGTTCTGACCTGGAGAATTCTATAGTCCATGGGGCCGCAAAGAGTCAGACACGACTGAGTGACTTAAAAAACAACAACAACAACAACTCAAAGAACTCCAGGATACTTTTAGGTGCCTCAGAAAACAATTAGGTAGCCACATGAAAATAGAGATCTATAGAAAGAATTTCATGGGATTTATCTGGTGGTCCAGTGGCTATGACTCCACGCTCCCTTTGCAGGGGGCCTGGGTTTGATCCCTAGTCAGGGAATTGAATACCACATGCTGCAACTAGTTCACATGATGCAATGAAAAGCCAAAGATCCCACACAGCTGGCCACAAATAAGACCTGGCACAGCCAAATAAATAAATACTTAAAAAAAAGGAAAAATTTCAGCCCAGAGCTTGAGATACAGCAGAAATTGCTGGTTGACTGACCCAAGCAGCTAACTTCATCTATACAGCAAAGGGTGGCCCTGTGACACCGTTCAGACAAAGAGGTACGAACAGAAATCTTTGGGTTAAAAAAAAAGAAATTTGCAAAAACGACACACCTAGTTACCATGTTCCTTTGGCCTTTGCCCACGACTGTTTTTTTCTTCATTTGGCGATAGGGTCCTGAGGCTTAAAGGGAAGTCGCCATCTTATAACCAGTGGTAACATGCATGAGAGTGAAGCCAAAATGTTTCTAAGAGCAGAGTTTAGGGGGAAATAAAGAACCTGAGTCTCCACAGACAGGGGTGGGCCAGTGCACCATCTCTGATTACCCATATCCAGATTTTTTGTTGTGTGAGAAAAATAAGCTTCCCATTTGTTTAAACTGCTACTGTGTATGTGTTAGTTGCTCAGTCATGTCTGACTGTTTGCGACCCCATGGACTACAGCCTGCCAGGCTCCTCTGTCCATGGAATTCTCCAGGCAAGAATGCTGGAGAGGGTAGCCATTTCCTTCTCCAGGGGATCTTGCTGACCTAGAGATTGAATCCAGATCTCATGCACTGCAGGCAGATTCTTTATCATCAGGAAGCTGCTACCAGGAAGCTGCTACTAATTGGACGTTTTGTCTTTGTTTAGTTTACTAAGTCGTATCTGACTCTTTGCAACCCCATGGACTGCAGCTTGCCAGGCTCCTCTGTCCATGGAATTCTTCAGGCAAGTATACTAGAGTGGGTTGCCATTTCCTTCTCCAGGGGTTCTTCCTAACCCAGGGATTAAACTGGCATCTCCTGCATTGCAGGTGGATTCTTTAGTGCTGAGCCGCTATGGAAGCCCTTTGGATGTTCTGTTATTTGCAGTCAAATTCATTACTAACTGATACACTTGGTCATGAGAGGAAATAGGTATGAACAATGGAAAGTGCTTGAAATTGAAAGATCTGACTTTGAATTGCAGGACTGTGGTTTATCTGGATAAATTATTTGTTTAACTTTTCTGGTCTCTATCTCCATAGGTATAAAATGGGGCTAATAAAGCTACTCAGTTGATGACAAACCTATTTTGCTGACAAAGGTCTGTAATAGTCAGAGGTATGGTTTTTCCAGTAGTCATCTATCTATGTGATACTTGAACTTAAAGAAGGCTGAGTGCTTAAGAATTGATGCTTTTGAACTGTGGTGTTGGAGAAAACTCTGGAGAGTCCCTTGGACTGCAAGGAAATCAAACCAGTCAATCCTAAAAGAAATCAGTCCTGAATATTCGTTGGAAGGACTGATGCTGAAGTTGAACCTCCAATACTTTGACCACCTGATGCAAAGAACTGACTCATTGGAAAAGACCCTGAAGCTGGGAAAGATTGAAGGCAGGAGAAGGGGACAGAAGAGGATGAGAGGGTTGGATGGCATCACTGACTCGATGGACATGAGTTTGAGCAAGCTTGGGGAGTTGGTGATGGACAGGGAAGCCTGGTGTGTTGCAGTCCATGGGGTCACAAAGAGTCAGACACAACTGAGCGACTGAACTGAACTGAACCTATTGAACCCACAGAGAAGATTCTCTCATTCTTTCCCAGTGGGATAAGGCACTAGGGTGTGACCACTGTGTGTCATGTAGTGGATGGAGGGGGGCCCTCTGTCCTGTCTTGGGTGTGTTCTTGGATGTTCTCCTAACCTCTCTTCAGTTTCCTCATCTTGAAAATGGAAGTGTGTGGAAAGGAATAGGAGATGGAATACTTGCTTAGTTAAGCTCTGGACTTCAATCTCCTGCTATTTATTGATGCCTTACAGCCCATAGTATATATGAACATCTGATGGCTTGTTTTTCCCATACATGTCTACTGAGCACCTCCTCTGTACCAGGCACTAGCTTAATCAGTGGAAATACCACTGTGAATACAAAAGACAACATCTTATATCCTAATGAGGAAGACAGGCAGTAAATAAGAAAAGCATAAAGAAACTGGATAACTTCAGAACGTGACAGGAGCTCTGAAGAAGAAAATAGGACTAGGCAATGGAAGAGCACGCCTGGGGTGAGGGAACTGCTTGGAAAGAGATGAGTCAGGATAAGCCCCTCTGAGCTGTCACCTTTGTGCTTAGCTGGAAGGAGGAGCCAGTCTCCTCCCAGCCTTCTGCCTGGATACCTGGAGTGGTCCTCCAAGCATGTATGCTTCCAAGTTGGCAAGCTCCAAGTCCATGATGGCATCCTCATGGGCCAAGACTCTGGGTTTTCATGGCCCATTGGAACCAGGGTGGGTACAATCAAGCCTAGTCGTAGCCAAAGGAGAGAATGACGGAGTAGATGGCTGTGCAAGCCAATCCAGGAAGGCAGGCAGAAAATATTATACTTTTATCTATTTTTCAATCTCATCTTTTTCAGTTTAGAAGAATATGATATGTTCATATTCTTTTTATGAAGAATATGATATGTTTATATTCTTTTTATGAAGAATATGATATGTTTCTGGGACAACAATAATGTGTTGTTGTTCAGTCATTCGGTCTTGTCCGACTCTTTGCAACCCTGTGGACTGTGGCATGCTAGGCAATCTTCTAACATGAGACCATGCAGCTTGTAGAAAAAAAGGACCAATGGTTTTAAACCACTGATAATGGTAACTGTTTGTTACCTTAGTAAAACTTAACCAGTACTCCTGATGAGAGAGATTATGGTTTTTATTTTCTTCTTTAGTTATTACAATTTTTGACTTCTCCCCTTTGGCTAAAGCCAAAATGTGGGCAGGATTTCTGTGTCAGTCCAGAGTCTCATTACAGGAGCATCTAGATTAGAAAGGCTAATTTTTGTCATCTTCCAGGTTGGCCATGGACCTGACCCTGGCACAATGTGGGGTTTGCTGGCAAGAAAGGAGGAGAAACCAGTGTGAAGAGAAGAAGGCGGGGCTGACTGCACACAATCATCAGGGGACAGCCCTGGGCTGGCTGGAGGCTGGAGGCCTAAGGACAGCGGGTACTGGGACAGAAAGTAAACATATTTTTTTGAGTGTGTTTGTGGGAACCCCTTAGTGTTACTGCCAGCCTCGTTTTAAGTTTAGAGTCTTCTGTCACAGAATACAAGGGCCCTCCTATCTGCCCTCTCCACTTTCTGATCCCCAGCCTGTTCCTAGAACAACCCTCATGAAGCAGCAGGTTGATGGTATCACCCTTCTGCTCCAAAACCTCCCCTGGAATAAAAAGGTAAGGTGAAAGATCCTCTTAGTGACTTCAGGGCCCCCTAAAATGAGGCTGTGGATAGCTTAGATGTATTCCCTCCTCCCTCTCCTCAGGCTCTTCCTCCCCCCCAGCAATGTCCCTCACACCACAGCCCCTCACGTCACACCCCCTCAGACCTACCCAGCCCGGACGTGTCCAGTCACCCACAGGAACCTTCCCAGAGGACCACAGCCCCAAGGAGCACCGTCAGGATCCCAGAGCACTTACGTTCTCTCCAGCAACCTGGACTACACTCTTCAATAGAACTTGTGATCCAGTCTAACAGGCAGAGAGCATGTCTTACGCATCTTTGTCCCAAAGCCCGGTATTTTGGACAAGAAGTTGCCCCATAAATGCTTGGCTCATGGTCAAACCAAGGTTCCCTGCTCTGGCGGGCAGGGCGGTCAATGCCCATTACCTCTGAACTACCACCACCAGCTCTGCCTTTAGAAAACCTCCTCAAAGGCAGCATTTCCTCCAGAGCTTCGAAGGGACTTGGGAGAACACAGGCAATTATGTCAAAGTCATTCTTTATGTCTATTCTTAAAAGTTGGTACAACTGTCTGATCACACAATACTATTGGGGAAAAAATTTTGTTTACATATATATTTTTAAAATGTGGTGTACTCCACCTAGTGCTTTACCTAAAGAATAATGATATTTTGAGAACTGCGTTATGTGTTCACTCAGTCGTGTCTGACTGTTTGTGACCCCATAGACTATAGCCCACTAGGCTCCTTTGCCCATGGAATTTTCCACACAAGAATACTGGAGCAGGTTGCCGTTTCCTTACACCACGGGATATTCCTCATTCAGGAATTGAACCTGTGTCTCTTGCATCTATTGCATTGGCAGGTGGATTCTTTACCACTGTATCACCTGGGAAGCCCCACTTTGAAAATTAAGGGGGAGAAAAATCCTCTACGAAGAGATTCTATTGCATAGAATTTCTCATTTCTTTGGGAACAGCTAACATAATCTTGAAAACCCCAAAATATCCATTAGGATAGTTATTATTTAAACAAGACAGAAAAAAAAGCCCCAAAATAAGTGTTGGTGAGAAACTGGAACTCTTGCGCTCTATTGGTGGGAATGCAAAATGGTATAGCCATTGGGGAAAACAATATGTTAGTTTCTCGAAAAATTAAAGTGGAATTACCAAACGATCCAGCAATTCCATATCTGAATACATATCGAAAAGAACTGAGAGCAAGAATTCTAATAGATATTTTTTTCTAATGTACCATGTTCATAGCACATTATTCATAATAGCTAAAAAGTGGAAGCAATTCAAATGTCAATGACAGATAATGGGTAAACAAAATGTAGTGGGTATATATGGACAGTGGAATTATTCAGCCTTAAAAAGGAAGGACATCCTGACACATACTACAACGTGGATGAACCTTAAAGACTGTACTAAATGATAGGAGCTAGTCACAAAAGGACAAATTCCACCTTTTATGAAGTACCTAGAGTAGTCAAGTTTATAAAAACAGAAAGTAGAATAGAGGTTGCCAGTGGCTTGCTGGAGAGGAAACAGGCAGTTACCATTTGACGGATATGCAGTTTCAGAGTAGTAAGATGAAAAGTTCTGGAGAAGGATGGTGGTGATGGTTCAGAACACCATGAATGTACTGAATGCCACCGAATTGTACACTGAAAAAATGGTTAAGCTGGTTAGTTTTACATTATGTATATTTTGTCACAATAAAAAAAAACAAACAAGGAAACATGATAGGCTTTTCAAAATTCAAGAAATTATAGAGAAACAGCTTGTATTTTCACTAGACCTTTTTAGAAACGAAATAGGAATAAGAGAACTTTTCTTCCAGGTTAGAGAGAACACAGCTCTGTGACCTTTCTCCCCAAAGTCCTTCTTCCAGGAATTGATCGGGTTTACCCTGAGCATTATCACCTGTTGCCTTGGAACCTGAGGATTAAATGAGTCTAAAACTTTGTTTCTCTCCTCTTCTAAATGGAACAAAAGACATATATATGTATTGATTCTGTAAGCATTTTTCTTGTAGTCAAAGACTGGCCAATCATGACCTAAACTTGTAATTCCTTGCCTATTCCTAAAATCAATATTGCAAATCAATCACAAATTTTCCCCACTGAGACATGATGCAGATTCAGAATCTCCACCAACACATTTCTGTAACTGTAATACTATTAACTGGGTGTTAGCATGAGGCCAGTGTAATTTGCCATCACTAGGTTTAGAGGACCTCCCTCAGACTTACAGGCACCTGTATCATATGAAAACCCAAGGTAGGGAAAGAAAGAAAAAGAGAGAGAGAGAGAAGGAAAGAAAGAAAGAAACCCAAGGCAGGGTTTGGTATCAAAAGCCGTGGCCTGGTGGAGAAGAGGTGAGTACTAACTCTGTGTTCAGTAAGTAAATGGTGGTATGAGGCCTTCCAAGAACCCGAAGCCAGGCTTAGCCATGAGCCAGCTTCTTAAGCAAGCCTCCAGCGCCAGGCAAGTGCCAGTGAAAAAATGATATAAGTCAAAATCAACATTAAGTTGATTTCCCCCTGCAGTGTGTATAAAATTATGTAATGTAGAAATTAAGGAAGAAAAACAGAAACCCAGAGAGCCTGCTGTGTGTTGATGTGGACCTTCTTTGCTAATATTTTTCTCGGTTTAAAAGAACTCAGAAGGTGGAACGTCCATCTTCAGAAGAGCTACTGGATTCTCTTTTTCCTCTCATCTGGTCCTAATGGCCGCATCACCTTTCCCCTTCTCTACATCCCTCCTGACTCATTTGAAAAATGTTCTCTGGGTCTTTATTTTTTTGCCCACCTCTGCCTCTGGCTCTGCCTGCTGTTTCCCTGCTCTGATACCTACTGCAGAAGTCCCTAGGGCAAATAGGCCTGTGTGGACCTCAGCTTGGGTGGCTTCTAGTACACTCCTGGGTCTTACTCCCTGATCCATGAGCCTAACAGTCTGGAGCCAGGGAGCAGTTCTAGAAAAGAGAATCCGAGGTCTCCTTTCTCCTACTCTGCTAAATATGGAATCCGATTCATCATCTCAATAATTCTGTGAAGTATTATTCCCACTTTATAAATGAAAAATCTTACAAAAAGTTAAGTTTCTTAACATGAAGTATCTAACCCAAAGTCACACAACAAGCATGGGGATTAAAACTGGGACTCCAGCTCAGCTCTGTCCTCATCTGAAGCCTGTGCCTGTAATGAGATGCCTCCTAAGCATTCAACACGATTCTCGTCTGGATTCCCTTCCCTCCATGTCCTGGCCTGAAGTGTTCCTGGAGTCTTTCAGGAATCTCTGAGTTAAAGGAATAAAATTCTAATAATGGGTTTTTTGGAAGCACGGCGGACTTAGCCTTTCTCGGATAGGACGGTACATGCTGGAGAGCCTGCAGGAGGAATTAGGGCATTCCAGTTGTATCCTGGCCCTGCCTCTGACTCACAGGCAGGAAAGCCTTGGAATCACTCAGACTTCAATATCCTCAAAAACATGAGGATATATCCCCAATAGGGCTTCCCAGGTGGCACTAGCAGTAAAGAACTCACCTACCAATACAGGAGACCTAAGAGACATGGGTTTGATCCCTGGGTCAGGAAGATTCCCTGGAGGAGGGCCGCAAACCACTTCAGTATTCTTGCTGGAGAATCCCGAGGACAGAGGAGCCTGGTGGGCTACAGTCCAAAGGGTTGCAAAGAGTTGAACGCAACTGAGGTGGCTAAGGACAAAGCATAATATCCTCAATAATGTGAACATATTAAAAGTAGGAGAAGCTTTCCAGGATTTATAATGCAACATTCTAAAAATCCTAAATTCCATTCAAAGTTTGTTCATTCATTCATTCACAAACACTTACTAAATGCTTACAATGCATCAATATCTCCATTAGATTCACAACAAAACTTAAATACATCCCTGCAGTATTGCTTTAGTAATCTTTCTCATTCTTTAAATAAACTAGATACTTTTTAGTTACAGAGTGAAAAACTGAAGTCCAGGCCAGTGAAAAAGCTATGATGTCCAGATTAGTTTAGGAACAGTCATAAAACTAACTCATTTCCAACTGAAGTCTCCTGGAAGAGCAAGAAATCATGTTTCCCTGGGCTTTCCGGACTTGAAAATCATAAGAAATCTGTCCCCCCCCCCCCAGTGTATTCCTTGATAGTCATTTTTCCTATTTAGAAAAGTAGAGGATTTTTTTCCTCAAAAAGTTAGTTGTTAGAAGAAGGGAACTTCCTCAGCTTGATAAAGGGCTATCTACAAAAATCCACAGCTTATATCGTATTTGGTAAAAGACTGAAACCCTTCATCTTAAGATCACGAAAAACACAAGGATGCCTGCTCTTCCATTCAACACTGTACTAGAAATTCTGGCAAGTGAAATCAGGCAAGAGAAAGAAGTAAGAGGCATCCAGTAGGAAAAAGAAAATAAAACTACCTCTATTAGCATGTGACATGATATTAAACAGTGAAAAGTTTAAAGAATCCAGGCCAAAAAGAAAAAGAAAACTATCAGAGCTAATAAATGAGTTCAGCAAGGTTGTAGACTATAAGGTCAATATTAAAAAGTCTGTTGTATATCAGCAATGAAAAAAAAAATCTTAAAAAATGGCACCCCACTCCAGCACTCTTGCCTGGAAAATCGCATGGACAGAGGAGCCTGGTGGGCCGCAGTCCATGGGGTCGCGAAGAGTCGGACACGACCGAGCGACTTCACCTTCACTTTTCACTTTCATGCATTGGAGAAGGAAACGGCAACCCACTCCAGTGTTCTTGCCTGGAGAATCCCAGGGATGGGGGAGCCTTAGGGACTGCCGTCTATGCGGTCGCACAGAGTCGGACACAACTGAAGTGACTTAGCAGTAGCAGACCTTTCACAATAGCAATGAAATAAAACATTTAGCAATAAATTTAATCAAAAAAGTACAAGATCTATATTGAGAACTACAAAACATTACTGAAAGAAATTTAAAAAGAGCTAAATATGTGGAAAGATACTTTTTATTTACGTACTGGAAGACTTAATATTATAAAGATGCCAATATTCCCCAAAATGATTAATAGGTACAATGCAACCTCTGTCAAAATCCCAACTATCTTTTTGCAGAAATGAAAAAAGTGATCCCAAAACTCATATGGAAATACAAAGGACTTGGTCAAAACAATCCTAAAAGAGAAGAAAGTTGGAGGACTCTTACTTTTTTATTTTAAAACTTTCTGCAAAGCTATAGTAATTAAGAGGGTATGGTATAAAGACAGAAACATAGATCAAGGGAACAGAACTGAAAGTCTAGAAATAAACCTATACATTTGTATGTCAATTGATTTCTGACAGGGTACCAAAACTATTCACTGGGGAAAAAATAGGTTTATTAACAAATAGTACTAGGACAATTGAATATCCATATGCAAAATAGTGAATTTGGACTACTATCTCATACTATACACAAAAATTGATTCAAAGTAGATCACAGATCTAAATGTAAGAATAGAACTATAAAACTTATCAACTATCAAAAAAGTAAAACTACAACTCAAATGATGAGAGAAAATATTTGCAAGTCAAAATATTTGATAAGTCTAGTATCCAAACTATGTAAAGAACCCATATAACTCAACAATAAAAAGACAAATAACCCAATTTTAATGAATAGACATTTCCTCAAAACGATATACGAATAGCCTGATACCTCAACTGGCAGAACATCACACTTTAATCTGAGAGCCCAGGGTTCAAGTCCCTTTCCAGGAGCCAAAAATAAAATAAAATAAAATTTAAAAAAAGACAATATACATATAAACAATAAGCCCTTGAAAAAAGTGCTTAACATCATTAATCATTAGCAGAATGTAAATTAAAACCACAAAGAGATATTACTTCAAAGGAAAAAGGAAAATAAGTATTGGCAAGGATGTGGAGAAACTGAAATCCTCCTTCATTACTGCTGACAATGTCTAATGGTGCAGCCAACTTAGAAAACAGTGTGACAAGTTCTCAAAAGGTCAAACAGAGTTCAACCACATACTGCAGCAATTCCATTACTAGATATATACCCAAGAAAATTGAAAATAGATTTTCAAACAAAAACTTGTACATGAATGTTCATAGCAGCACTATTTACAATAGCTAAAAATGGAAACAACCCAAATGTGCACTGATATACAGATAAATATATGGTATGTAATATACAATGGAATATTATTTAGTCATGAAAGGATTGCTACAATATTCAAGAACCTTGAAAACAGTATGCTAAGAGAAAAAAGCTTGATACAAAAGGCCACATGCTGGATGATTTCATTTACATGAAATGTCTAGGATAGGAAAATCCATTGAGACAAAAAGTAGGTCAACGGTTGCCAGGGACTAAGGGTCAAGGGAAATGGGGAGTGACTGCTAACAGCTATGGTTTTTCTCTACTGTGTGAAAATGCTCTGGGATTACACAGTGGTGATAGTTACACAACTCTCTGAATATACTAAAGGTCACTGAATCATACATTTTAAATTGGTGAATTTTATAGCAATCTGAATCATATCTCAATAAAAAGGTCAGTGGTAAAAAATAATTTCTATTCAACATTAATAAAAACTAAAAGAGTAAAAAGTTGCCTTTTTTTTTTTTTAATTTTATGTTTTTGTCAAGGAAAGAGATTTTGGCTTCATTTCTATCCAGCTGATCAGGAGACTAATATTAAGATCATACCCAATGGCTAAACCAGCAAATGATAATGAATGCCAGGAAATTTTTAAAATATCGTTTCTGAGAGATGTGATTGTCTTAGTTTGAGTTTCCCCAGAAACATACCCTAAAACAAAGATTCATGTGCAAATGGTCTATTAGGGAAGTGAAGGAAATACCAGCAGGGGAGCAGGAAAGTGAGTCAGGGAAGGGAAGGCAGCCAATGAAGTGTGCATTATCAAGAAAATCACCACAGAGGGGAGAGCTCGATCCTATTGGGGAGCCCTGCAAGCCAGGATAAATTGTGTTTCAGAGTCACCCTCACACCCAGGGACAAGAGTTGGGATATTCATGTTGCAATTCCTGTCACTGGGTGAGGATTAGTTCCTCCAGCAGCAAGAGAAAGCTCTCAAGCCAAGAGATCTGGATGCTTGTAGTTGTAAACTGGGCAGGCTTGCACTGAAGTGGAAAGGCCCAAGGAGATATGAGAAGCTGGATTAGAGTTTTCACTTCAGCACTTGAGACAAGCTACCCAGTTTTCCGAGACACATTTCCTTATATGCAAAATATGGGAGGAACGGGGTAAAAACATACATCTCAAGGAGAGTTGTGAGTATAAGACAACATATATGAATCTCAGTAGGTCTTTTAAGTTTTGAAATTTTATTTAAAAATATATAGATGACAATAATACACTGAATAAAGATAACCTGTAAAGTCGGAATGATGTCTTGCTAATCTTCTTTGCTCACTGAGCTCTTGAGTGATGGACATAAGCCAGGGGCTGTGCCAGATTTTCTTGAAAGAAGATTCAATTTTGTTCCATCCATCTATGAACATATAGTCGTGTGGCAAAGACAGCTTTATGTTTATCAAAATGTGTTTCCTCTTCTTCCTGGGCTCACAGATTACTTTTCTAAAGCTCCCTTGTACTTAGGGGAGGCCATGTGACTAAAATGTGTTCCATTACCAGACTTGGTCCATAAAACTCGCCATAAGCCCTGTCCTGTGTTCTTTCCTGTCTTCTGATTGGATGAAATGGAGAAAATTGCCAAGGTGACTTTGGAAGCCACCATGTTAAAGATGGCAGAGGGTGGATTTCTGGATAGCCAACCTGCTCTCCTTTCCTGTACTGTGACATGTGCAAGAATGCTTGATAATTGTATTAGATTCCTGTTGTTGTTGCTGCTTAGTCAATCAGTTGTTTCTGACTCTTTTGCAACTCGATGGACTGTAGCCCACCAGTCTCCTCTGTCCATGGGATTTCCCAAGCAAGAATACTAGAGTGGATTGCCATTTCCTACTCCTGAGGATCTTCCTGATCCAGGGATTGAACCTCATCTCCTTCATTGGCAGGCGTATTCTTTACCACTAAGCAACCTGGGAACCCAAACCACTATAAACTTGAGGGTTTATTTGTTGAAACAGCTAACATTACCCTAATATATTAGGAAGATTTCCACCGTGGGGGTTCTGGATTAACACTTGATTAATAAGGTTTCACTAAGCAGAACCAAGTTTTTCAAACGTTCTGATTAACTATAGTTGTATTGGAAGGACTTATAACCAAATAGGGTACTGTCATATGTAATCTGTGCGTTATGAATTCAGTTCGTAAACAACAGGCTTTCAAAAGCAGCCCACGAACTGGAAAATGCATCATCTCTTTCCGCTAGCCCTAGGGAGAGAGACCGGAGAAAGCAGTGACACCCCACTCCAGTACTTTTGCCTGGAAAATCCCATGGACGGAGGAGGCTGGTGGGCTGCAGTCCACGGGGTCGCGAAGAGTCGGACACGACTGAGCGACTTCACTTTCACTTTTCACTTTCATACGTTGGAGGAGGAAATGGCAACCCACTCCAGTGTTCTTGCCTGGAGAATCCCGGGGACGGGGGAGCCTGGTGGGCTGCCATCTATGGGGTCACACAGAGTCGGACACGACTGAAGCGACTTAGCAGCAGCAGCAGCAGCAGGGAGAGAGAGCAGGGAATCATGTTCCCATCACATCAAACATTTTCTACCTGAGAATCTTCATCCTTGGGCATCTCTAAGGTGATGGTAGGTAGGCGGTATCAGACACATTTTGTGTAGAAGGGCATTTGGGGTGAGACATTTCTTCTTTTCTGATCTAATGAAAGATCAACTGAGAGAAATAATGGAGACTCTGTGCTTTGCTTTGTTTACTTTTTGCTTATTAATTAGCTCAAAGAGACAATAAATGCCACCTCTGTTCCAGTTGAATATTGTTGATACAATGCAATATATATTGTATATCTATTGTTGAATAACAAACTACCCCCAAGTTAGTGGCATAGAATAGCCCTTTTATTATTCTTCTAGACTCTTTGGAATTCAGACAGGGCACTGTGGGAATGGCCTGTTTCTCTTGTTGCTCCAAGATGTCTGAAAACTCAGGTAGGGAGACTGAATGGCTGGGAGTTGGAACCATCTCCGGGTAGAGGCTTCCTCCTTCACACGCTTGGCTTTCAGGCTGGGATGACTTAATGGTTGGGCTCAGGTGGGGCTGCTGACTGGACAACCTGAACATTGCCTCTTCAGGCAGCCTGGGTTTCTCACAGGATAGTTGGATTTCACACCTGGCAGCTTGGACTCTTCCAGAGACCAAGGCAGATGGTGTAAGTCCTGTTATGAACCAGCAGCAGAAGTCACAGATAGTCACAGCCATCATACTCTTTAGCCTGAGTCCCAAAGCCACCCAGAAACCAGGAGAAGGGGCACAGCTATTAATCACTTCTAGATATGCTGAATGCCAGAGATTGGCAGCTGTTTTAACACATCCATGATTTTTAATTCCACAAGTATAATTGCTATTAATATTTTGGCTTATTACCATCTTTAAAAATCTCCAAATATTATAAAAATGAAAGAAAATTTTGAGGTATAATTTTTTACACCAGTCTTTCATTTTTAACCCAGTGGCCTGAGCACTTCTTCATGTCATTAAAAATTCTTCAAAGATAAAGAGTACACAATATTCTACAGCAAGAATGTATCATAGTTTATTTAATGTTCCATTCTTTGTGTGACATTTGGCTTTATAAGTGACATGAATACCTTCACTAATTCGAGTTACAAATATTCAGGTCTAATTTTTTTCTTCTTTGTAAAACTTGAAGTATAATTTACATACTGTACAGGGAATAAATTTTATGCATACAGATTGATGAATTTTTACACATGTCTATGTACTTGAAACACACACAAACATAGGTATAGAACATTTTTATCACATGGAATTTCCCTTGAAATCCTGTCCCAGTCACCTTCCTCCACCCAGATGTAATCACTATTCTAACTTCTATCTTCATTAAGTAGTTTTGCCTGTTGTTGAATTTCTCATAAGAAATGAAAACATATGTACTATTTCTGGTCTTCTTTCATTCACATAAGTCTTTGAAATTCACTCATGTTGTTGCATGTACATAGCTTGTTCTTTTCTTCTTGCTGAGATATTCCATTGAGTGAATATACCATGATAGATTTATTCATCAGCAGAGCTGATGGACACTTGGTGTTTTCTGTGTTTGAACTATGATGTGATAAAGGGGCTACATTCTTGTATATCATTATTTGTGGACACATTTACTTAATTCTTTTGGAACTGAATTCCACCTAAAAGTGGAATCTATATGTAGCTTTAGTGGTTACTACTCAGCTGTTTTATAAACTATTTAAACTAACTTACATTCCCATAGCAATATAAGGGCTTCCCTGGTGGCTCAGATGCTAAAGAATCTGCCTGCAATGTGGGAGACCTGGTTTTGATCCCTGAGTCAGGAAGATCCTCTGGAAAAGGGAATGGCAACCCACTCCAGTATTCTTGCCTGGAGAACTCCATTGACAGAGGAGCCCGGCTATAGGCTATAGTCCATAGGGTCACAAAGAGTTGGATATGACTGAGTGACTAACACACACACACACACACACACACACACACACACACACACACAAGCAATGTAAACTAATTTACATTCCCATAAGCCCTGATGCTGGGAGGGATTGGAGGCAGGAGGAGAAGGGGACGACAGAGGATGAGATGGCTGGATGGCATCACTGACTTGATGGGCGTGAGTCTGAGTGAACTCTGGGAGTTGGTGATGGAAAGGGAGGCCTGGCGTGCTGCGATTCATGGGTTTGCAAAGAGTCGGACACGACTGAGCGACTGAACTGAACTGAACTGAAGCAATGTAGGGGCTTCCCTGGTGGCTCAATGGAAAAGAACCCACCTGCAATGCAGGACATGTGCACTTGATCCCTGGGTTGAAAAGATCCCCTGGAGCAGGAAATTGCAACCCATTCCAGTATCCTTGCCTGGAAAATCCCATGGACAGAGAGGAGCCTGGTGGGCTACAGTCCATGAGGTCACAAAAGAGTTGGACATGACTGAGAGACTAAAAAACAGAAACAAGCAAAATACAAGTTCCAGGGGCTCCATGTCCTCGACAACACTTGGTATTTCCAGTTTTTACAATTTTAGTCATTCTAATGAGTATCAACTGCTATTTCACTGTGGTTTTCATTTTCATTTCCCTGATGATTAATGCTGCTTAGTTCTTTTCCCACATGCTTATGAGTCATTTGGATATCCTCCTTTATGAATTGCTTGCTGAAATCTTTTACTAGTTTTAAACTGTAATCTTTTTTTTTGTCTTTTAAACATTTATTTGCAGGTCTGTATTCAAATATATTTGGTATATTTGTTTTCTTGATGAAGTCTTTTGATGATTAAAAATTCTTAAACAATTCCAGCTTATTAACTTCTTATGATTCGTGGTTTTTGCATCCTGTTTAAAAAATCTTTACCTATCCCAAGATCATTAGCATGGACACACTTTTTTTTCTCTAGAAAATTTCAGCTTTAAGTTTATATTTTGCATTAATTTTTGTAGCTGGTGTGAATAATGATTAAGTTTCTTAAAAAAAATACAGATATGTATTCCAGTATCATTTATTGAGTGAGCGAACTGTTCTCCACTGAATTAAAAAAAGGGCCTTTTTTATAAATCAAATGACTATACCCGCAAAGGTCTATTTATGGCCCCATTCAGTTCCATCAATTCATTTGTCTATCCTTGAGGCACCAACACATTATCTTAACTACTATAACTTTATATAATATTCCAGGAAGTGAGGGGGGTGGCTAGAGGCTGAGTTCTGCCTTGTGACTAAGGTTGCAACCATTCATGCCTACATAATGAAACCCTGAGAAGACTCTGGATGCCGAGGCTCGGTGAACTTCTGGTTGACAGTCATACTTCGGTATGCTGGGTGATGTGTCTTGAGGATAAGAAAGCTTCATGTTTGGGATCTTCCCAGACCTCATCATGTATGTCTCTTCATTTGGCTCATCCTTATTTGTATCCTTCAAAATAAAACTCTAATAAAAAGTGAAGTACTTTCCTGAGTGATGTGTGTCATTCTATCAAATTACCAAACCTAGGAGGATAGTGGGAGCCCCTGAATTTGTATCCAGTTGTTAAGAAGTGTGAGTGGCCTGAAAACCCTGGAGCTTGTGGCTGGTGTCTGAAGTGAGGGGAGTTTTGTGCAGAACTGAGCCCTACAGGTGTGAAGTCTGCACTAACTCCAGGGTAGTCATCAGAATTGCATTGCAGCCACATGCAATGTTAAGGATTGTTTTATCTTTTTAGAGAACTGGGCCCTTTTTATTACACAATGCCTCTTTATCACTGATAAGTTCCATTGTTATGAAGTTGGCTTTGTCTGGAATCAATATGGCTTCTCCAGATTTCCTTTGATTAGTATTAGCATGCTTTGTCTTTCTCCATTCCTTTACATTTAATCTATCTGTGTCTGACTTTCTTGTTGACAGCATATAGTTGGGTGTTGCTTTTCTGTTAAATCCCCTCTGAAATTTCTGTCTTTTAATTGGTATATTTAGACCACTGACAGTTAAATTGATTACTTGTGTGGAGCGTAAGTATCTTGAAACAACATATTTCCAATTCCTCCCTCCTGTTCCATTTAATATTGCTTTCATTCATTTCACTTATACTTAAGGCGTAACACTCAATACATTGTCACTATTATTATTTTGAACAAACTGTTATGTGTTAGATCAATTAAGAATAAGAAAGGTTACAGATTTTGTTTTACTTTATTTCTCCTCTAATGCTCCTTCTTTAAAAGTAGACCTGAATTTCTGACTGATGTCATTTTCCCTCTCTCTGAAGAACTTCTAATATTTCTTTCATGGCAGGCCTACTGGCAATCAATTCCCTTAATATTTGTTTGTCTGGGAAAGTTACTATTCCTCCTTTACTTTTAATGAATGATTTCGTGGGATACAGGATTCTAGATTTGTAGGCTTCTCTTCCCCACTAACATTTAAAATACTTCACTCTCTCTTTTTGCTTGTGTGCTTTCTGAAGAGAAGTCTGATGTAATTTTTATCCTTATTCCTCTATTCTTCTGTTGGTAAGTTGTTTTTGCCTCTCACTTTCAACATTTTCTCTTTGCCTTGTTTAGGTATAGTTGTTGTCCCCCCCACCCTTTGGTATTTATCATACTAGGCATTTTCTGAGCTCTCCAGATCTGTGGCTTTGTGTCTGCCGTTAATTTGGAAATTCTCAGTCATCACTACTTCAGATATTCATTCTGTCCTCGTCTCTTGTTTTTCTCCATCTAGTATTCCATTAAATTGTACATTATTATACATTTTGTAATAGTCCCATAGTTCTTAGATTCTGTTCCATCTTTTCTTTTTTCTCCTTCAAAAATTTCAGTTTTTGAAGTTTTATTCACAAGCTCACTGACATTTTCCATGACCACGGCCAGGCTGCTAATAAGCCCAACCAAGGCATTCTTCATTTATTTCACAGTTTTTGATTACCAGTATTCCCTTTTGATACTTACAGCTTCAATATCTCTGCTAATATAACCCATCTGTTCTTGTGCAATGTCCACTTTACCACTAAAACCCTTCACATATTAATCATAGTTATTTTAATTCAAATCTCTGCTGTGTCTGTTTCTGGTTCTGATATTTATCTCTTCAGATTGTCAGGACTTTTTCCCCTTTAGCTTTCCTTCTAATTTTTTTTTTAATTGAAAGCAGACATGATATACTGGATAAAAGGAACTGATTTACATAGGCCTTTAGTATAAAGTTTTATGTCTATCTGACCAGGAGTTAAGTGGTTTTCAAAATTTGTTGTAACTGTGGTGTCAGAGACTAACATTTTCGCTAGTGTCCTTATTTTTGTATCCCTCATTGTTTGAGGGTTTTCCTACAGACTTCTTAAATAGGATCTGAGGTCTGCAGTTCTCTTAGCTGTAATTTCTGTTCTACTATTACACAGAAACTGGATTGATGTGGTAGTACAGTATGTGTGTGGAGGGAGGGGGAAGAGTTTTCTATAGTCCTATAATTAGATTTTAGTTTAGTGAACATGAGTTGGGTATTTCCCTTTCCCCAAGGTGGTTAGGCTTTGGTAAAACCTCAGTAGATTAGACATTTGTAAATTAGTTTCCCTTGAGGGTAGGCCTTGCTGAGGAGAACAAGAGCTCTGGATATATTTCAAAATGGCTACCCTTCCCCTCTCCCTGCTGTAAGCATGAAGGCACGTCTCTCTAGTCTTCATAGTGACAAACTTATAGGACTCCTGGAGATAAAAGTGATGAATGAGTGGAAGCCTCCCTAAAAGTGGGCTTTCTCAGAGTTTTTAACTGTCACACTTGTCTATATTGAGTCAGGAGCAATTTGTCATATAGTTCAAAATATGCCTACCAGTAGTGGCTGCAGTGAAGGATTTCTGTTCTAAGAGCTGTGACTTTGTTTTTGGTTTTGTTTTGTTTTGGTTTTATAATACTATATTGGTTTTGCCATACATTGACATGAATCTGCCACGGGTGTACATGAGTTCTCAATCTTGAACCCTCCTCCCCATATCATCTCTCTGGGTCATCCCAGTGCACCAGCCCCAAGCATCCTGTATCCTGTATCGAACCTAGACTGGTGATTCGTTTCTTATATGATAGTATACATGTTTCAATGCCATTCTTCCAAATCATCCCACCCTCTCCCTCTCCCACAGAGTCCAAAAGTCTGTTCTATACATCTGTGTCTCTTTTGCTGTCACGCATACAGGGCCATCATTACCATCTTTCTAAATTCCAGGTATATGCATCAGTATACTATATTGGTGTTTTTCTTTCTGGCTTACTTGACTCTGTATAATCGGCTCCAGTTTCACCCACCTCATTAGAACTGATTCAAATGTATTCTTTTTAATGGCTGAGTAATACTCCATTGTGTATAGGTACCACGAGCTGTGACTTTCTCTATCCACTTGCCTGTTGCTCCAGTTTTCAGGGCAGCAATTTCTCCTGTGACTCCAATTCTCTGATGGATCTAGGAAGAGTTGTTGCTTTTCATTTGGTTTAGCTTGACTGTCATAAGTATAGGAATGACAACTTCCAAGTTCATTACATGTTGGACCAGAAAACAGAAGTCCACCACATCTACTTTTAAAACTTAAATTAAGATATTGAGCCCTTATGTCCATAGGAGTAGGAGGTAGTATTTCTTTATTTTGGAACCCCTGGCAGTATTATCCTAGAATTTCAGTGTATAGTCTAGTTTGTTGAGCTTTCCTCCCACAGGGAGGAACTACAAAATCTAATCAATCCATTAATAGATTTCCCTTTTTATTTTTATTTTACCAAGGCAGGAGCCACAGAAGATGTGGGTTTGATCCCTGGGTCAGGAAGATCCCCTGGAGAAGGGAATGGCAACCAACTCCAGGATTCTTGCCAGGCTATTTTCATGGACAGAGGAGCCTGGCAGGCTACAGTCCATGGGGTTTCAAAGAGTGGGACATGACTAAGCATTCATGCATGACTACAATGACTGTGTTAGACTGTGTTACCATTGAGAAGTCCTGGTTCTCTGAGGCCAATGCATCACGGCCTTCTACTGCCATGATGCCTACTGACTGTCCTCTGACCTCAGCGGCATGTTTGTCTACATATGCTCCATCTCTGGATTCCTGGGGTTATAACTGCCCTCTTCATACATTTAGCCAAAGCCCCAAAGTGAAGCAGTCATGCCAAGCTAGGATAGGTCATTTAATAGAGGCATCTATAAACCCCTATCTTCATGGTGAATTCCCTCTCACTTGAGCTTTCTTTCCTATAAATGAGCTCACTCAGGACCACCTCAGTTTATCTTTTCTTCAAAAAGGAAGAGATCGGGTCTGATCCATTGATTTGCTCACTTGCTCTCCGGAGACTAGTTCTGTGCTCCAAGAGGTAGAGAGAGAAGCAGCATAGTTAAGGCACCTGTACTCTTTGGAAACTGCCCTGATGCTACAGCCAAATGGCTTGCATTTGCACAGACCTAGAAGCATCTGGGGAGAAGGCAATGGCATCCCACTCCAGTACTCTTGTCTGGAAAATCCCATGGAAAGAGGAGCCTGGTAGGCTGCAGTCCATGGGGTCCCTAAGAGTCGGGCATGACTGAGCGACTTCACTTTCACTTTTCACTTTCATGCATTGGAGAAGGAAATGGCAACCCATTCCAGTATTCTTGCTTGGAGAGTCCCAGGGACAGAGGAGCCTGGTGGCTCCCGTCTATGGGGTCGCACAGAGTCGGACATGACTGAAGTGACTTAGCAGCAGCAGAAGCATCTGGGGAGAAGGCAATTACAATGCACTCCAGTACTCTTGCCTAGCAAATCCCATGGATGGAGGAGCCTGGTAGGCTGCAGTCCATGGGGTCACTAGCAGTCCAACACGACTGAGTGACTTCACTTTCACTTTTCACTTTCATGCATTGGAGAAGGAAATGGCAACCCACTCCAGTGTTCTTGCCTGGAGAATCCCAGGGGCGGGGGAGCCTGGTGGGCTGCGATCTATGGGGTCACACAGAGTTGGACACGATTGAAGTGACTTAGCAGCAGCAGCAACAGGAGCATCTGGGAATTTATATCCTGCATCCCACTCTCTTTACCAATAGAGAAAACCCAGTTCTCTTGCCTGAGACTGGACAATTGAGACATGTAATGAGTACTCCCAGGGGCCCCTGTAGGATCAAGGTCAAGCCACCTCATATCCTTGGTTTCCCTCCTTTCCTTGTCCTGCTTCTTCCACATCCTCACCTGTCTTTCTGGAAACACTTCCCTAGTCAACCATTTCCTTATGGCTTTCTCTCAGAGTCTGCTGCTGGGGAATTCAGCTCAAGACACCAACAGAAGTTTCCAGGTGCTGACCACTTTTTGGTCTCACATTTTCCCATAATCTACTCCAAAGTGACTTGCTTCCCCCAGGTGAAGTGGCTGACATTTAAATGACAGCTGCTCATACAAATAAATAAAAAAGTTTCTATTCCTGCCAAACCACATTCTTCACTATTTCCATCTTTTTAGTTATCATGTTTTCTTGTGCCTTTAGAGGCCTGAAGAGGTCAGGACCCACAGTAGGCAAGTAATTCATTTGATCAACCACTGTATTCAAGGAAGTGTGGTTGAATATTTACTCTAAAATCAGTTAAGACTTTTCTTTTTTAAAAAATGTTCAACAGCTTTATTGAGGCCTAACTGACACACAACATTAATATAACTTTCCTTCTGAGGAGCAAGCATCTTTTAATCTCACGGCTGCAGTCACCATCTGCAGTGATTTTGGAGCCCCCCAAAATAAAGTCTGACACTTTTCCACTGTTTCTCCATCTATTTCCCATGAAATGATGGGATGCGATGATCTTAGTTTTCTGAATGTTGAGCTTTAAACCAACTTTTTCACTCTCCTCTTTCACTTCCATCAAGAGGCTCTTTAGTTCTTCTTTGCGTTCTGCCATAAGGGTGGTGTCATCTGCATATCTGAGGTTATGATATTTCTCCTGGCAATCTTGATTCCAGCTTGTGCTTCCTCCAGCCCAGCATTTCTCATGACGTATTCTGCATTTATTCTCATCAGTATATGAAAATTTCGGAGAAGGTGATGGCAACCCACTCCAGTCCTCTTGCCTGGAAAATCCCATGGACGGAGGAGCCTGGTAGGCTGCAGTCCCATGGGGTCCCTAAGAGTCGGGCATGACTGAGCGACTTCACTTTCACTTTTCACTTTCATGCATTGGAGAAGGAAATGGCAACCCACTCCAGTGTTCTTGCCTGGAGAATCCCACGGACGGCGAAGCCTGGTGGGCTGCCGTTTATGGGGTTGCACAGAGTCAGACATGACTGAAGCGACTTAGCAGCAGCAGCAGCAGCATATGAAAATTTCAGTTCCTCTGCATTTTCACTAAATCTTGGTATGGTTGGTTTTTAAAATTTCAATTTAATTGTAATCTAATAGATGTGTACTAGTATTTCTTAATGGTTTTAATTTTCATTTTTAAGTTGACGTATAGTTGATTTATAATAGTTTCAGGTGTACAATGCAGCAAATTCAATCTTTTTACAGATTATACTCCATTTGAAGTTATTGTAAAACAATGGTTATACTTCCCTATGTTGTACAGTGTATCTTGGTTGCTTATCCATTTTATACATAGCAGTATGGGTCTCTTAATCTGCTACCCTGAACTTGCCCCTCCTCACTTTTCTATCTCCACTAGTAACCACTTCAGTTAAGGCTTTCTGACTTCTCCTTTCCCAGCATCTCTTTTTCTCTCCCAGTGTCTTAATTCAGGCAAAAATGCCTATCTCTTCCAACCCAGTCAAAATCTATTCCTGAGAAAATATTAAACCAGTCCGTGGGGGAAAAGGCAGTTTCTACTTTTCTTCCCTCAGTGAGGAATGGGGAGGGGAATATTAGGATATTTAAAATATACCCTTTCCCTCCATAATAAAAAGCTTTGGATGTTGTTCAAGGCATTTCAGAGATCAGACAACTGGTAGGAAAAGAATTTTTTGCAGCATAAGGGGACCTTGAAGATAACCCCTGGCATCTGTCCCTAGTAAGTCAAAGTCAGCAGTAGGAAATTCCTCATTTAAAGAGTTCATTGATGAATCACAGTGGAAAGGGGAGGAACTCTTTCTAGATGGATCTCCTTCTGCCCCCTTCTCAGTACCACATCTGGTGCTTGTGAGAGCCCAGGAGCAGGTGACTTCGGCTTCAGCTCAGCAGCAGAGGTGGCCAGGGGAAGTCTAGATGGTGTGGTGGATGAGAAGTCAGGTTCAGCAGAAAATGACCTTGGTTAAAAATTCTGGCTTTGCACTTGCCCCTCGAGAAAGTCTCCAATTCCCTGGCTGTAAACTAAGATAAAGATACTAATCTCCAAGAACTGTTATAAAGTGTAGAAATGATATCAAACACATACTAAAATGGCTAGTACCAAATAAACACCTGCTGCTGCTGCTACTGCTAAGTTGCTGCAGTTGTGTCCAACTCTGTGCGACACCACAGATGGCAGCCCACCAGGCTCCCCTGTCCCCGGGATTCTCCAGGCAAGAACACTGGAGTGGCTTTGCCATTTCCTTCTCCAATGCATGAAAGTGAAAAGTGAAAGTGAAGTTGCTCAGTCATGTCCGACTCTTCGTGACCCCATGGACTGCAGTCCACCAGGCCCCTCCGTCCATGGGATTTTCCAGGCAAGAGCACTGGAGTGGGTTGCCATTGCCTGAAGAACATTAATCCCCTCCTCCCCTCACCTCCCATACTACAAGGTTCAGTAAATGATGTTGCATTTATCTGAGTCATCATTCTGCTTGCCTGGTTCAGAAAGTGAACCCTTTCTAATTAACTCCCCAAATTAAACTTCCAGAACATAAAAATTAGAAGTTACTTTCCTATTACCTGTTCAACCCATTCATTCTGCAGACGATGGAAACTGAGGCCTTGAGGGTTTGGGACACTGTTCAAAGCCTACTGTTTCTCCTCTACTGCTCTTTGCCCTACACCTTGTTAATTATCAGCTTTTTGAACTCTATGTTTACAAATCCTGACTAATGGTAAGCTCTTTGTATCTCCAATATTATTTTGTGAGGTGTGGCCCCATGGGGTTATTTCAGGTCTTTTGCACAGGTCTTCCCAAAGGACAATGCTGTAGATTCTTCACATCTCTCCAGAGGTGCCAAGTTCATAGGTGGTCAGTGCCAGACACTTCCTTCCTGAGAGGTCTGTTCTCTGGACATGTTCATCCTCTGGCAGAAAGGCCATCTCCCATGGCCATGGTAGTGAAGCTAGGAAAGAGTCTCACAGAGGCTGGAACAGCTCTGTTGGCTTTCATGGCCTTTAGTGGATGACTTGGTCAAACATTTGTGCTCGGGAGGCGGCCCCCCTCTGCCTCAGTCCCAGGGTCTGTGGGTGACCCAGAGAGTCATAGCAGAATCTTCAAGGCCAGAGTCCTCAAGTAACTTGGGAAACTCTCTCGCCAACCTGTTCACTCTTTTCTGCAAAGAAGCCCCACCAGTATCCAGGGTCTACTGGTTCCTCCTTGAGGACTAAAATTATGAAAACAGCCCCACCAGAACACAGGAGGGCCTAGAAGGTTTCCAAAGAGTTGTCCTCACAGTGTGGAATTCAGTGAGTTCCACCATGGTGAACAGGATAGATGTGACTGAAACCCCCTTGGATCCTTGTCAAACCATAGCACCCCACTGCAGCACTACCACCCCCCACCCCCACCCCTTCTCCTTGCTTCTGGGATAACCTTGGGAGGAGATTTCAAACTCTTAAATGTTGGTGGGTAAGGTTAGGTAGACACATTAGAATCTAGTTTGAGGTGGGTGCCAGAGGACAGATTTGAAGACTCCCCATATGACTCTGATGAGTTGCCCCCACCTGCCAGGTTTAGATTTAACAAATAAAAACAGGACACCCAGTTTAATGAGACTTTTGGATAAATAGTGAATACCTTTTAGTATAAGTATGTCCTATGCAATATTAATAGGGCTTCCTAGGTGGCTCTGTGGAAAAGAATCCACCTGCAGGATTCTTTAGGAGAATGCAGGAGCTGTAGCAGACTCAGTTTCAGTCCCTGGGTCATGAAGATCTCCTGGAGAAGGAAATGGCAACCCACTCCAGCAGTCTTGCTGAGATAATCGTACAGACAGAGGAGCCTAGTGGGCTATAGTCCATGGGGTTGCAAAGAGTTAGACATGACTGAGCAACTGAGCTTGAGCTCCATGTGATATTAAAGACATACTTACTCTAAAAAACTATTGTTTATCTGAAATTCAAATCCAACCAGGCATTATGCTTTCTATCTGGCAACTCTCCTACCCTCTCCACCCTCAATCAAGAAAGTGACATTTTCAAATATCATCCTAAAAAAAAAAATAAAAAAAAAACACACACACATTCACTGTCAAAAGTACAGAAAAATATAAAAAATTAAATTAAAACCAATCATAATTTTATCACTCAGAGTTGTTAGCATTTTGGTTTATTCCTTATCTACACACACACACACTTATGTGTGTGATTTATTGTCAGTTATATGCTTTTGAAATTTGGATTATATCAAACATCCAAATATTCCCAGCTCAGCATGTAGGGGAGGGAAAGCAACAAATCTCAGACCCCTGCATTCTGGCAGACAGCAATTAGCTACCAGATGCTTGATGGTTAACACCCTGCACCAAGGCAGACCCATAAGAGGCATTCCAGGGAATGCTTGTTGATTAAGTGAATGAGTAAATGAATGAATCTCTGTAGAATCTGTGAGCACCTTAGCCCAAGCACAATATCCACATTTCCACTGAACACCTTCTGCTGAATAGGAGAGGTGCTGCTTGCACTTTAGTGAGGAGTTGATAATTTAAAGCTCAGCCTTCTGGCCCTGATTCTGAACATAGGCCAAGTCCTGATTTTGCTTTAAATTTCACAAACAGTACCAGGTCCCATGGTTAAGTACTATGGACACAGAAATGAATAGGATAGAGCAATTACTTTCATGTGAGATCATATTTGTTTGGGTGGTGGTGGTGGTGGGGGAGACAGATAATGAGAGAAAGTAAATAAACAAACATAATTTCATACAGTGATAAATAAGAACCAAAACCATTGTAGCTATACAGCTCATTGTTCACACTAACATGATCCAACTATTTGACACTCAGCATTGATGTGACTTCTCTTCCCAAGCACTTCCTTTATGGCTCAGCTGGTAAAGAATCCACCTGCAATGAGGGAGACCTGGGTTCAACCCCTGGGTTGGGAAGATCCCCTGGAGAAGGGAACAGCTACCAACTCCAGTATTCTGGCCTGGAGAATTCCATGGACTGTATAGTCCAGGGGGTCGCAAACAGACACAACTGAGTGACTTTCATTTCACTTCATTAATGTGACGGCAACATTCTAGAAAATTCCAGTCCAAAATATGGAGTTGCAAATGATGTTACTGTTTTAGGATTCCTGAAAAATCCACTATCTGAACAACACACTCTTCAACTAATGTCTCAGGACAACCCAACTTGTCAATTTACTCTTCAAGGCCCCTGCAAAGCCCTCACCTTGCTATGTTCATCAATCCTACACTAAGATATCACAAACTGCCCAGTTCCAGTCAGGACTCCACGCTGAAAGATCCAGCTTAAACTGGACCCTTAAAATCTCAATACTCCACCCTGACCTCCACCTTCTAAGAAGTTTCTACAATTCCATCAAAGCGATGATATCCTTTATTGCTTTGTGCAGTCAGCAGGCCACTGCAGTAGTCTTTGTAGGAATCAGCAGTCCACATGAGTGGTATGAAGTAAAAGAAGTGGAGCCATTCAATGCATAGTGATGGAGGTGGGGCTGGCAGTGGTGGTATTTCATTTAGATGAAAGCCTCTGAAAAGTGGTAACATTTAGATGAAAGCCTCTGAAAAGTGGTAATATTGAGGTGAGATCTGAATGAAGGGAAGGATCTGGCCTTGCCATATCCTGGGGCAAAACCTTCCAGGCACCAGGAATAATAAAAGAAGGAAGGTTGACAGTAGAGAAAAGGAGTTCAGAGAGGTGGAAGGTAGATGGATACCAGATGAGGTAGCTCATTGTAGGCCAATAGAAGTTTTGATTTGATGCTAAGCATGACTAAAATAAATACCTGGAAGATTTTAAGCAGGAAAACTACATTCTTTCATCTGTCCTTCTGGCCAGTGAATGTTAACTAAGACACTTCTCTTGCCCAGCATCTGTGGGCATGAACTGCACTGGAGATTTAAGCTTTCTAGAGAACAGATAGACACAAACAGCCAGCGTGCAGAAGACCAACTCCTGTACATTACAGGGAGTATGAGGAGGAATTGGTGACTCTTAAGCCATAGGACCAGAAGAGTGGCCCTTCCTTGTCATGGTTCTGGTTCCCACAGGCCCAGGTTCAATGTAAGTACAGTTTGCTTGATGGCAACTTCCAGTCTCTAAGGTCCAGAGAAGGCTATTACAAACTCAGGCTATGGACTCCCTAGGAGCAGTCAGCTCCTTGTTTTTAGCTATGTGCCTCAGGACCATAGTCAGTACCTGGGACAGAGTAGGACCTTAATAAAGGTGCTCAACAAATGTTGGAATAGATGGTCTGCTTTTTAGGTATTTATACAGTACTTTGGCCAACTCATGTGAAGAGTTGACTCATTGGAAAAGAATCTGATCCTGGGAGGGATTGGGGGCAGGAGGAGAAGGGGACGACAGAGGATGAAATGGCTGGATGGCATCACTGACTCAATAGGCGTGAGTCAGAGTGAACTCCGGGTGTTGGTGATGGACAGGGAGGCCTCGCGTGCTGCGATTCATGGGGTCGCAAAGAGTCGGACACGACTGAACAACTGAACTGAACTGAACTGAACTCCATCCAATTCCAAAAAGTTATGCAATTGTATACAGAGCTACGTATATTATTAAAATACAAAAAATAAATGAGAAAATCAGAGGAAGGAAATGTGAAGGTAGGGGGAAAAAAGGTCATGGTTAAAGTTACAGTTAAAAACCCTTTAGCGAATAGTTTTGAACAGGGGTGAATTATAAAGTCTTCTTAGCAGCCAGTGAAGAGACCAAATGTCAGTTGCTAGATTCACAGAAATAACATTAAGAACAATGAGAAAACAGGAACTCAGCAAAAGTCCAGNTCCATCCAATTCCAAAAAGTTATGCAATTGTATACAGAGCTACGTATATTATTAAAATACAAAAAATAAATGAGAAAATCAGAGGAAGGAAATGTGAAGGTAGGGGGAAAAAAGGTCATGGTTAAAGTTACAGTTAAAAACCCTTTAGCGAATAGTTTTGAACAGGGGTGAATTATAAAGTCTTCTTAGCAGCCAGTGAAGAGACCAAATGTCAGTTGCTAGATTCACAGAAATAACATTAAGAACAATGAGAAAACAGGAACTCAGCAAAAGTCCAGTTCTTTCTTGTATCGAGTTAAAGAAAAATTTTGGGGGTCTTCATAAAGTGATTTTCTGTAAGATAGTATATTACAACATCCCTAAAACAATACAGTTTTCAGTTTCAAATGGGTGTTTCTTGAAACACCCCCGAGGAGCACTGTTCAGGCACATCAGAGCCTAATTCGATCAAGGTGACAGGGCCAGGGAGGAGGCAGAGAAAGTAATCCTGCCCCATGGCTTGCTGGTGACTACAAGGTTGAATACCAGAGCGACAGAGATGGAGGCTGGGGAGCAGGGAGGACAGGGCTGGCTAGGACCTGAGGGTGCTTGAGCCTGCAGGGGCCGGGCACACGCTTGCATCTTGCACACCTCTGGAAAAGAGCAACTCAGAATACAGGAGACACCGTCCCCCTTATTCTCTGCATGGAGCAACTTGCCGCCCTCCTGGAACAAAATGAAGGGGAGGGAGGCCCCCACAGAGAAAGGATTTGTGGAAGGGGGACTCTTCATGAAGTGCTATAGTAAGCACCTCATATTTCAACTCTGTGAAGAAAGCATCTCCTGGCAGACAAGCTCATAGAATATGTGCAGTGAGTGGCTGGGTCGTGCAGAGCCTGCCTACAGCTGCATCAGAGTCCTCCGCTTCCTGGGCCATAAAAATGTGCTCCTGACTGATGGCTAACATACGAGGTCACAATGGTTTCCTCTGGCTGTGTGTGTGCCCCACGTTATAGCTCCCCTAGGATTATCAGGGGCAGATGCCTCCACTGCTACTGCATAAGTACCGACTCTCAGTGGCTTCTTCATGGAAGAGACCATTTGATTTGGAAAAGAAAATCATGGCATACTCAAAACAGAGAAACAACATTTCCTTCAAGAAATACTGTTATTGAATGATTGTAAGCATAGTTTAAGTTCATTGCATTTTCCACCAGATCTGTATGAGCAGATATGACCTGTGCTGTGATCTGATAATGTCAGGCACTTGAAAGCAGAGCTTTACTTTTGCAAAGTTCACTGTCAATGCTTGTGGATGGGAAAGTGGAGGCTTGACAAACGTTAAGTGATGTTGCCAATGCCACACAGGTGGCTCCTAAATTCTCAGCTTTCTTTTTTTAAAATATAAATTTATTTATTTTATTGGAGGTTAATTACTTTACAATATTGTATTGGTTTTGCCATACATCANATCAATACTACTCCCATTGGCAAAGCATTTGTCATTTCAAACTAGCAGGGATAGATCTTCTGATCTTTAGACACTTTTTAATCTTGGATGATATGTGCACAGATACACATCTCATTCCTTACTCAGATATTTGCAGTTTACAGGTGGTCTTAGAACAATCTGGTTTTTAGTGATGGCAACCTTCCACCCAGTTCAAAATTCACATATAAATTTAATGTCAGCCTTCTGCATCTGTGGTCAGCCACTGAAGATTCAAGCAAGCAGCAATCATGTAGTACTTTAGTACATACTTATTGAAAAGTATCTACATATAGGTAGACACATGTGGATATACACATATTGACTATCTTTTTTGGTTTGAAAAGCTATTTTATTTTTTAATATAAATTTATTTATTTTAATTGGAGGTTAATTACTTTACAATATTGTATTGGTTTTGCCATACATCAACATGAATCTGCCATGGGTGTACACGTGTTCCCCATCCTGAACCCCCCTCCCTCCTCCCTCCCCATCCCATTCCTCTGTGTCATCCCAGTACACCAGCCCAAGCATCCTGTATCCTGCATGGAACCTGGACTGGCGATTCACTTCATATATGATATTATACATGTTTCAACACCATTATCCCAAATCATCCCACCCTCCCCTCTNACGTGTTCCCCATCCTGAACCCCCCTCCCTCCTCCCTCCCCATCCCATTCCTCTGTGTCATCCCAGTACACCAGCCCAAGCATCCTGTATCCTGCATGGAACCTGGACTGGCGATTCACTTCATATATGATATTATACATGTTTCAACACCATTATCCCAAATCATCCCACCCTCCCCTCTCCCTCTCTCACAGAGTCCAAGAGACTGTTCTATACATCTGTGTCTCTTTTGCTGTCTTGCATACAGGGTTATAATTACCAACTTTTAATATTCCATATATATGCATTAGTATAATGTATTGGTGTTTTTCTTTCTGGCTTACTTCACTCTGTATAATAGGCTCCAGTTTCATCCATCTCATTACAACTGATTCAAATGTATTCTTTTTAATGGCTGAATAATACTACTTTATTTTTATTGAAATATATTAAATATTTGACAGATAACACTGTGCAAATTTTGGGTGGGTGTACTGCAAAATGGTATTTTGTATATTCTAATATGATCACCATTGTACAGATAGTTAATTCCTCTATCATGTCACATAATTATCATTTCTCCTTTGTGATGGGAATAATTAAGATCTAGTTTCTTAGTTAATTTGATCATTACAATACAGTAAAGTCTATATTCACTACAAAAAATAAAAATAAATTTCAATTTCTTATCTAAATTTGATATGTCTATCCTTTAAAGGATGGCAAAAATGCCAAGAAGACTCAACCACATATCAGTAAACTGTAAATATACCTTGAGAGCTGGAATCTGGTCAATTAAGCAGATTTTCAGGAATAGACTTTCAATAATAAGTTATTATCAATCTGCTATATGCCAACAATATAGTTGTTGTGGTGGCAGTTGTTGTTAAGTCGCCCAAATGTGTCTGATTCTTTGTGACCCCATGGACTGCAGCATGCCAGGTCTCCCTGTTCCTCATCATCTCCTAGAGTTTGCCCAAGTTCATGTCCATTGGATCAGTGATGCCATCCAGCCACCTCATTTTCTGACACCCTCTTCTCCTTCTGCCATCAGTCTTTCCCAGCATCAGGGACAGCAACATTATCACTATCTTAAATCTAAAGTTTGAGCTCACTCCAGTAAAGTTCCAAAACTCTAAGTCCCCAAACAATGCTGTGTAAGTAAATACAAATAGACTCAGTCACCAGCCAAGGACACTGGGAGTTTATGAGACTGAGGAACTTTTCCAAAGGTGCACAGGCAGTGAATGGTCAGGAGAGACTTTTATACCTTATCTCCATATTTCCCATACATCATAAATAATCTTTCTACATTGTTTCAAAAACAACATCAACTAGCTGCCATTATTGAGTACTCAAAACAAATCTTTACCTGTGTAGCTAATCTTGAAAACAATTCTGTGAGGTAGACACTATTATAATTGTATTATACATACAGACACTCTTGATTAACTAAGCTGTGATGTGTGCATAGGCACAAGACCGCGGGCCCTAATGCTGTTGCCTCAGCCTCTACTAAAGGCCGTAAAGTCTCCCAACTTCACAGTCAGCTAGATGTCACTTGCATTTTGTACACAGGGATGTCCTGGAAATTTTTGCAAATTCTTTCCTAGAATAATATTATATCTTGCTTCTGCTTATTAAGATTTTTGTCACACATTCACCTATTTGGGAAGAATGTACATTTATGGGTAAGAAGAGAAAACATCAAGAGAGAATTAGAGAAACAGTATAATTCCTCAGTAATCATTAAAAATGGCAGTAAAGTCTATCAATTTTTATATATTGCTAAATTTTTATATATTGCTAAATTTTGGTGAATTTGTACCTGTTTCTAGGGAAAAAAAGAAAAAAAAATTCTACCTTTAAATGTTCCATTGAGAAAAGGAATTATTTTTCTTTTTTTTTTTTGCATTTTTATTTTATTTTTTTATTTATTTTAATTGAAGGTCAATTACTTTACAATATTTTATTGGTTTTGCCATACATCATGAATCTGCCACAGGTATACACATGTTCCCCATTGTGAACCCCCCNCGTAAAGTCTCCCAACTTCACAGTCAGCTAGATGTCACTTGCATTTTGTACACAGGGATGTCCTGGAAATTTTTGCAAATTCTTTCCTAGAATAATATTATATCTTGCTTCTGCTTATTAAGATTTTTGTCACACATTCACCTATTTGGGAAGAATGCACATTTATGGGTAAGAAGAGAAAACATCAAGAGAGAATTAGAGAAACAGTATAATTCCTCAGTAATCATTAAAAATGGCAGTAAAGTCTATCAATTTTTATATATTGCTAAATTTTTATATATTGCTAAATTTTGGTGAATTTGTACCTGTTTCTAGGGAAAAAAAGAAAAAAAAATTCTACCTTTAAATGTTCCATTGAGAAAAGGAATTATTTTTCTTTTTTTTTTTTGCATTTTTATTTTATTTTTTTATTTATTTTAATTGAAGGTCAATTACTTTACAATATTTTATTGGTTTTGCCATACATCATGAATCTGCCACAGGTATACACATGTTCCCCATTGTGAACCCCCCTCCCTCCTCCCTCCCCATACCATCCCTCTGGGTCGTCCCAGGCCACCATCCCCAAGCATCTAGTATGATGAATCGAACCTGCACTGGCGATTAGTTTCATATATGATATCATACATGTTTCAATACCATTCTCCCAAATCATGCCACCCTTTCCCTCTCCCACAGAGTCCAAAAGACTGTTCTATACATCTGTGTCTCTTTTGCTGTCTCACATACAGGGTTATCATTACCATGTTTCTAAATTCCATATATATGCATTAGTATACTGTATTGGTGTTTTTCTTTCTGGCTTACTTCACTCCGTATAATAGGTTCCAGTTTAATCCACCCAATCAGAACTGATTCAAATGAATTCTTTTTAATGGCTGAGTAATACTCCATTGTGTATATGTACCACAGCGTTCTTATCCATTATCTGCTGGTGGACATCTAGGTTGCTTCCATGTCCTGGCTATTATTAACAGTGCTGCGATGAACATTGGGGTACATGTGTCTCTTTCAATTCTGGTGTGTATGCCAAGCAGTGGGATTACTGGGTCATAAGGCAGTTCTATTTGCAGTTTTTTAAGGAATCTCCACATTGTTCTCCATAGTGGCTGTACTAGTTTGCATTCCCACCAACAGTGTAAGAGGGTTCCCTTTTCTCCACACTCTCTCTAGCATTTATTTCTTGCAGACTTTTGGATTGCAGCCATTCCGACTGGCATGAAATGGTACCTCATTGTGGTTTTGATTTGCATTTCTCTGATAATGAGTGATGTTGAGCATCTTTTCATGTGTTTGTTAGCCTTCTGTATATCTTCTTTGGAGAAATGTCTATTTAGTTCTTTTGCCCATTTTTGTTTGGGTCATTTATTTTTCTGGAATTGAGCTGCAGGAGTTGCTTGTATATTTTTGAGATGAGTTGTTTGTCAGTTGCTTTATTTGCTATTATTTTCTCCCATTCTCAAGGCTGTCTTTTCACGTTGCTTAAAGTTTCCTTTGTTGTGCAGAACTTTTAAGTTTAATTAGGCCCCATTTGTTTATTTTTGCTTTTATTTCCAATATTCTGGGAGGTAGGTCATAGAGGATCCTGCTGTGATTTATGTCGGAGAGTGTTTTGCCTATGTTCTCTTCTAGGAGTTTTATAGTTTCTGGTCTAATATTTAGATCTTTAATCCATTATGAGTTTGTTTTTGTGTATGGTGTTAGAAAGGGTTCTAGTTTCATTATTTTACAAGTGGTTGATCAGTTTTCACAGCACTTGTTAAAGAGATTGCCTTTAATCCATCATATATTCTTGCTTTCTTTGTCGAAGATAAGGTGTCCAGAGGTGTGTGGATGTATCTCTGGGCTTTCTATTTTATTCCATTGACCTATATTTCTGTCTTAGTGCTAGTACCATACTGTCTTGATGACTGTGGTTTTGTAATAGAGCCTGAAGTCAGGCAGATTGATTCCNACAGGGAAACAGTGGAAACAGTGTCAGACTTTATTTTTCTGGGCTCCAAAATCACTTCAGATGGTGCCTGCAGCCACGAAATCAAAAGACGCTTACTCCTTGGAAGAGAAGTTATGACCAAACTAGATAGCATATTAAAAAGCCGAGATATTACTTTGCCGACTAAGGTCCGTCTAGTCAAGGCTATGGTTTTTCCAGTGGTCATGTATGGATGTGAGAGTTGGACTGTGAAGAAGGCTGAGCGCCGAAGAATCGATGCTTTTAAACTGTGGTGTTGGAGAAGACTCTTGAGAGTCCCTTGGACTGCAAGGAGATCCAACCAGTCTATTCTGAAGGAGATCGGCCCTGGGTGTTCTTTGGAAGGACTGATTTTGAAGCTGAAACTCCAATACTTTGGCCACCTCATGTGAAGAGTTGACTCATTGGAAAAGACTCTGATGCTGGGAGGGACTGGGGGCAGGAGGAGAAGGGGACAACTGAGGATGAGATGGCTGGATGGAATCACTGACTCAATAGGCATGAGTCTGAGTGAACTCCAGGAGTTGGTGATGGACAGGGAGGCCTGGCATGCTGCGATTCATGGGGTCGCAAAGAGTCGGACACAACTGAGTGACTAAACTGAACTGAACAAGTTAGTCTTTATTATACACCCTAAAAGAATCATTAAAATAACAAGAGTTACCTAAAGTTAATAAGCCAACAAAGGTGACAAGATGTAATAATAGCAATAATAATGTCTTGTTCATCTAAAAGAAGGCTAAAAACAGAGGAAGAGGGAGCAATGAACTAATGGCTTGAGTAGAAAGCAATAGCAAAATAAAAGATTTAAACTTTGTCATATAAAAAAATCACCTTAAATGTAAATGACCTAAATAAACATACTAATTAAAAGAAAGAGATTGTCAGATTGGATGAAAAAGCAAGACCTTAACTGTTTAATCCTAGAAGAAACTTGCTTAAAATATAAAGAACAAATGGAGTTAAGTGTAAAAAAAAAAAAAAAAAGATGTAAAAGGCTGAAATAAAAAGCACCAGGATAACATTAATCAACAGAATGTAACAGTGACTATGTTAATATCAGATGAAGTAAATTTCAGAGCACAGAGCAAAGTTAGTGACAAGGAGAAAGAAAGTCATTTCACAGAGATAAAGGAATAAGTTCATCAGGAAGACATGAAAATCCTAAACTTTTATGAAACCAATAATAGATTTTTAAGATAGATGAGTAAAAACGGATAAAACTGCAAAGAAAAATAAATATATGCATGATTAGAGTTAGGGATTTCACTATCCCTCTCTCAGTAATTGATTAAAAAGGTAGACAAAAGGTGGATAACAGGTACATACAAGAGTTGAACCGCACAACTGAACTTAATTGACATTTATAGAACATTCCACTCAAAGACAGAATATGCATTCTTTTTAAGTGCATGTACATAGAACAATTATCAAGAGACACACCATTCTGCACCCTAAAAAAAAATCTCAACATGCTTAAAAGAATTCAGTCTATATACAGCATGACCTCTGACAGTGGCATTAAATTTGAAATCAGTACCAGAAAGATCTGTAGAAAATCATAAAATGTTTAGAAACTATATAATAGTCTTCTGCTAAAGCTGTAATCCTGCAGAAGGAAATATCAACCCACTCCAGTGTTTATGCCTGGAGAACTCCATGGACAGAGAAGCCTGGCAGGCTACAGTACATGGGGTCACAAACAGTCAGACATGACTGAGCAACTAACACACAAAGCTGTAATTAGAGGAGAATGCATGCACTACATACCTGTAATAGAAAACAAGAAAAAAGGACAGTCACAAATTAGTGACCTCAGCTTTCACCTTAAATTGGAAAATAAAGAGCAAATGAAATTCAAAGTTTAAGCAGAAGAAAAATAATACAGAATTAAGTGAAAGTCAATGACCCTGAAAATGCAGAGGCAATTAAAAAATCAATAAAATAAAAACTGATTTTTTGAGAACAATAAAATTAATAAACTTCTAGTCAGACTAATCAGAAAAATAAGAAAAGAAACAAATCAGTGCTATGTCAATAAATTTCACCATTTGGATGAAGTGCATAAATTCTTTGAAAATACATATGTTAGTATATACACATGTATTTTCTAACTCTGTCAGTAGAGAGAGCTAGAAGCAAGGATACCTCAGTAACAATGAGCACAGTGAGCTATCAGATTTTGGTTTCTAACACCATTCCCCAATAAAATGAACCAAGGCTCCTTGGAGAAATGGCTGGTTCTAGGATTGTGGCAGGAAATACACAGATGAGCCTGGAGAATTTTGTAGTACCAGAAAACGAGGAAGTGCTCAAACAAAAGTACAATGTCTGAGGTATGTCATAGGAAAAATGCGGGCAACTGAAACAGCTCACCTAGATGAGGTAGTGTTTTACCAATTCTCACCACTCTCCTTCCCTCTTTCTGTATTTTACTCTTCAGAAGGAAGTCACTGTGTGTAGTCCCTTATGGAATGGTAAGTTATATTCCGCCTCCTTGAGAGGGGGTATCTACATAAATCACAAATGTATAACACATATAAAGGTATACTGGAATTCTCCCTTGCTATTTGTGCATGCATGCATGCTAAATCACTTCAGTCGTGTCCAACTCTTTGCGACCTGACGGACTGTAGCCCAGCAGGCTCCACTGACCATGGGATCTTCCAGGCAAGAATAGTGGAGTGGGTTGCCGTTTCCTCCTCCAGGAGATCTTCCTGACCCAAGGATCAAACCCACAATTCCCGCATCTCCTGCATTGGCAGGCAGGTTCTTTACCACTAGTGCCACCTGCGAAGCCTTGCTATTTACTCATTCATTTTTATCAGTATGAATTCATGAATAGTTATTTTATACTCTTTGTTACAATCCAAGACTACTTCATTTTGTTGCTCAAATAGTTTCAGCTTTGGCTACTGGGAGCACTTTCTTACTTTCTGGATGCAGTAAGACATTCCAGACTCATCTTGTGCTGTCCCTATGCCAGCAAGAGACTGTCATTTTTACAAGGAGCTCTAGTTCCTTTTATTGGAGAACAGTATTTAGAAGCAAGATCTGAGCACATTCATTTCTACTGGTATGTCTTCACATATAGGCATTCTAAGTGAATAGAGCTAAGATACAGATAGATATGTAATAGAAATGGGTTCATAGTGATGCTTCCAATTCTAATCTATCACAGTAGGATATATTTTACCCTTTCCTTTTCCCTTTCCATACTTATAACTCCCTTCCCCAATAGTGGGAAACCTGGCTCCCAATATCTTCAATATATTTACTCATTTGTTCAAGCCTAAAATGCACAAAAGGTTATTTCAATGGAATATAACAATGTGGCACTTGATAAAGAGGTCAATCTCTGTAACAGAGGCAATGAAGGAAAAAAGTTAAGCATAGCTTTGGACTTAGACCTTGAATCTATCACTTCCAAAGTGTTTACCTTTGGTCAAACTACATCACTATTCAAGCCTCAATTTCTTCATCTATAAAATGATATTATCTACCTTATTGGGTTGTGTAAGGACTAAATGGGTGGCTATAGTAGATATTCAGTAAACGGGGGCTAAATGGTATATAGTAGATATTCAGTAAATGGGGGCTGTTTTGGTATATTTAGGGAACCCTCTTTAAATACTATGTAGAGTGAAAATCTTAAGGCCTCATTGTGCCTACAACACTTTCTAGACTATTACCAAAGGAACTTAACAGAAGTATCAAAATGAGGCTCACTTTTCATGGTACAGCTTCTTGTGCTTTTAAAAAAATTTGCCATGTATCTGAGCCACTTTTATATTTAGAAAGACAAATTTCATCTTAAAAGGTGATACAGTTCATTAAAAGTTTCACTTAATATCTCCAATAAAAAGTTTGAAGACGATGCCTGTTAAGCTGGTTTTCCTAAGAATACAGTGCCATATCCTATTATTTTATGGCATCAGAAGGAAACTCTGACCTGCTAGTAATGTTCCTGTCATTATGTTCTCTTTCTCTCGATTTGTTCACTCAACAGATGCCTACTGAGCACCTAACTTGCTCCAAACACTACTGGGGACACCGGGGATATAGCAGTCAGCAAAACCAATAAAAAATCCGGGTCCTCATGAAGCTCACATTTCAGTGTCGGAATGTTTCACATATCTACTGTTGCTTAATAAACTACCCCAAAACACAGTGTCTTCAAACAATATTCTATTTCTTCAAAGTTCTATGATTTAGGAATCCAGGGCCTGGCTTGACAACTCCATTCCATGTAGTATCAGATAGTGAGTCATTCACTCGACTCCATTCATCTGATGGCTATTGGGATAGAAAGTTCAAGAAGCCTCTGCTCAGTGTGAAATAAGACTTTACTACGTCTGGAGCCATGGGGTACTCATCTGTATATGGCCTCTCTCCACTTGGCTAGCCCGGCCCTCCTTACAGTGTGGTGGTCTTAAGGTGGCTGTTTTTCTCACATGGCTATTGGCCTCCAAGAGGAAGTATTCCAAACATGGAACACAGAAGCCCAGATTCAAGTGGAGGGGAAACAGACTCCATTTCTTGAAGGCAAGGGTGGGGAGCAGCAATGTCACATTAGAAAAGAGTATGTGGGATGGAAGTTAATGTGATTATATTTGGAAGCCATCTATCTGAGAGAGATAGATAACTAGTAAGACAAATAAATAAAAATGAATTTTAAGGAGAAAACTGAAGAAAGGGTATAGAAAGTATGAGTTTGGGAACAGAGTAACAATTTTAAGTAGGGTGGCTAGGGAAAGTGAAGTCACTCAGTCGTGTCCGACTCTGCGACCCGTGGACTGTAGCCCACCAAGCTCCTCCATCCATGGGATTCCCCAGGCAAGAATACTGGAGTGGGTTGCCATTTCCTTCTCCAAGAGTGGCTAGGGAAGGACTCATTAAAAAGTTTACATTTAAATTAAGACAGGAAGGAAGGGAAGCTAACTGGGGCAAGAACATTTCAGGCAGAAAAAACAGCAAGTGCTAAAGCTCTGAGGCAGAAACATGCCTGGCATGGTCAAGATTGCTAAAAGGCCAGAATGTCTAAGGCAAAGAGAGTGAGGCCTCTCAAGAGCAGGAGATAGAGTTACAGAGGTAAGGGGCCAGTATAATGTGGAGAGATTTATTGGTCATTTGGCTTTCACTCTGAATCGAATGGGGAGCCTTGGATGACTTTTGAGTATGGAAGAGACATAATCTGTCCGGTGTCTTCCCAGGAGCCCTGTCTGCTATACTAAGTATAGATAACAGGAGAACTAAAGAGAAGTGGGGAGGACAGTTGGAAGACAATTGCCACAATTCAAGCAACGGATGATGGTGGTCTGAATTAGGGTGGAAGCAACAGGGATGTGGTGACTTTTTGGATTCTGGATATAAATAAATATTATAACTGTTAATGGCTATGTCTGGGTAACGAGAATCTTCAAAAGTGATGCTTGGATATGAAAGGAGGGAGTAATACATATCTTTTGTTTGTTTTAAAATTTTAATACCCTTCTATGTCATGTATTTATACATATATATATATATAAACACATATAAAGCTGTGTCCTATATTTCTTATATGATTTAAAAGTGACATAAAATTTGTGTGGTTGGTAAAATGAACCAAGTCACCATAAGTCTTACCAAGAAAGCCCCTGTTGGATCAAGTTATCAACAATGTCCTTTTGAACTCTGATAATGATATCTACGACTGGGAATCAACTGGTAATTCCTGGCTTCACTTCCCCCTCTTAGGCTTCTGTGAAATTTGGAGTGTGTAAACAGTCTCTCTAATTTACTTGTCACATCTTGAAAACAGTACCAAGAGCTCTCAGTGCTTACCTACCTCACAGGAAGTTTGAGGTTGGATTAGATAAGGTGTTCAAATACTTTGAGTTACCACAAAAGACAGGTGCTCATGTAGGTAGGATATTATGAGTCCTGGAACATTAAAAGACTTAGTAAAAGCAAGCTGTTTCTGCGTTTTGATCACATAAGGCATTTTGATACTCTTGAACTATTACTCCTCATTTAGTCTGCTGTTAAAATGAGTGTTTCTCCCCAATAGTATTCATTTTAGCATTTTTGTTCATGCCTTCTGTCAAACAAGATTTCCCCAGCCTTTGATTTTTTATAAAGATTTACTTGACTTTTTTCTTCAAAGCATTTAATTCAAAGTTCACTCTATCAGTGGGTGGATTAGTTGAGTAACTGAAATACCACTACTGAATGCCGTAATAATTTGTTTTAATATTTCTCTTCACAAGAGACATACTTACCAAAGACGTGTACTAATGAACAATGAAGTGGCTGTCTAAACAGCAGACATCTTTAAAAGAAAGTTACTGGTAAATTCTGAATGGAAAGTAATAAGCAGCAACAGCTCTACGAAGCGTTCGTTCAGTGCCTCTCAAGAATTCTTCTAAAGCCATTATTGTGTGTTGGGTACTGTATTAGGTGCTAAGGATACCAGATAACACATGTCTTTTCCCTCACGAAGCTCATGTTCTGCCAGAGACATGCTACATTGTATTTTCGATTTTGTGCAACTGTTCTGATGTATTTGAGATGCTATGTGAAGAGGAATTTGGAGATTGATGGCAGTATTTGTTTCTGGAGATTATGCAGCTGATTATTATAATTTTGAAAAAAAAAAATGTCTTTACTCTCACAAAGGTGAAAAGGAAACCAGAAAATCATTGCCAGTCAGAATCACAAAGGGTAGTCAGAAGAAAAGGTTGCAAGTTTCAGAAAAGATGAGCCAACTGAATATGTAAGACAAGTTGAAATTAGGCTGATAGTTCAGGCATTTTGAAATTAAAATACCATCCAATTAAAAAAAAAAAAGACAACCTTTCTTAGAACTGGAACTTGTAAGAAATCAGGCTGAATGTTCTAGACACAAACAATCTAAAAGTTAAAAAAGAAACAAAAGAAGTATGGTAAACTTGAGGCTGGAATAGATGGATATTATGGGTTGGGGGAGTGATTCTGCCTTGGGAAGGAGGTTGAAATAGATTACCTCTGAGGTTCCTTTCCAGCCTAAGGAAATTAAAATAAGTACAGCAATTGTGAAGTTACATATTCTCAAGAGAAAGATTTCTCAACAACCAAATACACCCAAGATGCTAATATTCTATTTATATTTTATAATTATTTAACATTTTTGAACCAGAGCTGAGTAAAGAAAATAGGCCTTGTTAATTACTGAAGAGAGAAAAAAAGCATAGCTTTTACCAGATATTCTCTTGCCTCATTAGAAATATTACCATTCACTGGTCAAACAGCTGTCAAATTTAAAAGGTAAACCTCTGGTCAACAGTCAGCCCAGAACCCCTACCACCCCACTCCCAAGTCCCAAGAAACCTTGCTAAAAACTTTCCCATTGCACTTGCCTCTGTGTTCTAATTAATTTGCCACCGACATATCTGATTTAAGTGCCAACTTCAGACAACTCTTGTTTTGTCTTACATAATTTAACTTGACACTTCTTGCTTCTATAATTTATCATAAATATGACCTCTGGAGTAAAAATAAAAACTCACATTTTTGATTGGCAACCTCTCCAAGTTGACAGGCACTTAGGTACTGAGTCCTAAGCTAATAAGCATTTGATTCAATCAGTTCCTCTACCTCTGATCCAAAAATTGCCCTTGGGGCAAAAATAGACAAACAGGACATAACCAGATTTACAAGGTTTTGTACAGCAAAGGAGACACAACAAAATGAAAAGACAACCTACATACTGGGAGAAAATATTTTCAAATGATGTGACCAACAAGGGCTTAATTTCCAAAACATACAAACAGCTCATACAATTCAATAGCAAATAATAATAATTAAAAAAATAAACAACCCAATCAAAAAATTGGCAGAAGACCTAAAAAGACATTTAATGCTATCTTGCTTCAGTCGTGTCCAACTCTTTGCAACCCTATGGACTATAGCCCAGCAGGCTCCTCTGTCCATGGGATTTCCCAGACAAGAATACTGGAGTGGGTTGCCATTTCCTTCTCCAGGGGATCTTCCCAACCCAGGGATTGAACTTACGTCTGCCTGTGTCTCCTACATTGCAGGCGGATTCTTTACCCACTGAGCCACCTGGGAAGCCCCCAAAAGATGCTGAAACCGCTGATTATTAGAGAAACAGAAATCAGAACAACAATGAGGTACTGTCTCACACTGGTCAGAATGGCCATATTTAAAAGTCTACAAATAACAAATGCTGGAGAGGGTGTGGAGAAAAGAGAACCCTCCCACACTGTTGCATACATGCACACTAAGTCACTTCAGTCATGTCCGATTCTTTGGGACCCTTTAGACTATAGCTTGCCAGGGTCCTCTGTCCACGGGATTCTCCAGGCAAGAATACTGGAGTGGGTTACTATGCCCTCCTCCAGGGATCTTCTTGACACAGGGACTGAACTGGTGTCCCTTATGTCTCCTGCACTGGCAGGCAGGTTCTTTACCACTAGCGCCACCTAGGAAGCCCGCTGCACTGTTGGTGAGAATGTAAATTGGTGTAGTCACTATGGAAGACAGTATGGTGGTTTCCAAAAAAATAAAAATACAATTGCCATGTGATCCAGCCATCACACTCCTGAACATATATCCAAACAAAACTATAATAAGATACATGCACCCCTATGGTCATAGTAGAACTATTCACAACAACTAAAACATGGAAACAAACTCAATATCCATCGACAGATGAATGGATAAAAGAAGATGTGGTACACACACACACAGGAATATTACTCAGCCATAAAAAGAATGAAATAATGCCATTTGCAGCAACATGGATGCAACTAGAGATTATAATACTAAGTAAAGTTGGAAAGAGAATAAATACCATGTCATATCTCATATGTGGAATCTAAAATATGACACGACTGAACTTATCTACAAGACAGAAAGAGACTCAGAGGCACAAAGGGCAGACTTGTGGTTGCCAAGGGGGAGGGCAAAGGGAGGAGTAGATTGGGAGTTTGGGATTAGCAGATGCAAACTATTACATACAGAATGGATAAACAACAAGGTCTTACTGTATAGCATAGGGAACTATATTCAGAATCCTGCAATAAACCATAATGGAAAGGAATATAAAAAGAATTTACCTATGTGTGTAACTGAATCACTTTGCTGTTATATGAGCAATTAATACAACATTGGAAATCAACTATACTTCAATTTTAAAAAGTTCTTTTGGTAAAGACTTGCCTTACTTTCAAACTGTGGTGAGACATCGAAGGAGGGGCTCTTGGGTTGGTTGGTGTTTAAGGAAGAGTCGAGGTTAACCTAACGTCAGAGTTCATGGTATGATTATATATTATTGCTAGCTCTTTACCTTGTAGCCACCCCAAGCTCGGCTGTTTCCTAGTGTATCAGATATTTCTTGTGCTCAGAACAACTTCAGTGGTTGGTACATTAATAATAGCCTTAGTAGCTAACATTTATTGTATACTTAGTATTTTCTTGGCACTTTAGACATAGTTTTACATACAGTTTCTCATTGAATCCTTGCAACAACACTCCGAGAAAGGTTCTATTATTATCATTTTGCAGAGTTTGAGGCTTAGCAGACTTAGATACTAGCCTAAAGTCAGTCAGTGACAGCAGCACCCTTGGGACTGGAACCCAGAGTGGTGCTCTTTTGGCACAATGGAAGGCGACTGTAAAATGTGATGACCCACGGGAGGGAGCTGGGTCATCACACCTTTGCGTTTCTCTACTCCATGTCTGGCTGCTCTGCCTAGGGGATCTCACTTTTACCTATTTTGCAGGCAGATTCTCTACTGTCTGAGTCACCAGGGAAGCCCATTCATTCTTTTTTTTTTAATTTTAATTTTTTAGTTTGTTTTGCTTTACAATANCTACTCCATGTCTGGCTGCTCTGCCTAGGGGATCTCACTTTTACCTATTTTGCAGGCAGATTCTCTACTGTCTGAGTCACCAGGGAAGCCCATTCATTCTTTTTTTTTTAATTTTAATTTTTTAGTTTGTTTTGCTTTACAATATTGTATTCATTTTGCCATACATTGACATGAATCAGCCATGAGTGTATATGAGCTCCCAATTCTGACCCCACTCTCCCCTCTCCCCCTCCTCCCATCCCACACCATCTCCCTGGATCATCCCCATGCATCAGTCCCAAGCATCCTGCATTCATTCTTAACATATAAACATTCATCTTGTACTTCTTTTATTTTACATTGGGGAAATAGTATATAATTCAGTTAAAGTTTCTACTTAATGCACAGATACACTAAATGTTCCTTTCTATGTACCCATATGAAGTTTTGCTAAAGGACAAGTTAAATGAGTGACTTATTAGAAACAGAATTGAGGAAGGGAACTGCTCTTGACTTGAACGGGACAAATATGGAAACTTTGCCACCATGGAGGAAGACAGAACACAGTGAACATCTTTGCATTCTTCTGTTTGCTAACTGGAATGGGTACTGGTACAATAGGGAATGTGGCTATCAGTCCTGTCAGAGAAGATGTGTGGTTTAAGGAGACACATTCTCTCCTGGAGTCATAGGCTCAAGAATTAGTTGAGGGCTAACTAGTGGGCAGGGCTTCCCTGTGGCTCAATCCCTGACATGCAGGTTCAACCCCTGGATCAGGAAGATCCCCTGGAGAAGGGAATGACAACCCACTCCAGTATTCTTGCCTGGAAAATGCCATGGACAGAGGAGCCTCGTGGGCTACAGCCCACGGGTCACAAAGAGTCGGACACAACTCAGTAACTAAACAACAACAACTAGTGGGGAAGGGAGCCCTTGGAAGACTTGAAGCACTGAAAATTTTGGTGCCTTCCTCCCTCCACTCTATATAATTCAAAAACAATTCTATACCAGCTCATAAATACAAATATTATACATGTGGTGTAATTAATATAGTTTCTTATAAAAAAAATCTGGTCTGTCTCTTCCATGTGTGTAGGTTTTGTTGGATTGAGTGTTGCTTATTTTTACCTACTGAGTCCTGAGCAGTGAAAATGTAAGGTTCTAGAAGGCCAATTAATTTTAAAAAAGAAAGCTCATCGGCTTCTAAAGTGAATATCCAGCAATACTTCACTGACTCAAACAATACACTAGATGGGACATTCTCAAACTGTTTTGGGGAGCTCCAAGGTCCTATGAGAAGGTTCTGGGCCTGCTAGGAAGTGAGATGGATGATGAAGTAGGATAGAAGTCAAGGACCCTGCACTCCCTTCCCACCCCAGGCTAGCTCCAGTTTGACCTATTTTACATATTAAAAAGCCTACAGAAGATTTTATTTGGAAATGGGGCTCTGTGGCTGAAACAAAACTAAACCCACTGTACCATTGTTACTTCAATGCTGGTTACTGGTCAGACAAATACATTTTTTTTGTTTTGACACGAACTAAACCCTATGAATCAATGCAACTATGCAATCTATGCAATGCAATCTATGAATCTATAAACTCTGTGAGGACAAAGACTAGTCTTCATCCTCCTCTTCATACACCCAGGCAGCTAACGGAGTACCACCTTTAATGGGGACTAGCAAAGTGCTGGCTGAATTCATACCTTTTTTTACCCCAAAAGATAGTATATAAATTGTACAACTTATCAGCTGATTCCCAGGAAGTTCATGGCAGAAAATTAAACAGACTATGTTCACTGGAATTGATAAGACTCATGTACATCTAGTCTAACCCTTTCTGGGTTCTTCAGTCTAAGTATTTATTTTAGTTATTGATTTGGCTGAAATCAATCTCAAGCATAATCATATCTCCAAATTTTCATTGAATTTACTTTTTTGGGGATGTTGTTACATGACTTGATAAAGGTGTTGAAGTATATACTGGGCACACTATTCTCCTTTCCCTGAGATACTCTGAATGATTCTGGAATGATATGATAGCAGGCCTGCTCTCACAAGTGACTATTTAAAAAGCACTTTTGGTACCATAAATTATAAAAACAAGCAAACAAAAATCCAGCCAAATCAAATAAAATACACAGTTGAATGTCCCCCAGAGGGGAATAGGAATCATGGAATCCATTCAAGTGGACACATGTAAATGACATTTGCCCTGAGCCCCTAGAGTTTCCTCCTTTCAATCTGATGACCGCTCTGTGTCACTCTTCACAGCCCTTTAGGGCTCTCCTTCCCTGTTGCCTCCTGAAGAGAACTTGATAAATCTAGTCATACTACGATGTTGCAGGTGAAAACAATTTAATGTGTCACCCTCTTCTTGCAAAAAGGCTGGCAGGTAAGAAAAAAATCGAGTCAATGGTGTCACATTAGTGACCTGGATACATGTGAGAAGTTTTTCTCTTCTTCAAAAAATATGTTTACAAAGCCAGGGGAGGCTTGATCTTCTCAGTGCCTTTATATTGACAAAGCAGGACTAATAAAGTGGTCCCTGTCTTTCATGAACTTAACATTTATAGGTTATTCATTTTTCTTCTTCTAAAGACAATTTAATGATGAGCATGGTCCCCAGTACTAACCAGAGCTACTTCTGCCCTTTCTACTCTAACAGCGAATAAACCAGATGTGATCTGCACATACTAAGCCCATGTAGCAGATTTCTTCAGCTACCAAATAAAAGCCAGATGCTTAGGTCTGACATTCAAGGCCTTCCATGAACTGACTCTACTTGTCCAGTTAACCTTATTTCTCACTAATTCCCAACCATACACAATTCAACCATTTCAAGCCTGTGGCATACCCACATTTGTTTTGCTTTTTAAAAATATACACTGCCATGGAAACAAATCCACCCAAGCCTACTGAATGAAATAATAGGGTTCTGGCCTGGAATTTTTCAAGAGGCTGCCATTACCTAGGCTTCTGGATCTGCATGTGAGTACTCATTCAAAACTCAGTGTTGTTTGTGGAGGGAAAGTCTGTTTCTCCTCACATGGGTCTCTTCCAGGACTGTTGAAGCATAACAGCTGCTTCCCTCAAAGTGAGTGATCCGAGACAGACTGCTTAGGTATGAGTTATCCTTTCTTCTTAGCTTCACAAGAATCATCAGATTTGAGGGACTAGATCTGATAGACAGAGTGCCTGATGAACTATAGACGGAGGTTCGTGACATTGTACAGAAGACAAGGATCAAGACCATTCCCAAGAAAAAGAAATGCAAAATTGCAAAATGGCTGTCTGAGGAGCACTTACAACTAGCTGCGAAAAGAGAAGTGAAAAGAAAAGGAGGAAAGGAAAGATATACCCATTTGAACGCAGAGTTCCAAAGAATAGCAACGAGAGATAAGAAAGGCTTCCTCAGTGATCAGTGCAAAGAAATAGAGGAAAATAATAGAATGGGAAAGACTAGAGATCTCTTCAAGAAAATTAGAGATATCAAGGGAATATTTCATGCAAAGATGGGCTCAATAAAGGACAGAAGTAATGTGGAACTAACAGCAGAAGATATTAGAAGAGGTGGCAAGAATACAGAGAACTGTACAAAAAAGATCTTCACGACCCAGATAATCACAATGGTGTGATCACTCACCTAGAGCCAGCCATCCTGGAATGTGAAGTCAAGTGGGCCTTAGAAAGCATCACTACGAACAAAGCTAGTGGAGGTGATGGAATTCCAGTCGAGCTATTTCAAATCCTGAAAGGTGATGCTGTGAAAGTACTATACTCACTATGCCAGTAAATTTGGAAAACTCAGTAGTGGCCACAAGACTGGAAAACATCAGTTTTCATTCCAATCCCTAAGAAAGGCAATGACAAAGAATGCTCAAACTACCACACAGTTGCACTCATCTCACACACTAGTAAAGTAGTGCTCAAAATTCCCCAAGCCAGGCTTCAACAGTATGT
>SJYA01003290.1:1429343-1506395 GCA_006410615.1 Neotragus moschatus | reverse complement strand
CTGGAATGTGAAGTCAAGTGGGCCTTAGAAAGCATCACTACGAACAAAGCTAGTGGAGGTGATGGAACTCCAGTCGAGCTATTTCAAATCCTGAAAGGTGATGCTGTGAAAGTACTATACTCACTATGCCAGTAAATTTGGAAAACTCAGTAGTGGCCACAAGACTGGAAAACATCAGTTTTCATTCCAATCCCTAAGAAAGGCAATGACAAAGAATGCTCAAACTACCACACAGTTGCACTCATCTCACACACTAGTAAAGTAGTGCTCAAAATTCCCCAAGCCAGGCTTCAACAGTATGTGAACCGTGAACTTCCAGACGTTCAAGCTGGTTTTATAAAGGGCAGAGGAACCAGAGATCAAATTGTCAACATCTGCTGGATCATTGAAAAAGCAAGAGAGTTCCAGAAAAACATCTGCTTTATTGACCATGCCAAAGCCTTTGACTGTGTGGATTACAGCAAACTGTGGAAAATTCTTAAAGACATGGGAATATCAGACCACCTGACCTGCCTCTTGAGAAATCTGTATGCAGATCATGAAACAATAGACTGGTTCCAAATTGAAAGGAGTACGTCAAGGCTGTATACTGTCACTCTGCTTATTTAACTTATATGCAGAGTAAATTATGAGAAACGCTGGGCTGGATGAAGCACAAGCTGGAATCAAGATTGCCAGGAGAAAAATCAATAACCTCAGATATGCAGATGACACCACCTTAAGGCAGAAAGCGAAGAACTAAAGAGTCTCTTGATGAAAGTGAAAGAGGAAAGTGAAACGTTTTGTTTAAAACTCAACATTCAGAAAACTAAGATCATGGCATCTGTCCCATCAATTCATGGCAAATAGATGGAGAAACAGTGGAAACAGTGACAGACTATTTTGGGGGGCTCCAAAACCACTGCAGATGGTGACTGCAGCCATGAAATTAAAAGACACTTGCTCCTTGGAAGAAAAGTTATGACCACCGTAGACAGCATATTAAAAAGCAGAGACATTACTTTGCCAATAAAGTTCTGTCTAGTCAAGGCTATGGTTTTTNAAACAGTGACAGACTATTTTGGGGGGCTCCAAAACCACTGCAGATGGTGACTGCAGCCATGAAATTAAAAGACACTTGCTCCTTGGAAGAAAAGTTATGACCACCGTAGACAGCATATTAAAAAGCAGAGACATTACTTTGCCAATAAAGTTCTGTCTAGTCAAGGCTATGGTTTTTCCTGTAGTCATGTATGGATGTGAGAGTTGAACTATAAAGAAAGCTGAGGGCCGAAGAATTGATGCTTTTGAACTGTGGTGTTGGAGAAGACTCTTGAGAGTTGCTTGGACTGCAAGGAGATCCAACCAGTCCATTCTGAAGGAGATCAGTCCTGAATATTCATTGGAAGGACTGATGCTGAAGCTGAAGCTCCAATACTTCGGCCACCTGATGCGAAGAACGGACTCATTTGAAAAGACCCTGATGCTGGGAAAGATTGAAGGCGGGAGAAGGGGACAACAGAAGATGAGATGGTTGGATGCCACCACCGACTCAATGTACATGAATTTGAGTAAACTCCGGGAATAGGTGATGGACAAGGAGGCCTGGCATGCTGCAGTCCATGGGGTCGCAAAGAGTCAGACACAACTGAGTGACTGAACTGAAGTGAACTAGCTTCACAAGTCACATAGCACCACTTCCATCATACTCTATTTATTACTAATGAATCCTGGAACCCAAATTCAAGGGGAGGAGAATCAGGCTCTACCTTTGAAGATGTGTCAAAGCATCTGTGAAATTGAAATTGAAAGTCGCTATACAATCCATGGAATTCTCTAGGCCAGAATACTGGAGTGGGTAGTCTATCCCTTCCCCCAGGGGATTATCCCGACCCTGGAATCGAACCATGGACTCCTGCAATGCATGCAGATTCTTTACCAGCTGAGCTATCAGGGAAGCCCTCAAAGTGTTAGGGGAAGCACACTGAATCTGCCCACCCTGGCGAGGCACCATAGTAACTATTTGCATGAGTTGTTTTACGACAGGAGGTCCTGGTAAGGAACAGGGAACTAATAAGCCTCCACCAAGCAGAAGAGCTTGGGAAAGGTCAAAAGGAGACACCACCTGTCCAACCACCTCCCAGAATCCTTCTCTCTGGCATCCATCTTGGCTGAACAAGTAGAATGATTGGCTAAGGACAACCTGGAAACTAATCCCACCACCATAAAACCCAGCACTGCAAGCCATGTGGCAGAGCTGTTCTCCCGGGTTCCCTTACCCTACTGCTCTCCACCCGGGTGCCCTTTCCCAATAAAAGCTCTTGCTTTGTCAGCACATGTGTCTCCTCAGACAATTCATTTCCGAGTGTTAGACAAGAACCCAGTTTTGAGCCCTGGAAGGGGTCCCTCTTCTTGCAACAAAAGCATCTGTGGACATATGTTAAGTCACCTCAATGCTCCTGCCCCATTGTTCTTTCTGTTCCCTTGCTCAGAAAACTCCCATGTCTGCAGAGCCCAATCCTGCAAGACTTTCTATATACACTGAGCAGCATTCCTGCTCTCTTGCCACCAGACTCAAGCAGTATTCTGAATCTATATCAGGGCAATCAAAAATGTCTCCAGACTGCCAAATTATCCATGGAACACAAATTACTCCTGGCTTAGAATCACAGTTCTTAAGTTCTGTATTCATTTTTTCACCCCAATATTAAAATATGTTGATGTCACCACTCTAGGAAAACAAACTTTATTCTTTTAATCAGTATGCTGCTGGGACCCCAACTTTTCCAAACTTCCTTAGTATCCCTTCACTCCTCTGGATTATTCAGCCAACTTATTTTTCTTATCTTCTGCTGCTTTTTTTTTTTTTTTNCGAGTGTTAGACAAGAACCCAGTTTTGAGCCCTGGAAGGGGTCCCTCTTCCTGCAACAAAAGCATCTGTGGACATATGTTAAGTCACCTCAATGCTCCTGCCCCATTGTTCTTTCTGTTCCCTTGCTCAGAAAACTCCCATGTCTGCAGAGCCCAATCCTGCAAGACTTTCTATATACACTGAGCAGCATTCCTGCTCTCTTGCCACCAGACTCAAGCAGTATTCTGAATCTATATCAGGGCAATCAAAAATGTCTCCAGACTGCCAAATTATCCATGGAACACAAATTACTCCTGGCTTAGAATCACAGTTCTTAAGTTCTGTATTCATTTTTTCACCCCAATATTAAAATATGTTGATGTCACCACTCTAGGAAAACAAAGTTTATTCTTTTAATCAGTATGCTGCTGGGACCCCAACTTTTCCAAACTTCCTTAGTATCCCTTCACTCCTCTGGATTATTCAGCCAACTTATTTTTCTTATCTTCTGCTGCTTTTTTTTTTTTTTTTAATAATTATTGTCTCTTGTTTTTTTACCAAAAAGAAATGCAATTAATGAAAACCAACTCGTATTTTAAGCCTGGCTCAAATACTCATTCTCCCAGAAGTCCTTAGATGGAATCTTTTCCTCCCTTTCATATTTCTATTGTAATGCTTTCCATAGCCTGCTAGTAGAGTCAGGTTTATATAAACCCAGACCTTCCCTCCCAAATGCCTTCTAGGGCCAGACATGATACCCAAACAGTATAGGCTGGATCTAACTGTGAATGACATCAATTTTCATTAGGGTCTTTAATATGAAGAAATACTTCAAGTGATCACATCACTAGGGAAAAAGAGTTTAGAGGTTAGTTATGGCAAAACTTCCTCTCAATGCCTTTTTTTTTTCCCACCCTTATTAGAGGCTGTAGTACAATGAGTTTGATCACTCACTTTGGATCATTACTGATCACTTTCAAATCCTTCTCATAAACCATGAGATCATGGGCAAGTTACTGAATTGTTCTGTCTCTCAAATTGCTCATCTGTAAAATGATGGCTTTTATAATACTAGCTCTTGGTGTTTAATCACAAAACAGATCAACTTAGAACTCTTCCAGCTGAATCAGAAGGAGAAACACTTGGCATCATCCCCACAGACTGCAGTCTCTAAAGGCATGAACTCGGGAAATGACTGCTCTCTAGATTTGTTTGAGACAAACACCATTTTAGCAGGTCTACTGATAAACATGTTGAAAGGTAAATAATAGCTCAAGACAACAAAGCTAGTGATTTTTTCCAAGGAGTAGAACCCAGTTCCCCAATTCATAAACTAAGTGCTCTTACCACTAAATCTGCCAACTGTGGTACTTTCCCAGCATCAGGGTCTTTTCAAATGAGTCAGTTCTTTGCATCAAGTGGCCAAAGTATTGGAGTTTCAGCTTCAGCATCAGTCCTTCCAGTGAATATTCAGGAATGATTTCCTTTAGGATGGACTGGTTGGATCTCCTTGCAGTCCAAGCGACTCTCAAGTGTCTTCTCCAACACCACAGTTCAAAAGTATCAGCTCTTCGGCGCTTGGAATTCTTTATAGTCCAACTCTCACATCCATATATGACTACTGGAAAAACCATGGCTTTGACCAGACAGATCTTTGTTGGCAAAGTAATGTCTCTGCTTTTCAATATGCTGTCTAGGTTGATCATAGCTTTTCTTCCAAGGAGCAACAGTTTTTTAATTTCATGGTTGCAGTCACCATCTGCAGTGATTTTGGAGCTCCTCAAAATAAAGTTTCTCAGAGTTTCCGTTGTTTCTCCATCTATTTGTCGTGAATTGATGGGACAGATGCCATGATCTTAGTTTTCTGAATGTTGAGTTTTAGGTCAACTTTTTCACTTGCATTTTCATCTTTCACTTTCATCAAAAGGCTCTTTAGTTCTTTGCTTTCTACCATAAGGATGGTGTCATCTGCATATCTGAGGTTATTGATATTTCTCCCGGCAATCTGATTCCAGCTTGTGCTTCATTCAGCCCAATATTTCTCATGATGTTAAATAAGCAAGGTGACAATATACAGCCTTGATGTACTCCTTTCCCAATTTGGAACCAGTCTGTTGTTCCATGTCCAATTCTAACTGTTGCTTCCTGACCTGCATACAGATTTCTAAGAAGGTAGGTAAGGTGGTATGGCACTCCCATTTCTACAGTTCTCATTTTCCAGTTTGCTGTAATCCACAGTCAAAGGCTTTGGCATAGTCAGTAAAGCAGATGTTTTTCTGGAACTCTCTTGCTTTTTCTATGACCCAAGGGATGTTGGCAATTTGATCTCTGGTTCCTCTGCCTTTACTAAATCCAGCTGGAATATCTGGAAATTCTCAATTCATGTACTGCTGAAGCCTAACTTGAAGGATTTTGAGCATTACTTTGCTAGCATGTGAGATGAGTGCAATTGTCTGGTAGTTTAAACATTCTTTGGCATTGCCTTTCTTTGGGATTGGAATGAAAATTGACCTTTTCCAGTCCTGTGGCCACTGCTGAGCTTTCCAAATTTGCTGGCATATTGAGTGCAACACTTTCACAGCATCATCTTTTAGGATTTGAAATAGCTTACCTGGAATTCCATCACCTCCACTAGCTTTGTTTATAGAGATGCTTCCTAAGCCCCACTTGACTTCACATTCCTGGATGTCTGGCTTTAGGTGAATGATCACACCATCATGGTTATCTGGGTTGTGAAGATGTTTTTTGTACAGCTCTTCTGGGTATTCTTGCCACCTCTTAATATTTTCTGCTTCTTTTAGGTCTATACCACTTCTGTCCTTTATTGAACCCATCTTTGCATGAAATATTCCCTTGGTGTCTCTAATTTTCTTGAAGAAATCTCTGGTCTTTCCCTTTCTGTTGTTTTCCTCTATTTCTTTGCACTGATCACTGAGGAAGGCTTTCTTATGTCTCCTTGCTATTCTTTGGAACTCTGCATTCTAATGAGTATATCTTTCCTTTTCTCCTTTGCCTTTCACTTCTCTTTTCACAGCTAGTTGTAAGGGTTCCTCAGACAGCCATTTGGCCTTTTTTACATTTCTTTTTCTTGAGGATGGTTTTGTTCACTGCCTGTACAAAGTCATGAACCTCCATCCAGGCACTCTGTTAGATCTGATCCCTTGAACCTATTTGTCACTTCCACTGTATAATCGTAAGGGATTTGATTTAGGTCATACCTGAATGGTCTAGTGGTTTTCCCTACTTCCTTCAATTTAAGTCTGAATTTGGCAACAAGGAGTTCATGATCTGAGCCAGAGTCAGCTCCTGGTCTTGTTTTTGCTGACTGTATAGAGCTTCTCCATCTTTGGCTGCAAAGTACATAGTCAATCTGATTACAGTATTGACCATCTGGTGATGTCCATGTGTATTCTCTAGTGCTGTTGGAAGGTGTTTGCTATGACCAGTGTGTTCTCTTGGCAAAACTCTATTAGCCTTTGCCCTACTTCATTTTGTACTCCAAGGCCAAATTTGCCTGTTTTACTCCAGGTATCTCTTGATGTCCTACTTTTGCATTCCAGTCTTCTATAATCAAAAGGATGTCTTTTGAGGGTGTGAGTTCTAGAAGATTGTAGGTCTTCATAGAACCGTTTAACTTCAGCTTCTTCAGCATTACTGGTTGGGGCACAGACTTTTTTTTTTTTACCCGACAGGGCACAGACTTTTATTACTGTGATATTGAATTGTTTGTCTTGGAAATGAAAACAGAGATCATCCTGTCATTTTTGAGATTGCACCAAAGTACTGGATTATGGACTCTTTTGTTGACGATGAGGGCTATTCCATTTCTTCTAAGGGATTCTTGCCCATAGTAATAGACATAATGGTCATCTGAATTAAATTCACCCATTCCCTTCCATTTTAGTTCAGATTCCTAAAATGTCGATGTTCACTCTTGCCACCTCCTGTTTGACCACTTCCAATTTGCCTTGATTCATGGACCTAACATTCCAGGTGCACACCAGGAGAACCTCGAGACTAAGCCAGACCTGCCTTTGAGTGTTTGAGTGTCTCCTGTGGAGGTATGGGTCGGCAGTGGCCTGCCGAAGGGACAGGTACTCTGGGAGCAGCTTGGGTATGGCATAAGCACTCTTGGAGGAGGTTGACATTAACCTCATCATAGAGCCACCAGAACTACACAGGACTAAGGAAACAGACTCTTGGAGGGCACAAACAAAACCCTGTGAGCACCAGGACTCAGGAGAAAGGAGAAGTGACCCCACAAGAGACTGACCCAGACTTGCCCATGAGTGTCCAGGAGTCCTCCTACTTAGTTTGACTTAGTTCCTTGAGCTGGCATTAAAGCCCTGCTCATGGTCCAACAGATGGTAACCTTTCCCTATTTCCATTTTTCCTTTGGCCATACCAATCTGCTTGTTGATTCTTGCCTTAACAGTAGGTTAACTGCCCTATCCAATGATTCCTTTCTACAAACTTCCATGACAACTCATCTCCCTTAAATTTGAATGGTATAAAATTAAACTCCTATAGCCTGTTGAATAAATTGACTTTTACTTATTCCTCCTAGATTTGAAAAATCTTTTTATGACATATTCTGACATCAAAGATATTCATAGTATGTAATTGTATACTGCTTAATTCATCATTTTAATAGTAAAAAGATACAAAGGCTTTCTGCACTTGTTGAAAAGTTGCTATGTACAAGTGGTCATACCCCTTGTGGATCTCACATAGCACTTAAAATCAGATGTGTAATCCTATTATTGTGACTGTTCTTTTATAGTACCCATCATTGTTTTATGTATTAATCTTTTCAGCTGATTTGTTAAGTTCACTGATGGTAGGTAGAGGCTGTTTTAAGTGTCTGTATACAGATATATTTGTTATATATACACTCGTGCTCACTCGCTCAGTCATGTCTGACTCTTTGTGAACCCATGGACTGTAGCCTGCCAGGATCCTGTCAATGGAATGTTTAAGGCAAGAATACTGGAATGGGTTGCCATTACCTTCTCCGGGGGATCTTCCTGACCCAAGGATCAAATCTGCGTGTCCTACATTGGCAAGTGGATTCTTTACCACTGAGCCACCTGGGAAGCCTGGTTATGTATATATATGAGGCAGGCAAATTTAAGCAGTAAGCCTTACCAATAGTCTTTAATATAGTCGATTCCACCAACTAAACTGTGAACTTCTCAAGAATATGTATTTTTTTAATCCTGTAAACTCCAAGTTTTTATTATAAGGACAATAAAAATACGGACACATTTTAAGTATCTTTTAAATTTTTATGGATGGGCTTCTCTGCTGGCTCGGCAGTAAAGAATCTGCCTGCAACGCAGGAGAGAGAGGTTCAGTTGGCAACCCATTTTAGTATTCTTGCCTGGGAAATTCCATGGACGGAGTGGGCTACAGCCCCTGGGTTCGAAAGAGTTGGATATGACTTAGCAACTAAACAAAAATAAATTCTTAGGCATTGCAATTCCAGTATGCTCTCATCAAGCACAAAGTGAAAATGAGGCAAGAGTTATCCTTTCTTTTAAAATGATACATCTGTATGTATGTACACATATCACACACACACAAGTACCAGCTCTTTCTTCTCATTCCTCTTTCTATATTTGTGACAGGCTATGTATCAGGTTATAAAAACAAAGGAAGAACATATGCCAGGCTCTGGGCTATGCGTTACATGCATTATCTTATTTAATAATCACAATTATCCTATGAGGTGAGAACTATTGCCATCTTAAAGGTTTCAAAAAAAAAAAACAAAAAAAAACCCCACGAGGTTAAAAAAACCTGGCCCAATCCCACAGCTAGATCACAGCAGAGCTAGAATTTAACCCAGGTCTAATTCCAGAATTCAAACACTTAACTACTGTGCATTGTGACCCAGGGCTACATTTGTTTAGTGGGGTCACTACAAGGACTATTTAAGGATTAAATGAGTTAAGTCAGATGCTTAGCATAATACTTTACATATTATAAATATATAATCATCCTCCCTTGCTATTATCATGAGAGGGTTAAAAGCCAAATAAGACATGTTCCCTGCTCTTGAAATATCTAGGTTGGGGTAGGCAGAACTTTAAAATGGCCTCCAAGATTTCCTGCCCTATTAATATGACATCATGCCCATGACTATACCATAGTCAAAAGAGATTTTTCCAAATGTGATTAAGCTTACTAATCAGTAGACCTTGAATCAATCAAAATTCTCCTGAAGGAGAATTTGGATGTGTCAGTTTTAATGAGCTATTGCTGGCTTTGAAGACTGAGGGTCCACATATAAGGACTGGAGAGTGACCCCTGGCCAATCAACAAGCATGAGGAATTGAATTCTGCTGACAACCTGAAAGAGACTGGAAGCAGATTTTTCCCAGAGCATTTAGATTAGAGTCCAGCCTGGCTGACACCTTGATATGGGTTTTGTAGTATCCTAAGCAGAGAACCCCTTGAAACCCATACAAGAGAATTCAGCAGCCCTAAACCAGCTTTTCAACAAATGCTAAAGGAACTTCTCCAGGCAGAAAACACAAAAGAAGGGAAAGACCCACGCAGAATAAACCCAAAACAATTAAGAAAATGATAAGAGAATCATACATATAAACAATTACCTTAAGTATACATGGATTAAATGTACCAACCAAAAGATATAGACAGGCTGGGGGGATGAAAACATGCATGCATGCTTGCACTTCCATTTACCACAGCACTCTATCCAATCACCTAAACTGTATGTAATTACTTTATATTAAGTTAATCATGTTTCCATTATGGCTTGCAATTGTAATTATCTTTTATTTTGTCTGGCTATTGACTGTAAAAACTGATAAACATCTTTTACTATTGTGATTATATAAATATTATTCACTTAATAACATTGCACTGACAGTCAACAGAAAATAGCAGAATTCTGTATCACTAAAACTATGATTTTGTAGAAAAAACCGTAATCATTTTTTAAAATCCAGATGCATATCAGAATTATTTTGGAATTTTTTGAAAAATACAAATGCTCAAGTATTGCTTTTATTCTCTAAAGCTCTAGATGTGTTTCTAATGAGCATCCATGTTTAAAAACAACTGGACTATATGGAGGTTTTTTACTTTTATCTAGTTTGTTTTACTTTTTCTATTTCATATTGTTTTACCATTTCATTTAGTTTATGTTTTCCAATTTCTTTTTTTTTTTGGATGTTGTTTTTTCTCAAGCCTGTATCAAGCATAGTAGAAAAGCTTTTGCACACATACATATATATAAATGGTATGCATAATATATATATTTTAGAAAACTTATGAATTTTTGCCTGGCTAAAAAAAATTTATGACATATTGATTCCACTTGTTGTAATTAGTATGAATAGAATGCCGGATTTCTTATATTTACTTAAAACTTTGATATAGTTCCATGTATTTTACATCTATTATTACTGCTAAAAGACTAGAAAGTTTATTATCTTAGTGATTTAAAAAAAAAATTGAATGAGGCTGGAAACATCTAACCCAATTCTGAGAATATAAAGAAATGCTATGTTGTAAAAAAACAAACAGGAAATTATTAACATGTGATATAGTATTATTAACTAAATTACAGATTTTGTTCAAATTTCACAAAATTTTATGCTAGTATCCATTGTTTGTTTTCATACCTTCCTTATTCAAGATTCCACATTGTATTTAACTGCATTGAGCAGCTTCAGCTGCATGCAATAAATTCTGATAAATTCATTTTATTTTTGTTGTTACAAATATTTTCTGATTTTCAGGTCTACTATATCCTTCTACCTTTCTGTATATTCATTCTATTTATTTTTGAGAATTTGATATTGAAACTCCAACTGAAATATTTTCTAAGGGTGTACCTATAGCTTCTTAGATACACCCATAATTTAAAAGTGGATACTTAATTTCTAAATACATGGGGTTTCTAAAGTATCTTTGATATTAATTTATTATTGTGATATTAATTTCTTATGTAAATGTTTTCTTCTCTGCAATCACCCTCTGTTTTTTTAGTCTTCTAACTTTATTGAGGCTCTCAATGGCTAAGTCAAAAATCTCTCTTGGTAAAAGTCACAAAGAACTTGAAAATATGTGGCTTATTTTCAAATACCTTTGATATTGATTTCTAAACATAATTCTACAGCGTTAAGAGAACACAGGTCTCAGGTGTTAAGGTCTCATGTAATACCTGTAGACCATGAAAGTTTTGCACCTTAAGTCCATAGATATGTTCCAGTGTCTCCTAGTTGACAGTCTATTGGAATTTGAATAGAATTTGTATCCTCCTACTGTGTGAACGTTGTTTAAGGCTTAATAATATTGAATTGGTTCATGATGATTTTCAGGTCTATTACATCCTAATTTTCTGTATATTCATTCCATTTATTTTTAAGGATTTGATATTGAAACTCCAACTAAAATTTTATTTACTTAAATAATTATAAGATATAGTGGAACTGCACATAACTCTGTTCAGTATTTTCCAAGCTTCCTGTAAAGGTATTACCATACTTTCATAATTTAAAATATAAAAAGAGAAAAAATAAGGAAATGCTAGAATGAAAAGGATTTTATGTTGATAATTTGCTATGCAGAAGAAGCACATAACATTAACATGTAAGGGAACACAAAAAGACAAACAAGGACTTAGGCTATAAACGGAGGTATCAGCCAGTTCAGTCAGTCAGTCAGTTCAGTCGCTCATTACCCAGGGTGTAAAGGAAGGAGTGTAAGGGCACAGAGTCTTTGTGAATTTAGTGGTGCTACTACTTTGAAAAATGAATAAAATCTGCTGACTGTGTGTTGAGAGGAGAATGCTAAAGGAGGAGAGGAAAGATATTCTAGGTCAAGAGAGGACAGCACAGATTGTTGAGGCAATGTCCAAAAGATGAGGACTACAAGAGGAAAGCACCTAGTAGGGTATGGTAGTTGGAGCTGGGTTATCACGCTTCCTGCAAACTGTGGGAAAGGTTTGGACTTTAACTCTGCTAGCACTGGCAGCACATTTTTAAAGAATCTTTTAAAATTAACTGGAAATATCTGGATTGAAGACTTGACAGAGTATAGATACATACGTATGTATGTATATGTAGATATATATTTCTATTTCTACATGTAATAAATATAAAATACATGTTTTAATACTTAAGATTAATAGATGTACAACATTACTTTTTCTCCCCTGTAAAATTAAAATCACTCCAACTAATTAAGCTGAAAACATGTTTCTAAACTGGAAATTCAACATAAATACATCCATTCACAAAACCAAATTTTGTTTTCTTTTGAGTAAACAAAAATAAAATATATCCTGATACAACACTCAGGAAAGTATCCATTTTCAACAAAATTATCTATTTGGATATCTTGAAACATGTTTATGACAGAGCATAATTATGTATATATATATCTTTTCAGTATTTCTCTCCTTTAGTAGTTAACATTAAGAGATTACTACATCTCTGAAAGCAAATTGCTGCCATTTAAAACACAAGTTTAGCAAGATACGAGATGATTTTGCCTATCAAACACACCAAGATCGGTATTTTTCCTATTTTGAGATAAATAAAAATGTTGGTTAATATTTCTTTAATAGTTAAAGTTATGTTATTTGAACATTAAAGTACTTTGTTCATTTGAGTTCATTTCTTAGCACCAGCTGCTGGGTATGTCTTTTCTGTTTACCCTGATTTCACAACACTGTTTACTTCTATCAGTTTAACCTACAGGATATACCTAAAGGAAAAAATCTAGAAAATGTTTTCATGAATCAGTCTTTTAAAGTATAGAAGTTTTAATCACATGACCTTGGTTTATCAATTTCTAAAAGTTAAATATACATATATGCATAATACTTTTTAATCCAGAATCCTGACCTAAAGGTAAAAATTATAAACAATGCTAATTACACAAATATGCCACAGAAAATAACATTCTACAATATTTTCAAATGAAATCATATTTTTAAAAATTCAAAGGTAACACATTCCTATTATTAACCAAGAATGAGCATGATACAGAATAGACCATTTTCATTATAACTATTACTAGCAACAATGCAGTTATACATAAATGTGTAAGCATTTAAAAAGAGGAGTGTCTTTGAAATGTAAATGCAAAAAGTCAACTCTACTTACATTATAAGTTTAAGACTAATAGAACACTGAAGACAACTATGAGAATATAAAAGGTCACGAAAGTTTAAATACTGTGTGATAACTCACTCTTTAAAAAGATAGTGAGTTGTGACAAACTCTAACCACAGGGACAGATATTTTTCCTGCCAAACCACTTCTCTCATTCATGGTGCAGCATTTTCTCTCTATCTAGTATGGTTGTTCCTTTTTCATGGTAACACAGGTGACTGCATTCAAATGGCATTTACCATAAATTGCACCGAACTGCCCTATAATTTCATTTGGACTGAATTAATTAACTTCTCAGTAGGTGGCTGGGGTACTGAACATAAGCCTAAAGAAATATTTGACTGCTTAGCCTACCTTCCATGAATTGTCTCTAAATCAAGGCAGCTTCCATTTTAATAAACAGTACCAGGTAAAATATATTTAGTAGGACCTAAAGGGTAAAGATAAGGCATTTATAATAAATGGATTTAGTTTTCCACAAGCATGCATGTCCATTTAAAAGAAGTCAGGGGGCACGGCAGACAGGCTTTAACAAAACTAATCAAGAGTTGGCATGGCTGATATTTTGAAAGACTGTTTACCTTAGGAGGTATGCATTTATATTAACAAAATGCCTTCTTTGTCCTTGCAAGATTTTTAATAAAAAGTTCACTACTTTGTAGCAATTAAAATACGACTTTAATGCTGTTTTAAGTAATTTATATCTCATGGCTTGAAATGTAGATGTAATTTTTAAAGATATTATCAGATCGTCTGTATTATAATATCATAAAATACCTATTCTATTTATGATTCTCCAATTATAACATTATTAAAACCTGACAGCTAACTCTTTGTTTCAAATTTACAGTCTTCATATATCAAGAAGCAAATTAAAAGGACAAACAAGGAATGTGAAAAGTCAGCTCATAAAAAGCTGAAATGTTTTTTATTACGTGGCATATTTTTCTCTGTCATAAACTTCCGGTTTAGGAAAATGAGGAAACAAATAGTTCTTTTGACAAACTCCTTGAAAAAGTGTTTTACTCAGTATTTTTAGATTTTTTTTTAACTGTGGAAGAAAGAAAAGGAGGAAGGAAGAGAGGGAGGAAAGGAGCCCCAACTTTGTATTATACCTTTTGCTGGGAGTAGAAAGTGAGGAGAACTGACACTTAATGAGAGGCAGCTCAGAAGCACAGCTTAAGACTTCAGCCCCATTTTAAAGGCTTTGTAACACACAGGAAGATGGGACCCCAGAAACAGTCTGAATAATTGTGGGGGAGATGGCCCTTGGTCAGCCTTCATCTAAATGGTTCTAATAAGAAAGGCTTCAGCCTTATTTCAAAGTGCCCACGAGGGCACAACTGCTAGGCAATTTCTCTAGGAACAAATTCTGGTTCCTGTACCATTTGAATCGTTCTTGATAATAATATGCACAAGGAGAAACAAGAATATAATGTGGAAGTTTTAACACTGGTTTATTCTAAGGAAGGCTTTAACTAAAAAAAAAAAAAGAAAGAATGCGTAGATGTCAGTTTCAGAAACAATTTTTCCTGCACATCTTCTAGCTTAGTGGCAATAAGAGTCATAAATGCTATCAAAAACAGCAGTGAGGCTTAAAAATAAAAATCCAAACAATAATATCCTTCACATTCTTAATATGTCATTTACTGAATTGGCAATCACAACTGAGATTTATGAGAGCTTTCTCATTATAAAAAACAAATCAATCGTACCTTTTTAGGTTTTCATTGTCTCTATATTTTATCAGGCAAGCATATAGGATTTCCTTCTCATCAAATGCTATGTCTGTCCTGGTGTCTCCAGTCACAAGAGACCTTTTGTATCATTACTCCCTGGAGTCCCAATTCTTACTAGGAGTCCTGGGCAAACACAAAAGTAACCTGGCAGTTACATCATTCTACATAAATGAAAAAAGACTCTGCTATCTAAAAATAATGAAAGGATCCATTTAAATTAATGTTATTTTTGTGGAAGTATTCATTTTACTTTGTAATAATGTAATTCTGATTCAAATAGAGTTCTTGAGCTTTAAAAAATCTCTAGAGATTATATACAGGGCAGTAATTTAATTCTTATATTTTCATTTCTTACAATGATATTTGAGATTTTTAGTGCTGTTGCTGACAGCTTATGGAAACTATTTGGAAATTCTGATTTTTAAAACTGTCCAGCTCTTATTTATAAGAAGCATAATTATTAAGAAAAAGGTTTTTTTTTTGTTCCGTTAAGGTATTCATTCTTTTGCTATTTATTCCTCACTTGATTTCACAATTCTGTTTGTGTCACTATGATTAGTTGCTATGGAAATTACCTCCTATGGAAATGATTCCAATGTCATTATTGTAATAATATGACTTTAATGACAAATATCAATAGCAGACACGAACCCCTACTAGAAAAAGGAAATCTAAATAATATTTTTAGAAGGATTAACTCTGAAATTATCATGGCCAAATTTTCTGATATTTTTAATAGGTCATCTGCTTTTTAAATAAGTATTAAATGAATTTTAAGGTGTTAACAGCTACTCATTTCCCCAAATGCCAATGTCACAGTGGAAATTAATACCACACATAGAAAAGTGGAAGTAAAGAACATTTCATCTACTTGTTACCTAAACTTAAAAATATTTTGCTTTACATATGAAAGGTAATGTCAACAGGATTTCAGGGATCATCAAGGAAACAACTTTGAATAACACATTACATATTCTCTTTAAAGATGAAGAATTTAATATTCTAAAATTTATCCCAGGAATTTGAAAGGTCAGTCAACTAGTGAATAAAACAATAGATGAGAGCCTGTGGACTTTTAGATGAGAATTCCAGAATGCTAAGAAGAAATCTTGGGTGGATTCTATAATTTGTGGTTTGAATAAAACTTTTGAAACATTCCATTAGTATTAAAATTCTCACAATGAGAATATGGCTCTTATTTAACACAGTTTAAATTACTAGACAATCTCTCCCCAAAGAAATTTTAATGCTTTCTTCTGCCTAATGCTTGCTCACTGCCTAGTAGTAATTTAGGAATAAATTAACCCTTCCAACAATTGAGACATTGTCTAGAAACTGCCTCTTATGCTCTGCTAGAGAAATAACTTCAATTCTGAAAATCATAAAAGAGAAATCCATTTCCTCATTATAAAATATTTTAAAACCTATTAATTATTGATATAAATCACTATCATATTTACCTACATAATTACATATTACTATATCTCTACAGTGCTTCTGAATTAAGCTTCACAGTTATAGATTTTTTTAATGTTTTATACATTAAGGGTTTTCTATACTTGTGTCCACCACCATGATCTAGGGTCCAAAATGTCTTTGATACATTTCTGCCTTGGAACTGGTACTGGCTTGGCTTCAATATTGGTTTTAGTGTCTCTGTGTTCACCATCAGTTAAACTACTTTTTCTGGCAGGAAGAAGTTTTCGAGGCGCAGCCACTGGTTTCTCTAAGTGATGCATTGGGGTTGACAGTTTGGTATCCAAAGGCGAGGTCTGAGATACACTTGTTTTTTCCCAGTTGCCCTGAACCAACTGGTTTTTGTTGCTCTGTGTTTTTAAGTTGAATGGAGCTTTATCAGAAGGAGGAAGGGGAGCTCGTCTCTTTTTCCCTTTCTCTTCATGTAACTGCTTGCTTGCAGGAGATAATACCTTTTTCTTGATGAGAACTTGGTGATTACCATCAAAGAGTGTGGCCCAAGAAGGAGATGAGGCTTCTTCATGCTGGCCAATTAGAAACTCTCCATTTGTCTCTTCAATTTTTTTTTGTATTATACCAGTTAAACTTTCAGGTTTCATAGGTGAATCAATGCCTGTAATAATTATTAGAAAAAAATACATGGAACAAATCCTGAAGCAGTACATCCCTTATCCAATTAAGTTATTACATTCTGTTATCTATATAATAGTTATCCAAACCAGACCAGGATGTTTTTTTTAAATATGTTTACTTGTAAAAATAACCATACTGATGGAACCAAAAAACAAGATCACGCATTGCACACATGCACACACACACACACACACACACACACACACATGCATAAGTATATTCCTAAATATATGTGGAAAATCCAGTTTTCAAAGGAGCTGAGGTTCATCAGAATTTTTTTGAATTCTGCAGATTAAGTATTTATTAAATAACTTTTGTTGGGTTTAAAATCTATTCTGACTTATAGGTAAGAGTGGATTCTCTTTTATAAACCCCTGATAGGTAAACTGGGAAAATGTAACTGGATTAGTATTCCTTCCTGTAGACCAGCAAAGTCTTTGTAATAGGAAAAAAAATCCAAAACAAAACTCCCATGGAAACAGAATGAAGCCTTAATACCACTTTGGTGATTTTCCTTGGGAAAAATGGGAGACATTTATGTCAATTACATGATATTTTTAAATGTGTAAACTCAAATGTTTCATTTTAAATCTAACATTTAAAGGTATATGTAAGTGCAAGAACACTGGTGGTAAAATACACTAGAATTTAGCACTGATTTGTGCTTGTTCACAACACTGCTCACTGAGGCAATCACAAAGATAAATAAATACACTTCAAAGTGTGGGGAAAATGGAATATTTATGAGTCTAGAAATCTAAAATTTTCCAAAGTATTAAACTTAACCATTTTTTTGTTTGCCTGAGAGGAAAACTTCCATTTATTAATATTCATTTATCAACACTACTTTAAAACAAATTTAATAAAATGTGGAAAAAATTACTGAACATAATTACATTTTAAAACATCAAGGTTTATATCTTCAGAATTTTCATCAGCTGCTCAGCTAATATTTATTTTCAGTGTACCCTTATTCATTTTGAAGTCTTAACATTTTTGTTTGATCCTAAGCATTCAAACTATGAAAAATGTGTATTCATTAATTTTGTATTAATTCATCTTTTAAACATGAGTTTCTTAGTCTATAATCATAGTCTTTTTTCATTCATTTTTGACTGTGGCTTGAAAATTTTAGCATTTTAATGTCAATAGAATAAGCTGCTTGTGTAAGGACAATGTCGTTTTTGTTACCCTGAAGCAGAGAAAAGACAAACCCCACTACCCCACTTACTCATATCACGATAGACTGAGGTTGCCTCTTTTGTCAGGAACAAAGGTGGTTTCCGTGGTGACATAATCTCAATTTTCATAAGTTCTTCACAACAATGCTTCCATTGGCCTAAGAAAGAAAAAGGTAGGCTAGTTTAAAACAAATGTGAAATATATATTTAACAGATTATCAACATGTTTTTTGCTTTGAAAAAATAAGTGAATTCATGAAGTATCATCTTAAAGAAGTTATAAAAACCTAGTACTACCCATTATTTCTAAGTCTAGGCACAAATGTACTCTATTTTAAATATAAATCTCTATGAACAGATATTAAGCTAAGCTCTGTAGGCTACTAAATACTACATTACTTCTCTAAACAGTCAATAACTCAAATGTTTATGGTAAAAGTTTGCATAAGTTCTCTTAAATATTATATAAAAACATTCAGTATTGAAAACAGCTGAAAAGTAAAGATTAACTGAAATATAGTTACCTGGAAGGAAGCAAAAAAAAAAAAAAGTAGTATTTCTCAGAAAATGATTTTTTTTTTTATATTAATAGACACTGTTTATTTTCAGTTTTGAGCTGTCATGATTAAGTTGCTATGAACATTGACATTCAGATCTTTTTTAAAATATAAATTTATTTATTTTATTTAGAAGTTAATTACTTTACAATATTGTATTGGTTTTGTGATACATCAACATGAATCTGCCAGAAAATGATTTTAATTTTGAAAATTTTAATTAAGAAATAAGAATTGCTTACAAAAAATTCTTTTAAGATGATAATCATGCACTCCTAAAAATCAGGAAAACTAGAAAAATGCTGTATTTTATTTCAGGTACGTAAAAACCTGTTACTATAAAGACAGATCATTCAAAATTCTAACTGGATGCGATGGACTTGAGTTTGAGTAGGCTCCGGGAGTTGGTGATGGACAGTTCAGGCTTCCGCCTGGCATGCTGCACTCCATGGCGTCACAAAGAGTCGGACACGACTGAACTGAACTGAATTTGTTTTAGGAAGGACACTTTAAATAAAGCCATTAGGCATTCAAAATAATACTCAATAATAAAAATACTCTTGAATAAGTTGTTTTAATTATTAAAATTGAAAAGTGTGGACTGTATTAATTTTTCTTGTAATTATGTTTTACTATGTTCATCTCAATATAAAATTCTCAGATTTATTTCTCCTGAGTGGATATTAAAAAATATTTAGCCTTTCCGTCTTTATTGTGGACTTGTATGCTGGGTTTTACCATTCTTACATGCTATCTTACATTAGCAGAAAAGTAACATACACGTGCCTTTTTCTACTGATTTATGATCTGTATTTCTTTTTATTATATTCTCAACCTCTACATTCAACATCCAACTTATTTCCCATGGCTTAAAAATTAAAGATACTTCATGTTTACTCAAATTATCTATTTTTGTTATTTTATGTCTAATTTATGTCATGTTAAAATGGTAATATATACACAAATTTTGGATCCATCACTTTAAATAGTTAAGAAATATTAAAAAAATTCCTTTCAATATGTTTTATTACAATGCTAAGTATAGAATATGGTAAAAAATTTTAAAATATCTCATATAGCAATATATAAAGGGAATAAAATCTTGAGTTTAAGCCTTCAAAAGTTGCTCTGTAGAATTTAAACCTAGTAGGATCTGAGATTTGATAACTTATTCCTCCTTTCTACTTCCTTTTTTAGATAAATATAGAAGTGCCAGCTTTTTCTTTTGGGGGGCAGGAAAAAAATGGCCTTATCTAATGGAAAAGTAATGAAACACTTTAAACCAGCAAACAATTCTCTGTCAAATCTTAGACAAGTAATATAGTACAGTATTGTTTCAATATTGATAGTTGAAAGCTTTTCATTGTTAAACTGATAGCAGAATACTATGTTGAAAACTGCAATATAAAGCCACATTATCTCACGTGTTACACAAGTCAGATATATAAATGTGCCATGTTCACTGATCAAGACATTACAATTAAACACTTTACCAGTAAATAAATTAGCAAGCATAGGTATATGTAATATGAACATGCTAACAATAAAGGCCCAGTATGAGATATTAAATGGGTACACTTTGCTCACATAAAATCTGTATATTGAAGATGTTTCCTACCACATATACTATTATAATGCTCCCATTCAAAATAATCTATTATGTTAAGCTGCTTATTTAACTTAGTATATATTATTAAACATTTGACAAAAATCTTTCACTATTCCAAGCAGTAACCTATTTGATTGTCTAGAACAGGTGTCAGTCCTCTTTTACATGTTAGCTCTCAGATATTAAAAATTAGCTCTTACCTCCCCTCTGCCTCCCAACCTCCTCCTCAAGCTGTCCTTCCACTGGCTAAACACACCTAGCTCCATTAGTGTTTTCTCTTCCTTTCCAGTTTTCTCACCCTCATGATTTTCTACTCTCAAGCTAAGTCAAGTAACTGAAATATGTTCTAGGTATTAAATTACTCTTACTTATTCTGCCCTAGATATCTATCCTCTGTTTTGTTGCATACATCATATTTCACTGAAGATTACAAGAGGCTAAACTTATTAGTAGGAGAGTAAAAATTCTAAAGCACAAATCACTCTTTGGGATAATATGTGCACTTCCATTTTTGCTTCAGATCTTCATATCTTACACAATGAATTATAAACAGCAAATGTAATACTATTTATACTTTAAAAATTAGACTAGCAGATTTTATCTCCAAAGCATTAAATACTAAAGAAGTAACCAGACCTGAGAACCTAGTTGTCATCACTTTATTACTCTGACAGTACAAAAATGTCATGAGATTCTTTAAGTTAATTTTTATTGGAGTATAGTTGCTTTACAATGTTGAGTTTCTACTGTACAGCAAAGTGAATCAGCTATACATATACATATATTCCCCTTTTTGATTTCTTTCCCATTTAGGAAGGAACCATAGAGCAACTGAGTAGAATTCCTTGTGCTATCATTAGTTATCTGTTTTATACATAGTATGAACAGTGTTGATTCCAATCTCCCAATTCATTTCTCCTCAAATGTCATGAGATTCTTACCCCACCAACTCCCTCCTTTAGCATAATAAATTATTTTACATAATTTGAGGAATGAAAACATGAAATCATCTACCAGTAGTTGATATCTAGACTACACTATTCTCACATTTTTACTCCTCTTTCCTGTTTTTGTCTACACAAAAATTTTAAAACGCCAGTGTGTGTGTGTGCATCCTAAGTTGCTTCAGCCATGTCTGACTCTTTCCGACCCTATAGGCTGTAGCCCACAAGAATACTGGAGTGGGTAGCCATGTCCTCCTCCAGGGGATAGTCCCAATCCAGGGATCAAACTCGTGTCTCCTGCAGCACCTGCACTGAAGGCAGATTCTCTAATGCTGAGCCACTGGGGAAGCCCTTAAAATGCCAGAATCATTTCTAAAAGTAACACAGTCTTCTATAAGACAGACTCTATAAATCAAGAGCAGTTAGGAAAGTAGTTAAAATTTTAGCTGTAATCAGCAAATGAGAGGAAGTTGTTGTCTTTTAAGTTACATACCTAAGATCAGCTGAAATTTTAACATAAAGAAATGCAGTACATGCAGGTAAACGTGTACACATATTTAAACATCTACTAGTGTTAGTTGCTCGTGTCCAACTCTTTGCAACCCCATGGACTGTAGTCCACCCAGCTCCTCTGTCTATGGAATTCTCCAGGCAAGAATGTTGGAGTGAGTTGCCATTCCCTTCTCCAGGGACTTTTCCCAACCCAGTGATCAAACCCAGGTTTCCTATATTGCAGGCAGATTCTTTACCATCTGAGCCATCAGGGAAGACTCATTTAAACATCTACTGAGTGCCAACAGACAATACTTAAGGAAAACAAGTTCTGAAAAATCCAAGAAAGCCCTGGAAGGAGTCCTCTGGTTCCCTGCAATAAACTTGAAACCTATTCAGGCTTCAATTTTCTCATCTTAAAAGCAGAGAGAAATAATTTCTACTTCACTGGGTTGTTATGAAAAATAAATGAAGCCATATGGTATTTGGAAGCTAATCAATAAATTTATTTCCCTTTTCTGCCCCCTCCCCAACCATCACTGTAATAACTGGCCAAGCCATGGATCAGAGTATGCTTATAAAAATTAATCTGAGGACTGCAGATATTAACTATTTTAGAGAGCTCTCGGTAACAGCTCCTAAAATGTCTAGGATTAGGATCTTATCCTAGTTCTTAAAATAACTCTAGGATTATCTTGAAGAGCTACAGAAATAACTTCCTATTGTTTAAAAATGGTTTTACTTTGCAATTCTATAGAAAAATTTATATCATAAAGACATAAAATACTGGTTGAATCTAACAGTAGTCTTAGTTTGCTTAGAAACAGCCATTCTCAATAGTCTACATTTTCAATAAAGTTTCAATATTTTTGTTGATAAAATTCCTCCTTAAATTGAGACTATTAGAACCTCATATATTTTACATACTATAACTCTGTTACATTACCGTCACATTGTTTTTACAATCCATGTCATTGAACTGTATTATTGAAACTGAAAAACCATATGTGCTGTTTAAAAAAAATCTCTTTGGATGATGTCCAAAATGATATAACGAATAGGGAGTTAACAGAAGTCTACATAAAAATGAATCTCTTTTTGAACATTTCACTATTTTATGATCATCGCTATCCTAGAGAAGTTTTTTTTTACTCATATAGCTTATTATCCTTTTGATCGGAGAGACTGCCTTAAGCCATTCAACCTAGTATTTTGAAAAAATGTGGTTTACTTGTTTTAGGGACCAGAACTTAAAAGTAACAGGCAATGATACTAGGAATTCACAGGTATTATCAGTCATGCACTGGGGAAAAACTGACAGAAAAAAGCATCAATGCATTGATGATATACTACCATTTTATTCAAGAGCATACAAATTCTTAATATAAACTATACAACTGTAATTTTAATATTTAGTTTGCTATGTACATCCTTTCATGCTACATGAATATACTACTAGAGAATCCAAATGTCAGCTTACTAAGATCAAAGAAATGCTGCCAGAAGGCTTCCATCCACTTCTGAAGATCTTCTCTATTGTCAGCTGAAAATATATGAGTTACAGCCTGTCCAGCAACAGGGTTGATGACAGAGAAATTATGAATTCTTTTCATTTTATCCTTATCCACTGCCCGAATTCTGGTTTCCTAAAAATTAAGACAAAATTGGTGTTTAACAAGAGACTATTTCTGTAGTGATCAAATAAATGTGTTATTGCATAGCTACCATGTTTATACCAGATGCAATTACAATCTTATTGCTGATCAGTTGAAATTTAAGGTATGTAATTGTGAGAATTTTCAATATATAAGCTCAAATCAAGAAAGTTTTAAAAATACATTAAAAATACTGAGTAATGTTTCAAAGTATACTACATGTAGCACTAATGTTAAATTACATGAGATTAAAACATAACCTCTGTTGATCTCTCAGTTTAAGTAGGAGTTTGCTGTCTTTTATATACATCTTAAAATCTGTAATAAAAGTAAGCATGTTATAACTGTAATGAGTTATGTTAACTGTATTTCCAACAGTAATAAAATAATCAGTAAAGTATGTTTTTTATTCTAATATTCACTCATAGAATAATACAGTGTTATCAGTTACAGCAGTAAAATCATAATGTAACATTTACATAACATAGTAAAGTTAGGCTTTCATCATTAACATTTATTTCATACGTAACATTCATTTACCAAGCTCACAGCTAAAGATCCATAAAGTAATATAAATTTGAAAATGGTACAAAAATATTTTTTAAAATGATAAATGTACCACTTTATAACAAAGGCAACAGCTTCATACACGCTAACAGTCTAAACCTTTTCTTTAAATTTTTTTCAGTATATATTTTACGCTGTGTTAGCAAGCAGGGCGGGGGAAGTGGGGTGTTAGCTCTTCATTGTGGTGCATGGGCTTCTCACTGAGGTGGTTTATCACATTGAGGAGCACAGGCTCTAGGCAAACAGCCTTCAGGAGTTGCAGCTCGAGAGCTTTAGAGCACGGGCTTGGTTGTTCCATGGCATGTGGATTCTTCCCAGATCAGGGATCGAATCCATGCCTCCTGCCTCGGCAGGCAGATTCTTGTTCACTGTGCCAGCAGGGAAGTCCCAATCTAGGAAAAAGGGAAGTCCCTTTTTTCTGAGTGGTAGTATAACATTGTGTGATCCATCTTGTGTTTATGGGTAGAAGAGACTATTCCCAAGTCACATATATGCATTGCTTTGTCATGTGGTAAGCTAGAAACTACAACTAGTTTCCAAGGAACTATGGAAAAAAGTCTGAAATAGACCTATAAAGCAAAGATAGTGATCTGGCTGCCTGGATAATGACTGACACATTTTTCTAGCGCAATGCTGTTCACTAGAAATATGTTGTGTGCCCCATAAGTAACTTAAGATTTTCCAGTAAACAAATTTTAAAAAGGTAAAATGAAACTAGTGAAAATAATTATGTAATAATTAATATATTATTTTAAAATAATATATTTTTGTAACCCAGATATTGAAAATATTTTAACATGTAATTGACTAAAAATGTTGAGATATTTTACATTGGTTTTTTCACACTAAAGTCTCAAGAAATTCCAGTCTGTATTTTATAGTTACAATATATCTCAACTTGGACTGGCCACATCTTAAGCACCTAACAGACACAAATGGCTAGCGGCAACTGTACTGAGTAGAGCAGTTCTAGAGCTAGATGGTTAAGCCTACTGTAATGAATGCAGAATACTTGGCTGGCAGTTACAAAGGCTGATTCAGAGTGGGAAGAAATTATTCACTTTATACTGAATATAGAATGAAGAGAATCTGTGTGTAGATTCACACACCAAAACTGATGTATACATTTAATGATGTCCTATGTGGACATCTTAGAAGTAGCAAAGAATTTGGAAGAAAAGCTATCCATTTGCTGACAAACAGATAAATATGAGCAGATGAACACCATACAGATGACATACATTCTTTTCTGAAGGAACGCCTATTTAAAAATCACAAGAAAAAATGTATGCCATATAAGTAGTGCAGTTCAGTCGCTCAGTCATGTCTGACTCTTTGCAACCCTATGGATTGCAGCACACCAGGCTTCCCTGTCTATCACCAACTCCCGAAGCTTACTCAAACTCATGCCCATTGAGTCGGTGATGCCATCCAACTAATCATCCTCCACTGTCTTCTTCTATTCCTGCCTTCAATCTTTTCCAGCATCAGGGTCTTTTCCAATGAGTCACATCTTCGCATCAGGTGGTCAAAGTATTGCAGTTTCAGCTTCAGCATCAGTCCATCCAATGAATATTTAGGACTGATTTTCTTTAGGATTGACTGATTGGATCTCCTTGTAGCCCGGGCACTCTCAAGAGTCTTTTCCAACACCACAGTTCCAAAGCATGAATTCTTTGGCGCTCAGCTTTCCTTATAGTCCAACTCTCACATCCATGGAAAAACCATAGCTTTGACTAGATGGACCTTTGTTGACAAAGTAACGTCTCTGCTTTTTAATATGCTGTCTAGTTTGGTCATAGCTTTTCTTCCAAGGAGCAAGCATCTTTTAATTTCATGGCTGTAGCCACCATTTGCAGTAATTTTGGAGTCCAAGAAAATAAAGTCTCTCACTGTTTCCATTGTTTCCCCATCTATTCACCATGAAGTGATGGGTCCAGGTGTCATGATCCTAGTTTTCTAAATGTTGAGTTTAAAGCCAACTTTTTCACTCTCCTCTTAAAAGAGGCTCTTTAGTTCTTCTTTGCATTCTTCCATAACGGTGGTATCATCTGCATATCTGAGGTTATCAATATTTCTCCTGGCAATCTTGATTCCAGCTTGTGCTTCATCCAGCCCAGTGTTTCTCATGATGTACTCTGCATATAAGTTAAATAAGCAGGGTGCCAATATACAGCCTTGATGTACTCTTTTCCCAATTTGGAACTAGTCTGTTATTCCATGTCCAGTTCTAACTGTCGCTTCCTGACCTGCATATAGGTTTCTCAAGAGGCAGGTCAGGTGGTCTGGTAGTCCCATCTCTTTCAGAATTTTCCACAGTTTGTTGTGATCCACACAGTCAAAAGCTTTGGCATAGTCAATAAAGCAGAAATAGATGTTTTTCTGCAACTCCCTCGTTTTTTCAATGATCCAGTGGATGCTGGCAATTTGATCTCTGGTTCCTCTTCCTTTTCTAAATCCAGCTTGGACATTTGGAAGTTCATGGTTCATGTACTGTTGAAGTCTGGCTTGGAGAATTTTGAGCATTTCTTTGCTAGTGTGTGAGAGAAGTGCAATTGTGCACTAGTTTAAACATTCTTTGGCATTGCCTTTCTTTGGGATTGGAATGAAAACTGACCTGGAAAATGATGAGTAGAAGGACGTGTGCTCATTTATTCCTGTGAGAACTCCAAAACTACAACTCCTTGCTGAACAGCTGTTGACTGGAGAATATTGGATCCCACCAGAAAAGATACCCCATGTCCAAGGGCAAAGGAGAAGCCCCAGAAAGACGACAGAAGGGGCAAAATTGCATCTAGAATCAAACCCCTTATCCACCAGAGATGCTCAGAGGGCTCAAACAAACCTTGTGAGCACCAGGACCCACAGACCCCACAGAGACTGAGCCAGAACTGTGTTTTGAGTGTCTCCTACAAAGTGCCTATAGCAGGGGCAGGTGCTCTGGGTGCAGCAGACCTGCATATGGCATAAGCCCTCTTGGAGGAGGTCACCATTAACCCCACCATAGAGCCACCAGAACTTAACACGGGACTGGGGAAACAGACTCTTGGAGGGTAGAAACAGAACCTTGTATCCATCAGGACCAGAAGAAAGGACCAGTGACCCCACAAGAGACTGACCCAGACTTGCCCGTGAGTGTTCAGGAAACTCAGGTGGAGGTGTGGGTCAACAATGGCCTGCTGCAAGGTCGGGGGCACTGAGTGCAGCAACGGATGCATGGGACCTTTTGAACAGTGGGTCACCATTACCTTCATTACCTCCACCATAGTTTGGCCTCAGGTCAAACAACTGGGAGGGAACACAGCCCTGCCCAACAACAGAAAATTGGATTAAAGATGTACTGACCATGGCCCTGCCCATCAGAACAAGACCCAGTTTCCCTCGTAGTCAGTTTCTCCCATCAGGAAGCTTCGATAAGTCTCTTATCCTTATCCATCAGAGGGCAGTTTCAGTTCAGTTCAGTGGCTCAGTCCTATCAGACCCTTTGCGACCCCATGGACTGCAGCACGCCAGGCCTCCCTGTCCATCACCAACTCCCAGAGTTTACTCAAACTCATGTCCACTGAGTCAGTGATGCCATCCAACCATCTCATCCTCTGTCATCCCCGTCTCCTCCTGTCTTCAATCTTTCCCAGCATCAGGGTCTTTTCCAATGAGTCAGATCTTCGCATCAGGTGGCCAAAGTACTGCAGTTTCAGCTTCAGCATCAGTCCTTCCAATGTATATTCAGGACAGATTTCCTTTAGGATTGACAGGCTGGATCTCTGTGCAGTCCAAAGAACTCTCAAAAGTCTTCTCCAACACCATAGTTCAAAAGCGTCAATTCTTCGATGCTCAGCTTTCTTTATAGTCCAACTCTCACATCCATAGATGACTAATGGAAAAACCATAGCCTTGACTAGACGGACCTTTGTTGGCAAAGTAACGTCTCTGCTTTTTAATATGCTGTCTAGGTTGGTTATAACTTTTCTTCCAAGGAGTAAGCATCTTTTAATTTCATGGCTGCAGTTACCATCTGCAGCGATTTTGCAGCCCCTCAAAATGGTGTCTGCCATTGTTCCCACTGTTTCTCCATCTATTTGCCATGAAGTGATGGGATCAGAGGGCAGAGAGAATGAAAACCATAATCACAGAAAACTAATCAAACTGATCACATGAACCACAGCCTTGTCTAACTCAATGAAACTATGAGCCATGCCCTACAGGGCCACCCAAAATGCATGGGTCATGGTGGAGAGTTCTGATGAAACATGGTCTGCTGGAGAAGGGAGTGGCAAACCATTTCAGTATTCTTGCCTTGAGAACCCCATGTAGTTACAAAGCTTTGAAATTTTCAAGTATAGTAAAATATAAGGATTGGCAACTTAGAGACAGTCTGTCCTGTCATTTCTTTTAAAAAAGAAGGAATATATCTTCAGAGGATTATTATTATTTATGGCCAATATTGTAATTTTATTGTAATAGGATCTTTTTACACTCTTATGCCTTGGAATAAACTTTAGGAGTTAACTTCCTTAAGTAATTACCTATACAGTATTCAATACGCTGCCCTAAATGGCATCTGGAGCCTTTGAACACATGTAATCTACCTTTTCAGATATAAACCTTATTATCATTAGCAGAGAATGACTTAAATCTCAAAATAATCTTTGATATATTCCTTTCAAACTAAATAAAAGCTGTTGCAGATATCGAGGGCTGGGATGTCAACCCTTTATTGCTGTTAATATTTAAAAACAAACCTGAATGATAAAACACAAACTATTCTTATTTCGTATTGTTGCTGAAACTGTGATTCCCTCCATTCAAATCAATCTTAATACAAATTCTGACTATCATTTGTATTAGGTTGGTACAAAAGTAATTGTGGTTTTGGACCATGAACTGAAAATCATTATAACTAGGCTTAAACACATCTTTATTAATCAAAATAGGGACCATTACAATAACACATTTTTGCCAGTGAGGAATAAGTTTGCTTATTTCTACAAAGTAAAAATTCATACTTTACAATTCAATGAACTCTTGGAAAGCATTTTCTGCCTCCTACTGGTTGTGGAAGTGTTTTCCCTGCAAAAAGTTATCAAGATACTCGAAGAAGTAGTAATCTGCTGCCAAGCCATCAGGTGAATATGGCAGATGAGTAAAAACTTCATAGCCCAATTCATTCAACTTGAAGCACTGGTTGTGTGACATGAGGTCGGGCACTGTCATAGAGAAGAACTGGGACCTTTCTGTTGACTAGTGCCAGCTGTAGGCATTGCAGTTTTTGGTCCATCTCATTGAGTTGCTGAGCATACTTCTCAGATGTAATGGTTTCACTGGGATTCAGAAGGGTGTATTGGATCAGACTGGCAACAGACCACCAGTGACCATCATCCTTTTTGAGGTGCAAGTTTGGCTTTGGAAAGTGCTTTGGAGCCTCTTCTCGGTCTAATCACTGAGTCAGCTGTTGCTGGTTGTCACATAAAATCCACTTTTTGTTGCATGTCATAATCCAGTTAAGAAATGGTTCATTGTTGCTGCACAGAATAAGAGAAGCTGAAACTTTAAAATAACAATTTTTTTTTGATTCATGGTCAGCTCATGAGGCACCCACTTATCAAGCTTTTTCACCTTTCCAATCTGCTTTAAATGCCAAATGACCATAGAATGGCTGAAACTGAGTTCTTCAACAACATCTCACGTGAGTTTAAGAGGATCAACTTCTATGATCCTCTCAACTGGTAGTGTCAACTTCAGATGGCCAGCCACTGTGTTCCTCATCTTCAAAGCTCTCGTCTCCTTTGCAAAACTTCTTGACCTACCCCTATACTGGATGTTTGTTAGCAGTTCCTGGGCCAGATGCATCTTGTTGATGTTGTGAGTTGTCTGTGCTGCTTTCTGATCCACTTTGAACTCAACCAAGAAAAAAAAAATCAGTAGAATTTGCTTTTTGTTTAACACCATTTCTATAATCTAAAATAAACATAAAATAAACAACAAGTAATGTCACTGGTAAAAGATATAAAGCAAGAAATGCACATTAAAATGATGTATAACCTAGCCACATTTATTTAAGAATGTATTCCAACATCAAACAACAAAGTTCAACAATGCAAAACTGCAATTAAATTTGTACCAACCTAATATACAGACTTAAAATGGATTTAATTTTTAAATAAGATTTTTATAGATGAGTAGGCAGAATTTTTATTAATACCAATATACAATTTTGAACAAAAATAGCTATGTGAAAAATCTGACAACTTGATAATTTACATGCTTCTACAAGAAAACAGTACAACATAGAAATACTGAGCACTCCATTAACTCTGATAGCCATCAGTTCAGTTCAGTTCAGTTGCTCAGTCGCGTCCGACTCTTTGCAACCCCATGAATTGCAGCATGCCAGGCCTCCCTGTCCATCACCAACTCCCGGAGTTTACCCAAACTCAAGTCCATTGAGTCAGTGATGCCATCCAGCCATCTCCTCCCCTGTCGTCCCCTTCTCCTCCTGCCCCCAATCCCTCCCAGAATCAGGGTCTTTTCCAATGAGTCAACTCTTTGCATGAGGTGGCCAAACTACTGGAGTTTGAGCTTCAGCATCAGCCCTTCCAATGGCTGATAGCCATGCTGCTGCTGCTAAGTTGCTTCAGTTGAGTCTGACTCTGTGCAACCCCATAGACGTCAGCCCACTAGGCTCCCCCGCCCCTGGGATTCTCCAGGCAAGAACACTGGAGTGGGTTGCCATTTCCTTCTGCAATGCATGAAAGTGAAAAGTGAAAGTGAAGTTGCTCAGTCGTGTCTGACTCTTAGCGACCCCATGGACCGCAGCCTACCAGGCTCCTCCATCCATGGGATTTTCCAGGCAAGAGTACTGGAGCTATAAGTACCACTAAATCTTTATAACACGAGAGGATTTTTAAAGGTACAAATGAAACAGAAGATATCATCTGAATTAACTTCAATATGTTATCATCCAAAATAATTTAACTAACGAGAAACTTTTTTCAACCAATAAAATGTATATCAAAGAAAAAGTGATTGAAAAGTTTCTGATGATGTAAGAAAGTTCATGCAATCAGTTTTTCACTGTGGAAAAAGTATCAGTAATAGTGCAAAGGACTTCACTTCCCAACAAAGAATGAATTAGAAAATACATATATGGTGCATTTTAGGACTGTTATCACTATGGGCTCACACAATGTATACATGCGGTGAGTTTCTCCTCTCAGCAGGGTATGAGGTCGAGCAATGTGGGTATTGTTGCCCCCATTATTTACACCAACTAAAATATTGCCTGGTACCCACTAAGTGATTGAAAAATATTTGATGAATAAATGCATAACAAAAGAATCACTCAGATAGCAATTAAAAGTTTGCTACTGAAAGACTCAGATCCTAGAGATAATCCATAGTCAGTCTTTATAGATGAGGAAACATGTTCTGAGATAAGTGTTCTCTCCAAGGTCGATTTCTTGTTTTGCTTTTGCTAATTCCAAAACTTTTAGCTGATTTGAGAGGCTTTAGAATACAAATACAATCTGAGAAGTCAATTTTGTAACACAATACAATTAAGTCAAAAAGTTTTTCATTATTTTGAGTTAAAACTGTACTTTAACTTCTCCATTTCTGTGATAACGGAAAAATACCATATCAGAAAAAGATTTATAACTTGTTTATCTTACTTTTGAATGTGACTTTTAAAATGTCTACTATATACTCCGATTTTTATACTATATACTATGATTTTTAAATACTCTTTCCTACTAAATGGAATCAGAGTTCTTTAGAGAACTCTGGTTCATTTCCAATCTGGCTCAAGAAATAGGATAAGCCTGGAACATCTTTCCTACCAGAAATCAAAGATTACTAAGGTTGTATCAAAAAGACTCAAGAGTAAACTTGAAGATGCTTCCAGTAGCCAATTAGAGGGTAACTGAACATCAATAAGAATTACTACAGAAATAGTCTGATGCATGGAAAGTCTTTAAATCCACAAATTCATATGATATTTAAAAACTAACTCATTGATCACCTGTGAAGGATGCTGGGGAATCACCTCATAGTTTTGATAACTAGTGTATTAACTGTTGGAGAAGACTCTTTAGAGCCCCTTGGACTGCAAAGAGATCAACCCAGGCAACCCTAAGGGAAATCAACCCTGAATATTCATTTGAAGGACTGATGCTGAAAAGCTCCAACACTTTGGTCACCTGATACAGAAAGTTGACTGATTAGAAAAGACCCTGATGCTGAGAAAGATTGAAGGCAGGGGGAGAAGTGGATGATAGAGGATGAAATGGTTGGATGGCATCACAAAGTGAAAGGACATGAGTTTGAGCAAGTTCTGGGATATGGTGAAGGATAGGGAAGCCTGGTATCCTGCAGTTCATGGGTATGTTGCAGGGTCGGACACGACTGAGTGACTAAACAACATGAAGTATATAAAGGCAAAAATACAAGCGTTTATCCCGCCTTTCCTTTAAGAATTGTCCTTCAACCTAATGGCTCATAAAGCTGAGATATGCCAGCAAATAAATGATGAAAGAATGTTAAAAACAGCACCAGTTTGGAATCCCTGATGAAATAAAGAATTTATATAATGTTCATCACCAGACATTAACATGACTGGAAGACCCAGACAATATTATACATCTCTTGATAAAAATAGTCACATATATTCTTACCAAGCAACCAACTGTTGTTATTGCTTAGTCACTAAGTCATATCCAATTCTTTGTGACCCCATGGACTGCAGCACAGTGGGCTTCATTTGTCCTTCATTATCTCCCAGAGTTTGCTCAAACTCATATTCATTGAGTTGTTGATGTCATCCAACCATCTCATCCTCTGTCGCCCCCTTCTCCTTTTGCCTTCAATCTTTCCCAGCATCGGGTCTTTTCCAATGAGTCTGCTCTTTGCATCAGGAGACCAAAGTATTGCAGCTTCAGCATCAGTCCTTCTAACGAATATTTAGGGTTAATTTCCTTTAGGATTGGCTGGTTTGATCTCCTTGCTGTCCAAGGGACTCTCAAGAGTCTTCTCCAACACCACAGCTCAAAAGCCTCAATTCTTCAGTGCTCAGCTTTCTTTATAGTCCAACTCCCACATCTGTACATGACTACTAGAAAAACCATTGCTTTAACTACATGGACCTTTGTCGTCAAAGTGATGTCTCTGTGTTTTAATAAGCTGTCTAGGTTTGTCAAAGCTTTTTTCCTAAGGAGCAAGCATCTTTTAATTTCATGATTGCACTCACTGTCCACAGTGCTTCTGAAGCCCAAGAAAATAAAATCTGTCACTTTCCACTTTTCCCCCATCTATTTGCCATGAAATGATGGGACTGGATGCCATGATTTCAGTCTTATGAATGCTGAGGTTCAAGCCAGCTTCTTCAGTCTCCTCTCTCACTCACCCTCATCAAGAGACTTTTTAAGTCCTCTTTTCCTTCTGCCATTAGGGTCTTATCATCTGCATATTTGAGGTTGTTGATATTTCTCCTGGCAATCTTGATTCCAGCTTGCGATTCATCCAGCCTGGCATTGTACTCTGTAGAGAAGTTAAATAAGCAGGGTGATGATATATAGCCTTGATGTATTCCTTTCCAAATTTAACCAGTCTGTTGTTCCATGTTCAATTCTACCTGTTGCTTCTTTACCTGCATAAAGTTTTCTCAGGAGGCAGGTAAGATGGTCTGGTATTCCCATCTCTTGAAAAATTTTCCAGTTTATTGTGAATCACACAAAGGCTTTAGTGTAGTCAATGAAGCAGAAGTAGATGTTTTTCTGGAACTCTCTTGTTTTTTCCATGATCCAGTGGATGTTGGCAATTTGATCTCTGGTTCCTCTGCCTTTTCTAAATCCAGTTGTACATCTGGAGGTTCTTGGTTCACATACTGTTGAAGTCTAGGTTGAAGGACTTTGAGCATTACCTTGCTAGTATGTGAAATGAGCATAACTACACAGTAGTTTGAACATTCTTTGGCACTGTCTTTCTTTGGGATTGGAATGAAAACTAACCAATGAACAAACCTAAACCTGCTTCAGAAACAGAAAGAAAAAAGACAACTTGAAGATGCAATCAGCAAACTCTGGACTATGAAAACTGTGTAAGATAAATGACCAAATTTCTTCAACAAACAAATTGTGTGTAATTGTGTATGTGTATATGTAAGAGAGAAAGCAGGGTGATGGTGGAATAAATGCCAACTGATTAAGAAATTTAGGAGACCTAATCAGTCAACTGCAGTATATGGGCCTTATTTGGATCCTGATTCAAAAAGCTGTTAAAAAAATCACAAGACAGAAATTTGAACACTGTCTGGATTTTTGATAACATATTATCTTTATATATAACTATAGATTTTCTTAAGTATGAAANCCTTTCCTTTAAGAATTGTCCTTCAACCTAATGGCTCATAAAGCTGAGATATGCCAGCAAATAAATGATGAAAGAATGTTAAAAACAGCACCAGTTTGGAATCCCTGATGAAATAAAAAATTTATATAATGTTCATCACCAGACATTAACATGACTGGAAGACCCAGACAATATTATACATCTCTTGATAAAAATAGTCACATATATTCTTACCAAGCAACCAACTGTTGTTATTGCTTAGTCACTAAGTCATATCCAATTCTTTGTGACCCCATGGACTGCAGCACAGTGGGCTTCATTTGTCCTTCATTATCTCCCAGAGTTTGCTCAAACTCATATTCATTGAGTTGTTGATGTCATCCAACCATCTCATCCTCTGTCGCCCCCTTCTCCTTTTGCCTTCAATCTTTCCCAGCATCGGGTCTTTTCCAATGAGTCTGCTCTTTGCATCAGGAGACCAAAGTATTGCAGCTTCAGCATCAGTCCTTCTAACGAATATTTAGGGTTAATTTCCTTTAGGATTGGCTGGTTTGATCTCCTTGCTGTCCAAGGGACTCTCAAGAGTCTTCTCCAACACCACAGCTCAAAAGCCTCAATTCTTCAGTGCTCAGCTTTCTTTATAGTCCAACTCCCACATCTGTACATGACTACTGGAAAAACCATTGCTTTAACTACATGGACCTTTGTCGTCAAAGTGATGTCTCTGTGTTTTAATAAGCTGTCTAGGTTTGTCAAAGCTTTTTTCCTAAGGAGCAAGCATCTTTTAATTTCATGATTGCACTCACTGTCCACAGTGCTTCTGAAGCCCAAGAAAATAAAATCTGTCACTTTCCACTTTTCCCCCATCTATTTGCCATGAAATGATGGGACTGGATGCCATGATTTCAGTCTTATGAATGCTGAGGTTCAAGCCAGCTTCTTCAGTCTCCTCTCTCACTCACCCTCATCAAGAGACTTTTTAAGTCCTCTTTTCCTTCTGCCATTAGGGTCTTATCATCTGCATATTTGAGGTTGTTGATATTTCTCCTGGCAATCTTGATTCCAGCTTGCGATTCATCCAGCCTGGCATTGTACTCTGTAGAGAAGTTAAATAAGCAGGGTGATGATATATAGCCTTGATGTATTCCTTTCCAAATTTAACCAGTCTGTTGTTCCATGTTCAATTCTACCTGTTGCTTCTTTACCTGCATAAAGTTTTCTCAGGAGGCAGGTAAGATGGTCTGGTATTCCCATCTCTTGAAAAATTTTCCAGTTTATTGTGAATCACACAAAGGCTTTAGTGTAGTCAATGAAGCAGAAGTAGATGTTTTTCTGGAACTCTCTTGTTTTTTCCATGATCCAGTGGATGTTGGCAATTTGATCTCTGGTTCCTCTGCCTTTTCTAAATCCAGTTGTACATCTGGAGGTTCTTGGTTCACATACTGTTGAAGTCTAGGTTGAAGGACTTTGAGCATTACCTTGCTAGTATGTGAAATGAGCATAACTACACAGTAGTTTGAACATTCTTTGGCACTGTCTTTCTTTGGGATTGGAATGAAAACTAACCAATGAACAAACCTAAACCTGCTTCAGAAACAGAAAGAAAAAAGACAACTTGAAGATGCAATCAGCAAACTCTGGACTATGAAAACTGTGTAAGATAAATGACCAAATTTCTTCAACAAACAAATTGTGTGTAATTGTGTATGTGTATATGTAAGAGAGAAAGCAGGGTGATGGTGGAATAAATGCCAACTGATTAAGAAATTTAGGAGACCTAATCAGTCAACTGCAGTATATGGGCCTTATTTGGATCCTGATTCAAAAAGCTGTTAAAAAAATCACAAGACAGAAATTTGAACACTGTCTGGATTTTTGATAACATATTATCTTTATATATAACTATAGATTTTCTTAAGTATGAAAATAGTAATATTTACAAGTAAAATGATATGATTGCTAGAATTTGCTTTAAAATAATCCTGTGGTGGAGGTAATATCCTTTCTACAGATTGTCTTGAAATTTTTTCCAAAAAAAAAAAAAAAAAACCCCCATAAAATACAACTACAAAAATGAACTGCCTGTTTTCTTGCTTATAATACAGAGATAAGATTGCACTTACATCTTCCTCAGAAACATGTTGTAAAGATAAGTGAGTTCTTTGAAAGATGTCTGGGCTAAACTCTTATTAATCAGGCATGAAGACAAAATTGTTGATGGCTAAAAAAAACAAGCTTTAGAACTTATACATACTCTAATGACAAAGAAAGTATACCTTCTACAAACATATGGCAAGGAATGTTTAAAATAAAGCATAAGCATAAGTTAAAATAAGTACTGGGTGTAATTAGCATTAGTGTGATATAATTATTTTCAATTTATGTCAATGAAATCAGATGCAAACTCTGAAGAAAAAGGTTGCTTAAAAAATTATTTTTGCTGTATTTAATAAAGGACAATCTAAATAGTTGATAGGGTTCATGCATTAAAAGGACTAACATAATCAGTAGAAAATCCCATGTGCTTCATGATAATTTTACTTGCTAGGGTCCATGATAAATATAATGCTTAAAAGTCATTTCAAGACAATTTAACAAAGGACTATCACACCAACTAGTGTTATTGACTTGTTTAGCACAGATTTTATTATTCATTAAAATGAAGTCATGCATAGTATTTAAATCAAGAAAAGACTATTGATCTCAAAGACTCACACTTCTTTTCCATTCCACTCCCCACCCCACTGGCAATGGATAAAATTTTGGCTAATAAAATGCTTTCAACAATGTATAGGAGATTCAGTGGCTCCAGTTAAGTATGCTTTATTGAGGATGTCTAGCTCAACAATATTCATAGGGAAGTTTTTTGAAGTTAAACAATCACTTTGAAGTAAATCATCCTTTCAAATTTGGATTGAAAAGAAAAGGGGAATAGCTTTTAGGCTTTTCTTTTCTTAATGTGACTATTTCCACAGATGGCTCCCTCTGAAAATTAATGAACTGACTTAGCCTTACAGGAAATGCCATTTAGAAGGACAAGAATTACAGTCATAGAAAAGATCCTATGATCAAAATAGCAGAGCTATTATTTACATACCTCAGCAACTAAAATTTATGCTTTCACATAATTTTTAAAGTAGCATTAAACAAAATTACTAATTTCTAAATCATGAGAGAAGACAATCAAAAGAAAGGAATTTTACTTTGTATTTAATATTTAACATTATTAAGCATAAAAAGAAAGATCTTAGAGACCCAGTATTGGAAATACACTAACAAGTGAAACAAAAACACTATTCTTAAAAGTTTTATGTGGTGCTTATCTGCTCTACCTATGAGAAAATACCAACTTGGCATTTATCAATGATCCTATTTATTTAAGAACACATTAATAGCACATCTTCCCTTAGAAATTTAGAAAGTAAGCAAAATAACTAAAACATCTACGTTATACTTCCCTCATGGCTCAGACAGTAAAGAGTCTGCCTACAATGTGGGAGACCAGGGTTCTATCCCTGGGTCAGGAAGATCCCCTGGAAAAGAAAATGGCAACCCACTCCAGTACTCTTGCCTGGAAAATCCCATGGATGGAGGAGCCTGGTGGGCTACAGCCCATAGTGTTGCAAAGAGTCAGACACGACTGAGCGACTTCACTTACTTACTTACTTACCTTGTATTTAAAAACCAAGCAATTTAAACCACTGAGCAGACTGCATGGATTGAAATTTATGAGTTTATCATAATATTGGAGGTGGGACAGGACAATAGAAATGACACTCATATGTTACATCTGGGGGAGGTAATTCTACTCTAATACATGTTGCCAGTATCAATATAATGTCAGCATGTAAGACCAACTCCTTATTCTGAAAATTGGTCATTAACATTAAACATGCATCTAGCCTTTTCAGGAGTGACATAATTCATTCTTCTTTGCAAAAGAGCATCAGCTAACACATATAGAGGAAGCAAGTAGGGAGAAAAATACGTGCAATCTCCAAAGTAATAACTGATCTAGATAAGGGCAATCAGTTCATTAAAACCAGTGAAAGATTGTTGGACAACAAACATATTTACAGTCTGGCTAAATCACCAAACTGACTACTTGCTAACTATAAGGACAAAAGTTAACCTTTATTTTGAAGAGAGCTAGCAGTCATCACCTTAATCAAGTCATTAAACTGGTCACTGCCAACAGTGAGACAACCTGACATCATGTGACTCTGAACATAATGTTCTATAAAGAATTTGACATTATCCCTGAAATATTTTAATGAAAATGTATAAAATGAATTTAATCAAGTCTCTAGACCTAATTTACAGTTTAGAAGAAGTTAGGATGCATAACTGTTGAACTGGCCTAGATTGAAAGCGAAAGCTAAAAAGATATTTTAGTGACAATGGGGGAACGTGATTATGGGCTGGATATTAGATGATATATCGGAAATCCTCCTAATTTGCCCAGTTGGGATGATATAATTATATATACACACATAATTCTATACATATAAATATAAATGTATATAATTTGAGAGGCTCCTGTTGAAATATTCAGGGATGAATTATCAATACTGGAGACTTATGTTCAAACGTCTCCACAAAAAAAATAGATAAAAGATTTTATAAAACTTTCAGCTAAATTAGGTCCAATAATCTAATGTAAATCATGGTGACTATGGTTGATAACAGTACTGTATAAGTGAAACTTTCTAAGAGAATAGACTTAATGTTCTCATAAAAAAGATCTAAACAAACTATAATCCAAAAATGATTGTAATAATGATTACATAACTGTATCTTATTTGTCAAGATTATCAAACTATACCCTTAAAGACTTCCCTGGTGACTCACAGGGTAAGGAGTCTGCCTGCAATGCCAGAGACTTGAGTTTGATCCTTGGGTTGGGAAGATCCCCTGGAGAAGGAAATGGCAACCCACTCCAGTATTCTTGCCCAGAAAATCCGATGGACAGAGGAACCTGGCAGGCTACAGTCCATGGGGTCACAAAGAGTCAGACGCGACTGAGCGACTTCACTTCTATACCCTTAAAATTGGTAAATTTTATTTTATATAAAGTATACAACCATAAAGCTGATTAAAAATTAAATACTACATAAAGTGTTTAACCCACTCCTAAAAAAAGAAAAATAAAGAGATAAAGAAAAGATGACAAAATGTTAATGGGTGACTCTAGATGATACACAAGTGTTCACTGAGGTGTTTTTTACAACTTTTCTATAAATATGAATAATCTTATAAGTTGAAAAGATAAGTAAAAATTGCTTTAATAACAAAATGTATCTACTTCTATTTAATTTGCATATATATTCTTTCTTTCCTTTCCTCTCAACATGTTTGTTAGTTTTGTTTGCATCGCTTTATTCACCACGTGGCACCTTGCTTTAGTTTTGTTTTCCAGTTTGTGCTTTAGTTAGTTTTGTTCTTAACTGGTAGATGTAATTTTTGATTTCCTTTGTTTGCGAGGTCAATCTACTGTACTTTATTTTTGCTGGACTATTTTGATTTTGCTTATGGGTGTGTGTGTGTGTGTGTGTGTGTGTGTATTCATGTGTGTGTGTGTATATTCCATTATTTTAATTATTATTTGACTGATTTTGTAACTGCCATTTGTATGGTATTCAGCTTTTCCCGTTTTGGGGTATTTGTTTTATTCTCACTTAATGCCATAACAAACCACTTCTGAAATCTTTATTCCTGACCATAGATCAAGCCCTGAACCTTTGGAGTGGGAGCACTGACTACAAAATCCTAGACTGCCAGAGAACTAACCCTCGGGAGTATAAAATAGTGAGAACTCACACAAAGGAAACCCCTTGAATACAAGATCTGGCATAACCCAACCACCAGTAGCACCTGTACAGGATGTTTCATCTAAACAACAAATGAAACAAAAATACAATCATCAGCAGACAGGATCACCACCTCACTCAGCCTTGCTCATCAGAGGAAAAACAAAACAAACAACAACAACAACAAAATCTTACGCTACACGAAGCTCACACAAACCAATGGACCAACCTTAGGAGGGCAGAAACCAAAAGGAAGAAAGAATTCAACCATGAAGCCTGGGAAAAGGAGACCTCAAATACAATAAGTTAAAAAAAATAATGTAAGGACAGAGAAATACTACACAAATGAAGGAACAAGCTAGAAACACAGAAGTCCAAATAAATGAAAATAGGCAAACTACCTAAAAAAGAATTCAGAAAATGATAGTAAAGATGATCAAAAACCTTGAAAACAGAATGGAGAAACTGCAAGAATCAATTAACAAAGACCTAGAAGAATTAAAGAATAAACATAGAGAGACAAACAACACAATTACTGAAATTAAAAGTACTCCAGAGGGAATCAATAAAAGAATATCTGAAGCAGAAGAACAAATCAGTGAGCTGGAAGATAAAATGGTGGAAATAATTTCTGAAGAGCATAGTAAAGTAAAAAGAATGAAAAAAAACTGAGGATAGTCTCAAAGACCTCTGGTATAATATCAAACACACCAACATTCAAATTATAGGGGTCCCAGAGGAAGAAGAGAAAAAGAAAGGTATGAGAAAATTTTTGAAGAGATTATAGTTGAAAATTTCCCCAACATGGAGAAGGAAATAGTCAATCAGGTCAAGGAGCTACAGTATTCAAAGCACTATGGTACTGGCATAAAAACAGAAATATAGACCAATGGACCAGATAGCAAGTCAGAGATAACCCACACACCTCTGGTAGAACTAATCTATTACAAAGGAGACAAGACTATACAATGGAGAAAAGAAAGTGGCTTCAATAAGTGGTGCTGGAAAAACTGGACAGCTACATGTAAAGAATGAAATTACAATACTCCCTCACACTATACACAAAAATAAACTCAAAATAGATTAAAGACCTAAATGTAAGGTCAAATACTGTAAGACTTTTAGAGGAATACACAGGCAAAACACTCCCTGATGTAAATCAAAGCAATCTTTTTGAACAACATCCTAGAGTAATGAAAATAATAGCAAAAATAAACAAATGAGACCTAATTAAACCTAAAAGCTTTTGTGTAGCAAAGGAAACCATCAACAGAACTGAAAGAATACCCACAGAATGGGAGGAAATATTTGCAAACAATGAGACTGACAGACAAAAAACACATGCAGCTCAATTAAAAAAAAAAAAAACAAAAAACAAAAAGCCCAATTAAAAAATGGACAGAAGCTCTAGATAGATATTTCTCCAAAGAAAACAAACAGATGACCAAAAAAGCATGTGAAAATATGCCCAACATCATTAAAAATTATTAGAGAAACGCAAATCAAAACTACAATGAGGTATCACCTCACACTGGTCAGAACCAAAGTGAAAAGTGTTAATCACTCAGTCATGTTAGCCTCTTTGTGACCCCATGGACTGTAGCCCATCAGGCCCCTCTATCCATGGAATTCTCCAGACAAGAATACTGGAGTAGGTAGCCATTCCCTTCTCCAGGGTATCTTCCCAACCAGGGATCAAATCCCAGGTCTCCTGGATTGCAGGCAGATTCTTTACCATCTGAGCCACCAGGGAAGCCTCCACTGGTCAGAATGGTCGTCATCAAAAAATCTACAAACAATAAACTGGAGAGGGAGTGGAGAAAAGGGAACTCTCCTGTCCTGTGTGGGAATATAAGTTGGTAGAACCACTATGGAGAACAGTATGGACATTTCTTAAAAAACTAAAAATAAAGCTATCATACAATCCAGCAATTCCGCTCCTGGGCATATAACCAGTTCAATTCAGTCGCTCAGTCATGTCTAACTCTTCATGACCACATGGACTGCAACATGCCAGGCCTCCCTGTCCATCACCAACTCCAGGAGTTTACCCAAACTCATGTCCTTTGAGTCGGTGATGCCATCCAACTATCTCATCCTCTGTCATCCCCTTCTCCTCCTGCCCTCAATCTTTCCCAGCATCAGGTCTTTTCAAATGAGTCAGGTATTCGCATCAGGTGGCCATGTACTGGAGTTTCATCTTCAACAACAGTCCTTCCAATGAACACCCAGGACTAGTCTCCTTTAGGATGCCTTTGAAACGAACAGAGATCATTCTATCGTTTTTGAGATTGCATCCAAGTACTGCATTTTGGACTCTTTTGTTGACCATGATGGCTACTCCATTTCTTCTAAGGGATTCCTGCCCACAGTAGTAGATACAATGGTCATCTGAGTTAAATTCAGAGAAGGCAATGGCACCCCACTCCAGTGTTCTTGCATGGAGAATCCCAGGGACGGGCGAGCCTGGTAGGCTGCTGTCTATGGGGTCGCACAGAGTTGGACACGACTAAATCGACTTAGCAGCAGCAGCAGAGTTAAATTCATATATTCCAGTCCATTTTAGTTCACCGATTCCTAGAATGTCAACGTTCACTCTTGCCATCTCTTGTTTGACCACTTCCAATTTGCCCTGATTCACGGACCTAACATTCCAGGTTCTTATGCAATATTGCTCTTTACAGCACTGGACCTTGCTTCATCACCAGTCACATCCATAACTGAGTATTGTTTTAGCTTTGGCTCCTCCCTTCATTCTTTCTGGAGTTATTTCTCCACTGATCTCCTGTAGCATACTGGGCACCTACCAACCTGGGGAATTCCTCTTTCAGTCTCCTATCATTTTGCCTTTTCATACTGTTCATGGGGTTCTCAAGGCAAGAATACTGAAGGTTTGCCATTTCCTTCTCCAGTGGACCACATTCTGTCACACTGAAACCATCATCACAGAAAACTAGCCAATCTGATCACATGGACCACAGCCTTGTCTAACTCAATGATACTAAGCCATGACAGAAGTTAAGTTAGATATTTAAAAATAAATATTATACAATATTGCTTATTTTGGGAATCTTGAAAAGTGGTACAAATGAACTTATTTACAACACAGATAAAGAAGTATAAAATAATCTTATGGATGCCAGGGGAAAAGCAGGAGGAGGGGTAAATTGAAATATTGGTATTGATGTATACACACCTACATAGAAAATAGATAATTAATAAGGACCTACTCTATAGCACAGGGGACTCTACTCAATACACTGTAAATGACCTATATGGGAAAAGAATCTAAAAAAAGAGTGGATATATGTATATGTATAACTGATTCACTTTGCTGTATACCTGAAACTAACACAATGTGTAAATTAACTATACTTTCATACAAAAAAATTTTTAAGTAAGAAATGCAAATGAAAAATTTCTACTGAGAAAGGGCAGGAATCAGTGCTGGAATCAGCACTGGAAAAATTAAGATGGAAATATTGCCAAGTTAGGTACTTTAACAGTTTGTCATCAATTTAATTTTTGAGATAAGCCACCAAATTATATTAATCTTCCCAACCTTAACTTTATGATTTAATATTAAAATTCTTTTTGGTACTTTAGACAACAGTCATATTCACTGGAAGCAGTAATTGTGTCATCAGTCCTCAGGGTCAAATACAGCTCATGTTGTACCAAGCCTAAGGCTGAGTCTATACAAATTATGAGATAAATAATTTTCCTGTGAATCTGCAATGCTTAATTGTGGAGCCACCACAGGATTTCTAAATATGCTGATTTCAGTGATCCATCTGTTGCCAGGTCATCAGCCTTTATTACCACAGGAAAAATGAGTCAATTGAAAAACATCAATTTAGTCAGGCCATGTAAATACTGTTAACTACTTTTTGGAAATTCAACTCTTATCATCAAACAAGAAAATACAGATGTACTGACTACAGTAACCAAGAAGTTCTATTATAATTGTCCTCTTAAACTTAAATGGTAAAGTTTCAATAGATTCATAAGTTATTGCCAACAGGTAACTTGGCTTTGGACTGAGAACCTCATTTCAAAGCTACTTTCTACTTTCAAAACTGATTCAAAGTGGATTCAGAGATAGGCAAAAGTTTAATTTTGCTTCCCAAATCTAGACTAGCAGTATGACTATAAAGAAAAAAAAAATCCATGAATTTTTAATCTATGTTTTCTACCCATTAGGAAAAAAGTGAGCCATATAATTTTATGTACTAGCTAGACAAGTACTATCTGATCTCTGAGTACAGGTTTTCTCTTGTAAAACAGAAATAAGATACCTATAAAACAGGGTTGACCTACCTGCTCTGCCTCCCCTAAAGGGCTGTGATAGGAAAATGAATACCTTGAAGGCTGTTTTCAAATCTAACTTTTAAAATATCATTTGTTTGGATTACATTTTAATTTAGTTTACAGCTATCCATATTCCACTGTACAATATACAAGAAAAAAAATGGGTAGGATTCCATTTTTATTACCTAACTACCTAGTGAAAATCAGGTTACATAAAATCATCTATGTATCAAAAGAGCTCTAGTCAAAAGTATTTAACATGAATAAAGCAAAACAATTAGTCAAAAACAAATTTGGGAACTTGCCTAGACTTTTCAAAAATGTCAATGTCATGATAAATTTTTTTTTAAATGGCAAGTGAAGGGTATAATTTAGATAAAAATGAAACAAATGACATGGTGACCAGATGCAATCTGTGATCCTTGATGGAATCTTGGATAAAACAAAAAATAAAAACTGGAACATTTTGGAGACAATTGAGGCAATTCGCTTGGTATATTAGATGGTATTATTTCATCAACAATAATTTATTGACTATGATAATAATATTACAGTTATGAAGGAAATGTCCTTGTTTTCAGGAGAAACATGCTAATATATTCTAGGAAAGAAATTTCATGCTGCTTGCTGCTTACTTTCAAATGGTTCAGAAAAAAAATATTTTTTAAGTATCTAGAGAGAAAGCAAATGTGGTAAAATGTTAAGAACAGCTGAATAATCTAGGTGATGGGTATCAGGTTTTATTTTTCTATTCTTTCAACTTTTCTATATATCTGACATTTAAAAAAAAACTCTGGGGGGAAGTGAATACTATGTTCAACAAACAGTTGACAAACAAAGGAAAAATTACATCAATTTTCCAATAATAAAAAGATACTTACTTTAACTTAATTTTTAAATGAAAACAAATTCACTGTTATAATATTTGAGGTATATTATTTAAGAGCAACATTAATCTTTCTAATACAACAGATAAAGTAAGTGGACTTAATTACATAATAAAAGGTCTCACTATAGGATTTCCTTTAAGAAAAAGTGGCATCATCTCTAAAAGCTGGGCAGAAACAGATCAAATGTCATTACTGGAAAGATCATAGAAATTAACTAAATTTTTATACACTAGCAGACCAGTATCTACATGTTTTTTCAGGACATATAGTAATATTTTTTCTGAAAAGATAACTTAAAGGCAAGTAGAACATGTATATTACAGTTAACAGATGTGATGGCTCATGTTTTCCCACACATTGAAGGCAAGCAAAGTTAAACAACTAGAAACAATTGAAGTTCATAGAAGAAAACATGATCTTCTAATCTAGAAATGCTAATTTAATTCTAGAGTTGGAATGCTATAAAGAAGGAAGAAAAACTCTCTAATTAACCCTAGACTTGGAGGACAGACAAACTTAAGATGGTGAAAAAATAAGTCTGCCTTAGACTGAAAAATTTTCCTGCAGATTTCTGGGTGAAAAATTTCAAACTAAACTTTTATAATCTCCTTTTTATCAAACCCATATATTTATGTGTATGTGTATTCTTCTGGCAGAGGCTGAACAACTGTCCGTCAATCCCATAAGAAATCAGAAAGTATACTCAGGAATTCATTTTTATGGGTTCATTTAAGCATTAACTAGAAAGAGCATATTACTGTAACATGATGTTTATATGATCTCTTAATTATACATTCATAAAAAATTTAAACCACCTGTTAACGTCAGGTCACATTCTCTGCTTTAAGAGCTATTTGCTGGTATAGATATCTAATTACTACACTTTCTTAGAAAATATACAATATTTCCTTTGCCAGATAAGTTCCATAAATAGAAAAATAAGATTAAATTAATCCTATGAACTATTTTTAGTAGTTCTTCCCTTTTTTGTAAATAAGATGACAATAGTATGAACTGTAATAGAAAATAATTTCATAAAATATTATACCTTTTTCTTCAAAATAGCATTTTATTTACCTTGTTAATAGACACTATCAAAGCTGGTTCCACTTTAGCTTCAATTTCTTCTGGAGTGTAAAAACAATAGAGTTTACCCCCTCTTAAAACACAATACAACCTTCTCCAATGAATCAGACCTCCAACCATTTGCTGAAAAAGAAAAATCAGAAATTCTCAACTTTAAATCATTATTTATCATCTTAACTCTAAACTCAACAAAATACTTGAATTATCAGTTAGTTTTTAAAGATGTTAATATGATAGCTACCTAATTAATTTACCATACAATAAGTTAGGAGCCCAAAGTAAAAAAGTATCATAGAAGAAATGTTTTGAATTCTCAAAAGTATTATGCATAAGTAATGATTATCACATAACTCATATACATAAAATCATAAATCAATGCAATTTAAGAGAAGCTACCCTATTAAAAATTAGTGCTTGGAATTCCACAGCAATTCACTAAATGACTCAGGAAAATTATAAAAATAACTCAATATTCAAAATATAACTTTCCCTTACTGTTCTCAGAACGCGGACTTCCCTGTATAAATGCAAATTTTCTTTCCTCTTAATGGAATCTTTTTTAAAAAGCTATTGATTCATTTAAGCCCATAATTAATTATTTACTGAATATAAATAACTATAGTTATAAATAAATAAGGAGTACAGTTGCACAGAAGCAGCTTTGGAAGCCTAGAGGCCAAAACTGTGCTGAAAGCTGTCTGCCAGAAAGGTCTTTATGGGAAAGGTTTGAGAAGTCCTCATCAGTTTCCCCAAGTAGTCCTCTGTTAGCGATTATCCTGTTGCTGCTATTAATGAAGCAGAGGAAGCTGGAGAGGCAGCTCCTTAGCCATCAAAATTGCACTAAGGCCCTTCCCCTTCCCACCTTATCACTCCCAGCCACAACTCCTATTCTATGTCTAACAATGAGGAAGCTGCCATTCAAGAGACGATTTTATATATATAAAAAAAGAAAATACTTCTCAATAACAAAAGGCCAAACAATTGCCATTAAGATCTAAATTAGAGCTATAATTATTGTAGGATATTTAAAGTCTTCTAACCTGCTCATTAAGAAATCCCGCAAATACATCCTCAGCCATACAGGTTGGTTGGGCGACTAGTCGGCAGCACATGTTACCATATAAGGGAAGCCAAAATGAAGATTCTTCTATTTAAATGAGAAAAAAGTCAAGGTATAAATATGTGCTTATTTAAGGTCATTATACATTTTAATTATTTTTACAATTTTTTTTTGCTTTATATAAGAACATATGTAAAGGTCCTTCCTACTCATATTACCATATTCAATGACAACATCAAATGAAAGAAAGCAGTCAGGACAGGATGATACTAAACTAATAGTTTGTAGTAGTGGTCCCCAACATTTTTGGCACCAGGGACCGGTTTTGCGGAAGACGGACCAGTTTTGTGGAAGACAATTTTGCTACAGACTGGGAGGGTGGAATGGTTTCAGGATGATTCAAGCACATTACTTATATTGTGCACTTTACTTATATTATTATTATTACATTAACTCCACCTCAGATCATCAGGCATGAGATTCTGGAGGTTGGGAATCCCTGGTTTATAGCATGCTATCACCAGGAACAGACATGGAACTTTTAGTCTCTTGATCTCTTTCTTGATCTTAAAACAATTAATCAATGGAGGTAGTTCAGAGCATATAAGTAAACTCAGGTAATTTAAAAACCATCCTAATAAAATGATTTTTGTATGTCACATTCTACTTTTTACTCTGGTTTTCATTATAGTAATTAGCAAATTGATCCTCTGAATAAAACACTTCAGAGCACAACTTAAATAATTTAATAATAAATCTTTTGGCCCTTGCCCTTCTCCCTTTCCTTACAGTTGTAAGCCATTATGTGAAGCCCACCAAGATGGGGATCTGTGCCAGGAGTTGGGGGGAGGGGAACAGTAGTAGGCAGAGCTAGGTGCTGGAGCAGGGCAGGATAAGAAGGGTGAGTGAGAAAGCTGCCAGCATGAGGTGGCAGAGCCTGAATGGGCTGAGGACGATGGATCACACGGGGAATCTAGAACCCAAGGGGAATCTCTTCTCAGTGGTTGTCCTGGCATGGAGAGCTGGGGTCCAGGTAGAGCAAGGAGGGTATCTATGTGCAGTGGCTGCCCAAGTGAGGTGTCAGAATCCAAGGGGAGTAAGAGAAGTGGGCACATTTCAGGGGTGGTCCATCCAGCCACGGGTGTCAGCTTGAAAGGAGGAAGTCATTCACACATCTGGTAAACCAGAGGAGTGCATCAGAGTCCAGGAAGAAGGAAATCCAAGCCCAAGGGCAGCTGGGTATGGGGTGTCAGAGCACAGGTGGGTTGACAAGGGTGTCCACAGGGGTAATAAGGGCAGCCAGGCGTGTGGAGTTAAAACCTGAGTGGGGTGAGGAAAGCAATTAAGTGAGGAAGATGGGAAAATGGTTGCTTTTAAGGAGACTAATCAAAGAATAAAAGACAGTAGATAATATAAAGATAATAGAAGACAGGTTTCTCATTATCAGAGGAAGGAAATACAAATAGGCAGAATGAACTCTTTGGTATTGGTTTAGAACTAGATGTACTGGTATGAACTCATGGTTTTCAACATATAGATATTAAGAAACCCATGACAAAAAATATATACATGTATGTCCATTAAGAGGGCCTAGGAAAAGTGACAGCTAATGGTGACAGTCCAATAGCAATGAATTTACCTAAAGCTCCCATGTCTTCTAAATATTATTTCTATTAAAAAGAACCAGTCTTCTTTGGAGAAATGGCTGATTCCAGGACTGGGGCAGGTAAAGTACATGATGAATCTGAAATATCTTGTCATGCCTGAAGCAAGGAAGCGCTCAGTGAATGAGGAGGACATGGAAAAAGACACAGACCCATCTTGAACGTAACCCCACTGGCCAAAATGGAGACAATTTTAATCTCAGAATAAACAAGATATTAACAGATTATAATGCACTGAGTAAAACAATAAAACACGAATCCATGTTATTATATAAATAAATCAGTGAATAAGTTGAAAGTCTAATAAATATCATACTTAGTTTCAAAGTATCCCCATCCCACACACAAATTATATATTAATTACAAAAAAGGGAAACAAAAAGAGTAACTGTACAGTAGAGAAGCTTGACAGACACCCTAAAATCAAGAGATCGAAGTGAACATCATCAGTAATGGGATGAATCTAACTATGCCACCTGATAGAATGCACTGAGAATGCAGCCCTTCTGTGACATTTCTGCCAAAGATGCATATCCTGAGTCTTGGCACCAGAAAACATTCAACAAACCTAAACACAGAGAACTTCTACAAATAACTGATATGCTAAAACGTCATAGTTATGAAAGCCAAGGAAAGACTGAAGAACTGATCTAGATTGAAAGAAACTAAAGAAGCATGATGATTAAATGCAGTAAGTGAATCTATACTGGATCCTTTGGTCATAAGGACATTACTGGGAAAATATTTGAATAGTGTCTGTTCAGTAGGAATAAGAGTAACACCATTGATATTCTCTTCCTGACTTGGATAGCTGTAATGATGTAGCTGGATGTCTTTTAGGAGGAAATAGATACTTGAGAGCAATGAAGCATCAGACAAGCAACTTGCTCTTACATACTTCTTGAGGAAAACAAAAAGACCTTGATAGTCAACTTTTAACTTTTCTGTAAGTTTGTAATTGTTTAATAAAGTTCTTTCAAAAAACATTAACATATTCCTCTAATGTGCAGGTGAGTATACAGCCTTTATAACTGTATGGAAGGAAAACACTGTACAATTTATAATTTGTGTGTATCAGGGTATAAATAAAAATGCAACATATGGTCAGTCCTTTGTTCACACTGGACCACACAAAAAAAGATTTGTAAAGTTTTCACTGCACCCCTGTTGGTAAATGCCTATTAAATGACTAATTTGGCTGTTACTATTATTAACCAAAAAGTAAGTTCAGAAAATAAAATACTTTTGGTAAAAATACAATTATTTAAGATATATTTAATAGATGTAGCCAAGGTTTAGCACATCAGTTAAATGAAAAAGACCAGCCTAAATGAAGAGCGTGTGTGGGGGTGCTAAGTTGCTGCAGCCCGCCAGGCTCCTCTGTCCATGGGATTCTCCAGGCAAGAATACTGGAGTGGGTTGCCATGCCATCCTCCAGGGGGCTCTTGCAGACCCAGGGATCAAACCTGAGTCTCTTACCTCTAACCTGCATGGGCAGGCACCTGAGGAGCCACCTGAGGAGCCCAAATGAATAGCACAAAATAAAATAATTTTTATCCATTTAAAAGATGCTCAAGATTCTACTAAAGAATAGCACACCACAAATTTTCTGGGCCTGTTCTTTTTTATTATTACTTTGTTAAAGCTGCTATCTTTTAGAAATGAAGGGCTTCATCTGAGAGAAATTAAGTATATAAATACAATACAGGCAATGATTTTAAAATGCAGATATAAATAAATGAGAATCTTCTTTCTTAAAATAGGCAGGAAATGAAAGAAACATTATATAAAAGCATAGATCTAACTAATATATCCAAAATCAAATTTGTGAATTTAAAGTTTCAAAGTGAATTTCTTTACATACAAGACTTATGGATGACTTGTTTTTTAAGTTAGGATGTAACTCCTAAAGAAATAGAATCATAAGTGATTAGTTTTCCAGACTAGTTCATAAAGTTTGTTCAATCACCAATGTACCTGGAACCTAAACACCACATGTAACAGTTTCTCTGGCAAAATAATTTCAGATTTTATGGCACACCAAGAAAAATAATTCCTTCCTAGTTGCAGTCCTTGAAAACAGATATTCGATGTAAAATTCTTTGCTCTACAGATCACGTGCCACATAGGCCGCAATCAGCTGCTACTTCCCATGTAGATTTCTCTACAGCTCATGACCGCTGGAGAATAAAGCACAGAACTACAGCTTCTCTCTACTTTTACAGGAAAGACGGCATCTATGCTGGTCACTTAACTTGCCCAAGTATCAACTCTCATTCTTAAAAATACTACCTATAAAGTACTAGGGTTGTTGTGAAATCAAATAAGAAAATGCGTATATATGACATTTATCACTGTATTTGGCATGTAACAGATGCTTCTTATAATTTTATATCCAGGGCACTCTCAGTCCCAAAGCCATATCCTTTACATTTTTCAATGCTGTCTTCCCAGTCTTGTGCAACACATTTAATCAAAATACTTAATTCTTTTCTAACCAAGGGTGATATTAGGACAAGATGAAATGAAACAAAGAACAGTTTGATTTTTCATTACTCGAAGATTTTATCTAATTCATCTGTAGTTTCAGATGGGGAACAAAATGGAGTTTTAAAATGATAGCGACAACAAAACAAAGGCAAGAGAAAGAATCCAGATAACATCTCAGCTCCATGTCAGTCAATCTTTACAATGTGGTTTCATTGTTTTATAAAAAGTATAAAAATTTCTTGATGACAAATACAAGCCTTAAGATACCATTTTGGCTTTCTCCTTCAACTAGTAAGAGCAATAATGTTGAGTTATAAATTTCAAAAATCTTGTATATTCTCTTTATAGTATTTGGGAGACACTGACGTAACTTTATTTAGGAAAACCTTATTAAACATGGATTTATTAACAAATAAATCAAAGGGTGACTTTTTCCTGCATAAAATTGTGTTTATTTTTAATTATGCACTTTTTTCCCCAAGATATACAAGATTTTCATTTACACACATTTACACACACATTTCTAGGAACATACTCATCACATCAAAAGAGTTTGGCATATAGGCTAGTGTTCTTAAATTTTCTCCAGTGGAAGCTGCAAGTTCGGCTGTAAACCGTTTTGGGGCGATACTGCTGTCAGCACAGGTCTTTTCGTAGTGTTTAATATCCTACTCAGGCTTCCTAGGTGGTACTAGTGCCAGTGCAGGAGACATGAGAGATGCAGGTTCAATCCCTGGGTCAGGAAGATCCCCTGGAGGAGGGCGTGGCCACCCATTCCAGTACTCTTGCCTGGAGAACCCATGGGCAGAAGAGCCTGGTGGGCAACAGTCCACAGGGGCACAAAGATCGGACATGACTGAGGCGATTGAGCATGAATGCTCAATATGCTAATCTCTATTGTGTTTCTCTTAGAAGGAAACATACCACATAGTTCTCATGCTTATTTGCTCATGAGCATTTTATTAAAGGAGAATCTAGTAATATCTTAAAGAACACTAACGACAAGGGACACTGATGAAATTGATGCTTTCTTTGTGAATTTTATTCAATGGTCTTTCCAATGATTTAGTTGAAAGAATAGGATCTTTCATCATCAATTCCATTATTAACAAATCGATAGTATTTTGAATTTTCAGGTACTTCATCAGTAATAATGTATGCCTAACCAGAACACATAGCAGAAAAAGCACCACCTGTATTGGATTATTTAAAGTCTGGCTTGAACACTAGCTAGCTACATAATCTGGCACATTACATTCTCTAAGCTGTATTTTATTCGTCTGTAAAATGTAAATGATAACAAAACAAGGAACTTGGGAAGGTCACAGAGTTAGCCAGTGGTAGAACTAGAATACGAATCCAAGGCTGATGGCTCCACAGTCTCCATTATTAATCACTTCATTGTAATGCTCCCTAATAACTATATCTCACAGAGACTAAAGATAAAAACTGCTTTAGCATAAGAACATGTAATAGGACACCCTACTCGCAGCAGATTTTGGGGAGAACAATACAGGACTGTTAACCTATGTCACATATTGTACAGCAGATCTCTAGAACTTATTCACCGTGTATAACGGAAGCTTTATACTAGTTTATTAGCACCCCCTTCCTCTTCTACCAAACCCCTAGTCACTGCCATAGCAACTCCCATAGTAAACTACATTCTGCTTCTAACAGTCTGCCTATTTCAGACACTTCATATACATGGAATCAGGTAGTATTTGTCCTTCTGTGACTGGCTATTTCAGTTAGCATAATGTCAAAGATCATTCATGAGGTCACATCTTACAAAATTTTCTTTCTCAAGGCTGAATATGTCTGGAATCTAACAAGCACTCAATATATGGTGATAACATCAATAATTCTAGACAACTGACACAAAATAGAATTAAAATAATTTGCCAAGTTTTCTGATTTGCCAACTGATAATGCTAATACTATTACAACCTTGAAGTTGTGGGTGAAAGAAAGCTCAATTGAACTGTTCAGACCAATCCTCCCACTGAAAACTACTATAAAATGCTGAACCAAATCTATTTTCATAACTTTAGAGCAACAAAGAGGTAACAAAACTAAAAGAAACTACCAGTACAAATCTGATAAATGAGAACCAGTAAGTTAAATGAGCACAGAATCTGTTTGTCTTGAGAGCATTTGCTAATCCCAGCAAATCCAATTTATGATTTAAAGATCCTGCAAGATGAGGGAAGTAGACCAGAAATCAGTTTAGGACTTTAACAACATAGGCAGATTAATGGGAGGATTCCTCACATTAACCTGCTAGCCCAAAGGAATCACCAACTGGGTAGTGAAAGTGAAGTCACTCAGTCATGTCCAATTCTTTGCGGCCCCGTGGACTGTAGCCTACCAGTCTTCTCTGTCCATGGGATTTTCCAGGCAAGAAAACTGGAATGGGTTGCCATTTCCTTCCATAAATAAACCAGTCTAACTGCCCAGGATTCCCACTGCCTGCAAGTGGGGATGAAGGGATCCAGAGAAACTCAGACATGGTCTTTGGATAAAGTGAGCCTAGTCTCTCTGAGTTCCTGCCAGAAGCAGATACTAAGCATTAATTTATTCTGCTATGTAAACAGTCAATTATAATGACAAGTACATGAAAATAACTATACATGAAGAAACTGAGTGGTAACCAGTTACAAAAAAAAAAAATAGAAACTGAAAGAAAGGCTTTATATATCTGAATTATTAGCCATAGACTATAAAATAGCTATACTCACTCTTTTAATAAAAACCTGAAAAATAATATTAATAATGCATGCACAGAATATAAAGTGGCATAGCAGATTTGAGAAAAAAATCAAACAGAACTTCTAGAAATGAGAAATACAATAAATGAAGTGAAGAACTCGGTATACAGATTCAACAGCAGATCAGACAGAGCTGCAAAGAGAATAAAGGAAATAAAAGAATGCATTAAAGACTCTAGGAAAAGTAGCAAAGACAAAAAAAGATGAGGAATAGATCATAAATGATAATAAAAAGAGAAAACACAGAAAGATTAACATAGGTTTAATAAGAATGCTAGAGGAAGAAAGGCAAGAGAATGGACCAGAGGCTGTCTGAATAGACAAGATTTTGTCCAGAATAATGAAAGACATCAATCAAAGTAAAGAAGTTCAAGATTTCCAAAAGCATCATAAATAAAACTAAATTCTTCACCTATAGCATGGTGAAGCTTCAGAAAACCAAAGACAAAGAAAAAAATGAAAAGTTACTGTCATAGAACCGACACGTTGACAAATGATTTTTAATAGCCAGTTCAAGACTCTGATAGCTCAGTTGGTAAAGTATCCACCTGCAATGCAGGAGACCCTGGTTCAGTTCCTGGGTTGGGAAGATCCCCTGGAGAAGGGAAAGGCTACCTGCTCCAGTATTCTGGCCTGGAAAATTCCATGGACTATATAGTCCATGGGGTTGCAAAGAGTTGCACATGACTGAGCCACTTTCACTTTCACTTTTCACAAGATACCAGAAGGTAGTGGAATTATAGCTTTAACATTCAAAAAGAAAAATATTAAAGTGCCAAACTTCTACACCATGTAAAAAATGCCTTTTAAGAGTGAAGCTAAACAAAGTCATCTTCAGACAAACACANTAGTCCATGGGGTTGCAAAGAGTTGCACATGACTGAGCCACTTTCACTTTCACTTTTCACAAGATACCAGAAGGTAGTGGAATTATAGCTTTAACATTCAAAAAGAAAAATATTAAAGTGCCAAACTTCTACACCATGTAAAAAATGCCTTTTAAGAGTGAAGCTAAACAAAGTCATCTTCAGACAAACACAAAGAACCAAGAGGTAAGATACTAACATATTAAAATAAATTCTAAGGATTATACTTCAAGCAGCAGGAAAATGATTCCAGATGTAATAAGGTATTATATAACACACAAGGATTTTTAACCTCTGAGCCACCAGGGAAGCCCCATTCATATCATAATTATTTGTTAAACTGCACATTTACATTTTATGAACTTTTCTCTATTTTTAATGTATTATTTTAGTGTGAAATTTTAAAAATGTATAGAGTCATCTCTCTTTACAACAAAAAGTATAAGGTAGTACATGATTTTATATATTCCACCTTGAAAAATGAAAAAATAAATAGTCCAAATCATATTTCCAATCTACTTTACCAACGCTACTGTATATTTTTCATCAAAGCTAAAAGTAATCTGGGAGTGTGGAGAGTGCTTATGCTAAGTTTTACAAATCTTCCTAATCACTCCCCTCCCTTCTTCACCTTGCTATCTATTTCTTTTTAACAAATAATAACTACCAATTATCATCTAGAGAAAAATGTTTAAGATTACTATTTTTTTCAGATTCTATTTTATTTACTTTTTTACTTTATAATATTGTATTGGTTTTTCCATACATCAACATGAATCCATCATGGGTGTACACATGTTCCCAATCCTGAACCCCCTCCTCCCACCTCCCTCCCCATACCATACCTCTGGGTCATCCATATGATTATCTCAATAGATGCTGAGAAAGCCTTTGACAAAATTCAACATCCATTTATGATAAAAACTCTCCAGNATACATTTGAATCAGTTCTAATGAGGTGGATGAAACTGGAGCTGATTATACAGAGTAAAGTAAGACAGAAAGAAAAACACCAATACAGTATACTAACACATATATATGGAATTTAGAAAGATGGTAACAATAATGCTGTATGCAAGACAGCAAAAGAGACACAGATGTACAGAACGGTCTTTTGGACTCTGTGGGAGAGAGAGAGGGTGGGATGATTTGGGAGAATGGCATTGAAACATGTGTGATATCATATAAGAAATGAATCTCCAGTCTAGGTTCGATGTAGGTGCACTGGAATGTTTAAGATTAATTTAGCCCCACTTTTCCCTTATATCCTTTGCTTTCTCCCAATAGACAGGTTGGTTTCCTCAATTACAAATTCAAAAATAAGATAGGTCTTTGACAACTATTAACAGAAGAGTGGTGAAGTCACCCATTTCATGTCAAAGAAAAGGATTCAGAAAATGCAAAACCTTTCTGTTCTTAACAAGCAAGCCTCACAAACAAATCTCTAACACACAGGAGACAGAGAGAAAAATAAACTTTTCACTTTTGGGGAAAAAGGACAGACATATTTGAAAGAATCCACAGAATCACTCATGCCAATAGTCACTTCAGAGGAACATATTCAAATCAGCGATTATTACTGTCATGACACATATATTGACATAACATGTATAATAAGTAAAATAAATACCACACTTACCATTCCCATTAACAGAGAGATTATGAGTCTTGAAACTATCCTCAGCACTTTCCAAGCTCAGGGTAGTATGAGCTAGCAAATTGTACTTTGCACCACTAATAGTGAGAAAAAAGACAGGTGCTAAGAACTTTAGCGTATTTTCTACTACATAAAATATTTAGATGTTTAACAACAAAATAAACAACCCAATTTAAAAATTGGCAAAGGTCTTGAACAGACATTTCTTCAAAGAAAATATACAAATGGCCAATAAAAATATGAAGAGATACTCAAGAACATTAATCATTAGGAAAACACAAATCAAAACCACTTCACATCCATTAGAATGACTATTATTTAAAAAAAAAAAAAAGAAAGTAACAAGTTATTGGCAAGGATGTGGACAAACTGCAATCATACTGCATTGCTGATGGAAATGTAAAATGTTAACCACTATGGAAAACAGTATGGTCATTCTTCGAAAAATAAAATAAAATTACCATGTAGTCTGATGAGGATTTTTATTAACTGGGACAGGTGATATGTTTCATAAATCTTCTTTGTCTCTTACTATATATGTAATAAAATAAACATTACAAAAAATATGTATACATGTAGCAATAATGCAATGCATGCATGCACTTCATTAATAAATAATGGCACACTCCACAGAATGTTGTTCCCTGGGTGAAGGCCTCTTGGATTTGGACTTTTCAGTTTTATTGAAAAACAACTGCCATACATTACTGTATAAGTTTAAGATTTAAAGCACTTGATTTTATTGGTTTGATTTATCTGGACAGAGAAGCCTGGCGGGCCACAGTCTAAGGGGTTTCAAAGAGTTGGACACAACTCAGCAACTGAGCATGCACGTCGTGGTTTACAATATACAACCATAACAGACAGGAGATACATCTCACTAGCCAATGTTTTTTTGTCAGTGTTTTCATAAGAAAATGGATGCTTGTCTCCAAAACCTGACCAAAAAAAATTTAACAAAACAACTTGTAAGTATGTTTTTAAGTTACACTCTGAATACAACTGGTATAATTCAGACTTCTATTCAGACTATCCAGAAGGTTGCTAGAGCAAAGACACACTATGAGAATCTTATTTTCGGTGTGGGCATTCTCTGCTATTTTCACTTGTCCTGACATATTTCTATACTGAGTTTCATTATTAGCTCTTATTTTTCCCTACTGTTACATAATAAGTACCCCTCAAAAGTTGAGGAAGTATTTTTTAAATGGTGAAGAATAAAAACAATTGAGAACAGCAATTATAATAAAGAGCAAATATTACTACACACAAAATTGCCTATTAATAATCATATGAATGCTTGGTGATGGGCACAATATTTAAGCACTATCTCAACATAAGAATTTGTCATTGATACATGGAACTACAATTTTTCCCATGCTAAACAGTGGTAAGTAGACTCCCTATTAGTGTTTTAGTGCAAAATATGTTATTTTCAGGAACAGATTATTGACAAGAAGTGGATAAGTGATGCAAGAGAGTGACGCTAGGTGCATCTGACAGACAACAAGGCTGTCAGTGTGGCAGGATTAGAGTAACAGAGAGGGAGACACGATGTCTACAAGCTGAGTACAGGCAGACACCATACACTGCAGGAGGGCATGCCTTGTAGGGCATGATGAGGCCCCTGGATTTTATTCTGAGTGAGACAGGAGGCAAGTGGTAGGTTTTGAACAGAAGCATGTGCTATGATGTGACTTGTATTTTTTAATGACCCCTCTGGCTGCCATGTAGACAAAAGACCACAGAGGCCAAGAGAGAAATGGAGATGCCAACCAGAAAGCTACTGCACCTCACCAGTCAAGAGCTGATGCAGGCCTGGAATAGGGTGGTAGTTGCTGGGATGGTGAGAAGTGGTAAGATTTTTGATATATTCTAGAGTTGAACCAATGTGGACACAGGATGCAAAAGAAAGGAAAGAATCAAGGACAACTCCAAAGACTTTGGCCTGAGCAACTAGAAAAAGCAAATTCTTACTAACTGCACAGAGGCTGACTGAGAAAAGAAGGGATATGGGAAGTAAAATTTTAGTTTTGAACAGATTAGGTTTGAGACTGGGTTGTAGGGTAGGCAGGTGGATAATGAATCTGGAGTTATGAGAGGAAAAAGTATTAAAAAATGAAATTTGGGAGTTACCAATATATAAATGATATTTAATGAAAGTTAGATAGTTACAGAAAATGTGACAACTGAGTATTTGGACACAAGTACTCCATCATTTCAGATTAAGTTGAAGCGCAATGAACAAAAGAGACAGGCAAGGAACGAACAGCCACTGAGGCAGAAGAAAAATCACAAAAGTGGTATCCAAGGAAGCCAAGTTCAAAAAGTGTTTCAAGGAGAGTGATCAACTGTGCTGAATACTGAAAATTCCAGGAGGAGGAACACTGGTAAATGACCATGGTATTTGGCAACATGCAGATCACTGCTGACCTCTATAAGAGCAGTTTCTATAGGATGGGACAGAAGTTAACCTGGTGAAACCTGACTGAACTGGTTCAGAGAATGGGAGGACAGGAAGTGGAGACAGAGTATGTAAAAACTTTTCTGTAAAGGACAGCTGTGCAATGGGGCAAGAGAAATGCAAGGTACTTCAGCATGTTTCTGTTTCTGGAAACGATGTAGTGGAAGAAAAACTGATGACAGAGAAGCAGGGGGACATGTGCAGGAGCCAGCTTTTGAGAACTTGACAATTAAACACACAGGTGGGTGGTCCCAGATGGAGTAAGGGCAGCTCAAAAGGAAGGAAAGCAGCAAACGAAGATACAAATGCAGGTAGGCTGATAGATTTGGTTGACAGAGGATATGCAAATTCTCTTCTGATTACTTCAGCATCATCAATGCTGTATCAGATGAAGTCATCAGCTTTGACTATAAAGACCTCCGTCAGCAAAGTGATGTCTCTGCTTTTTAATACACTGTCGAGGTTTGTCACTGCTTTCCTTCCAGGGATCAAGTGTTTTTTAAAGTTATGGTTTTTCAGTAGTCACATATAGATGTGAAAGTTGAACCATAAAGAAGGCTGAGTGCCAAAGATTTAATGCTTTCAAACTGCATGCTGGAGAAGACTCTTCAGAGTACCATGGACTGCAAGGAGATCAAGCCAGTCAATCCCAAAGAAAATCAGCCCTGAATATTCATTTGAAGGACTGTTGCTGAAGCTTCAATACTTTGGCTACCTCATGCAAAAAGCCAATTTACTAGAAAAGACCCTGTTGCTGGGAAAGATTGAAGGCAAAAGAAGAAGGGGTCAGAGGGAATGTGATGGTTAGATAGCATCACCAACTTAATGGATACAAATCTGACCAAACTCCAGGAGATAGTGGAGCACACAGGAGCCTGAAGTGTACGGCCATGGGTCACAAAGAGTCCGACACAACTCAGCAACTGAACAACAACATCAGTTTTGAATAAGGAGTGGAAAAAGAGGCTCTATAAGAGAGAGTAATGTACTGTGAAATATTAATTCTGACGAGAGGTAAAGTGAAAGGCTGTGGACACTTAGGACGACTGCTCACATTGGAACTCACTTAAGATCAGTGATCCCTCTAAANATAATTCAGACTTCTATTCAGACTATCCAGAAGGTTGCTAGAGCAAAGACACACTATGAGAATCTTATTTTCGGTGTGGGCATTCTCTGCTATTTTCACTTGTCCTGACATATTTCTATACTGAGTTTCATTATTAGCTCTTATTTTTCCCTACTGTTACATAATAAGTACCCCTCAAAAGTTGAGGAAGTATTTTTTAAATGGTGAAGAATAAAAACAATTGAGAACAGCAATTATAATAGAAGAGCAAATATTACTACACACAAAATTGCCTATTAATAATCATATGAATGCTTGGTGATGGGCACAATATTTAAGCACTATCTCAACATAAGAATTTGTCATTGATACATGGAACTACAATTTTTCCCATGCTAAACAGTGGTAAGTAGACTCCCTATTAGTGTTTTAGTGCAAAATATGTTATTTTCAGGAACAGATTATTGACAAGAAGTGGATAAGTGATGCAAGAGAGTGACGCTAGGTGCATCTGACAGACAACAAGGCTGTCAGTGTGGCAGGATTAGAGTAACAGAGAGGGAGACACGATGTCTACAAGCTGAGTACAGGCAGACACCATACACTGCAGGAGGGCATGCCTTGTAGGGCATGATGAGGCCCCTGGATTTTATTCTGAGTGAGACAGGAGGCAAGTGGTAGGTTTTGAACAGAAGCATGTGCTATGATGTGACTTGTATTTTTTAATGACCCCTCTGGCTGCCATGTAGACAAAAGACCACAGAGGCCAAGAGAGAAATGGAGATGCCAACCAGAAAGCTACTGCACCTCACCAGTCAAGAGCTGATGCAGGCCTGGAATAGGGTGGTAGTTGCTGGGATGGTGAGAAGTGGTAAGATTTTTGATATATTCTAGAGTTGAACCAATGTGGACACAGGATGCAAAAGAAAGGAAAGAATCAAGGACAACTCCAAAGACTTTGGCCTGAGCAACTAGAAAAAGCAAATTCTTACTAACTGCACAGAGGCTGACTGAGAAAAGAAGGGATATGGGAAGTAAAATTTTAGTTTTGAACAGATTAGGTTTGAGACTGGGTTGTAGGGTAGGCAGGTGGATAATGAATCTGGAGTTATGAGAGGAAAAAGTATTAAAAAATGAAATTTGGGAGTTACCAATATATAAATGATATTTAATGAAAGTTAGATAGTTACAGAAAATGTGACAACTGAGTATTTGGACACAAGTACTCCATCATTTCAGATTAAGTTGAAGCGCAATGAACAAAAGAGACAGGCAAGGAACGAACAGCCACTGAGGCAGAAGAAAAATCACAAAAGTGGTATCCAAGGAAGCCAAGTTCAAAAAGTGTTTCAAGGAGAGTGATCAACTGTGCTGAATACTGAAAATTCCAGGAGGAGGAACACTGGTAAATGACCATGGTATTTGGCAACATGCAGATCACTGCTGACCTCTATAAGAGCAGTTTCTATAGCATGGGACAGAAGTTAACCTGGTGAAACCTGACTGAACTGGTTCAGAGAATGGGAGGACAGGAAGTGGAGACAGAGTATGTAAAAACTTTTCTGTAAAGGACAGCTGTGCAATGGGGCAAGAGAAATGCAAGGTACTTCAGCATGTTTCTGTTTCTGGAAACGATGTAGTGGAAGAAAAACTGATGACAGAGAAGCAGGGGGACATGTGCAGGAGCCAGCTTTTGAGAACTTGACAATTAAACACACAGGTGGGTGGTCCCAGATGGAGTAAGGGCAGCTCAAAAGGAAGGAAAGCAGCAAACGAAGATACAAATGCAGGTAGGCTGATAGATTTGGTTGACAGAGGATATGCAAGTTCTCTTCTGATTACTTCAGCATCATCAATGCTGTATCAAATGAAGTCATCAGCTTTGACTATAAAGACCTCCGTCAGCAAAGTGATGTCTCTGCTTTTTAATACACTGTCGAGGTTTGTCACTGCTTTCCTTCCAGGGATCAAGTGTTTTTTAAAGTTATGGTTTTTCAGTAGTCACATATAGATGTGAAAGTTGAACCATAAAGAAGGCTGAGTGCCAAAGATTTAATGCTTTCAAACTGCATGCTGGAGAAGACTCTTCAGAGTACCATGGACTGCAAGGAGATCAAGCCAGTCAATCCCAAAGAAAATCAGCCCTGAATATTCATTTGAAGGACTGTTGCTGAAGCTTCAATACTTTGGCTACCTCATGCAAAAAGCCAATTTACTAGAAAAGACCCTGTTGCTGGGAAAGATTGAAGGCAAAAGAAGAAGGGGTCAGAGGGAATGTGATGGTTAGATAGCATCACCAACTTAATGGATACAAATCTGACCAAACTCCAGGAGATAGTGGAGCACACAGGAGCCTGAAGTGTACGGCCATGGGTCACAAAGAGTCCGACACAACTCAGCAACTGAACAACAACATCAGTTTTGAATAAGGAGTGGAAAAAGAGGCTCTATAAGAGAGAGTAATGTACTGTGAAATATTAATTCTGACGAGAGGTAAAGTGAAAGGCTGTGGACACTTAGGACGACTGCTCACATTGGAACTCACTTAAGATCAGTGATCCCTCTAAAGTAAGACCAGACAGTATTATTATTCTCACTTCCTCATCTATTCCTCATGAGTGCAGGTGCAGAGGAGCTAAAAGTAGGATTTAACTAAACCAGTCAATCCTAAAGGAAATCAGTCCTGGGTATTCATTGGAAGGACTGATGATGAAGCTTAAATGCCAATACTTTGGCCACCTGATGCGAAGAACTGACTCATTGGAAAAGACCCTGATGCTGGGAAAGACTGAAGGCAGGAGGAGAAGGGGACAACAGAGGACGAGATGGTTGGATGGTATCACCGACTCGATGGACTTGAATTTGAGTAAGCTCCGGGAGTTGGTGATAGACAGGGAAGCCTGGCATGAAGCAGTCCATGGGATCACAAAGAGTCAGACATGACTGAGTGACTGAACTGAACTGAAGTTTCTCCAAGGTAAGTATAACAAAAGGAGAGAAATATTAGAAAATAACAAAATGGTAAATCAAGGAATTTAAGCTAACTGGAGTCAGAATATTGAACAGAGAAAGGTGGAAATGTGGGAGGTGGTAGATATCGTTCTATATGACTACACAGACCATGTGCAATTATTAGTAATGACAAGATCTAGGGTACAAATGTGGGATGGATGGCTAAAACAGGCACAAGATCACCAGAAGCAAGGAAGTCATGAAACTTAGAGGTCAAGGTATAGATGAACAGTCTGCATGTATTTTAAATTCATCAAGAAATATTATCTGAAATGGTAAGAGGCAGAGACTGGGAGAGAAAGAGAATGAAGATACTTCGGTGTTTTACTTTTAGGAGTNATGGCTAAAACAGGCACAAGATCACCAGAAGCAAGGAAGTCATGAAACTTAGAGGTCAAGGTATAGATGAACAGTCTGCATGTATTTTAAATTCATCAAGAAATATTATCTGAAATGGTAAGAGGCAGAGACTGGGAGAGAAAGAGAATGAAGATACTTCGGTGTTTTACTTTTAGGAGTGATGTAATTTATTCTTACTGACCACTAAAAGTATTAAAGTATTCTTCACCTCAAGAATAGCACCATTTCCATACACAATGGAATATGAAATACTGCTTTTAGTGTACACAGGAAGTAGCTATGTTACAGGCTGTGTATTTGTACCAAATGCATTGCAGAGGTGGCAACCTGTGTAGCAGAATAGGCTAAAATTGTGTGATGACCCAAATACATGTTGAATTTTTTCTCAGGTCTTATAAAATAACTGTGGCTAAGACATCTTTTCCTCAACTATTTGAAATAAACACGTAATACATTTGCCTCTGTTTCCAATGAATTATACATCTTAAAATAACAATACAAAAAAGTTATTGATAACCTCTCCCTTAAGAATAAAGTATGATAGAACCAATTGATAGATAATGTGATCATTAAAATGATCATATGAAGACTCTCTAATAACTCAAGGAAAAAATTTGTATGTGTACATATATACACACACATATATATGAGTGTATAGCATAATTATGAATATATATATCTCACAAAGCTAGTTACTTTAAAGCCTGGAGGAAAAATATCAGTTCAAAATATAAAAAGTATGCACAAGCTAGAATTAAGATTGCTGGGAAAAATATCAATAATCTCAGATATGCAGATGATACCACCCTCATGGCAAAGTGAAAAAGAACTAAAGAGCCTCTTGATGAAAGTAAAAGAGGAGAGTGAAAAAGTTGGCTTAAAACTCAATATTCGGAAAACAGATCATGGCATCTGGTCCTATCACTTTATGGCAAATAGATGGGAAAACAATGAGAGATTTTATTTTGGGGGGCTCCAAAATCACTACAGATGGTGACTGCAGCCATGAAATTAAAAGAGACTTGGTCCTTGGAAGAAAAGCTATGACCAACCTAGACAGCATATTAAAAAGCAGAGAAATTACTTTGCCAAAAAAAGGTCGATCTAGTCAAAGCAATGGTTTTTCCAGAAGTCATGTATGGATGTGAGAGTTGGACTATAAAGAAAGGTGAGTGTCGAAGAATTGATGCTTTTGAACAGTGGTGCTGGAGAAGACTCTTGAGTCCCTTGGACTGCAAGGAGATCCAACCAGTCAATACTAAAGGAAATAAGTCCTGAATGTTCATTGGAAGGACTAATGCTGAAACTGAAACTCCAATACTTTGGCCACCTGATGTGAAGAACTGACTCATTAGAAAAGACCCTAATGTTAGGAAAGAATGAAGGCAGGAGGAAAATGGAACGAGAGAGGAAGAGATGGTTGGAAAGCATCACCAACACGATGGACATGAGCTTACGCGAGCTCTGGGAGTTGGTGATGGACAGGGAGGCCTGGCATACTGCAGTCCATGGTGTCACAAAGAGTCAGACACGACTGAGCAAGTGAACTGAACTGATTTGATCTATAAAGTGAAAGTAACTCAGGCATGTCCGACTCTTTGTGACCCCATCGACTATACAGTCTATGGAATTTTCCTGGTCAGAATACTGAGGTAGGTAGCCTTTTCCTTCTCCAGGGGATCTTCCCAACCAAGGGATCACACCCAGGTCTCCTGCATTGAAGGCAGATTCTTTACCAGCTGAGCCACAAAGGAAAACCAAGAACACTGGAGTGGGTAGCCTATCCCTTCTCCAGCAGATCTTCCTGACCCAGGAATCGAACTGGGGTCTCCTACATTGCAGGCAGATTCTTTACCAGCTGAGCAATCAGGGAAGCCCAACTGATCTATAATAAACTGTATTATTTTTTTCTCTTTCTAGGTTCTATTTCTAAAGTTTATATTCCTTTTATAATGAAATAACTGGGTTTTCCCAATGGCTCAGCAGGTAAAGAATCCACCTGCAATACAGGAGACACAAGAGATGCAAGTTTGATCCCTGGGTCAGGGAGATTCCCTGGAGGAGGAAATGGCAAACTGCTCCAGTATTCTTGCCTGAAAAACCCCATGGAGAGAGGAGTTTGGCAGGCTACAGTCCGAGTAGAACACGACTAAGCGACTAAGCACACACACAATGAAATAAACAATGTTGTAGGATCTGTGAAGTAGCAGGATGACAACCCTCCCCTAAAAATCAAAACATGCAAAGCATTATAATACTACATATGCCTATGTGCAGTTTAACTGACTTGCCTGTAGCTAGAATGTAGTACAATGGAAACAGAATCCCACTACACTATACTTACTACCACTACCTTTTATACTTCATTAACAGTTTAATTAAGGGACCTGTCCATTAAAACAGATGCATACTATCTTTTACTACTGCAAGAATTTTGAGTGCAGTAAACATGGCTTACTAACCTTTAAATCCAAAGTACCACATGATACAACTGCTGAATAATCATTTCTAAAATGATTAAATGAATAAAAAAATTATACCCCATAGCTGAGTAATTCCTTAGTTAATCTTGAATACTGCATCACCTTTCACACTACCAAACCATCAACATCACTGTTGCTCAAAACATAAATAATCCAGTTATTCTGCACAAAGATATTTGCTTTATAACGTTAATTTAAAATGTAGTATAATGGCTTATTTTTTAGTTGATTTTTAGTTAATACTTTTCTGTCAAGTAAATAATCACTCTCAGTTTTACTAGTTTCCATAAGATAATTGTTTAAAATAATGTATATTTCTACAATGAAGAATAATGCACTAATTGGTTCTCAAGGTACATAAAATAGTTAATTCAGCTATTAGAAACACTGGGAAAAATCTAGTTACAGGAATTTCAGTAAGCTAAATTCCACAAATAAAACGAATAAATGAATCACACCAGGGAGCATGCTAAGAATTACCAAAAATGTTCACTGTCTTCTTTCAGATCAAACAATACATTATGATGATATTTCAAGTTACTTCATTTTTAAACCATGACTAATTACAATGCCAATGCTTCCAAAATCAACAATGATCTCACTTTTAAAGCATTCTTGTCAGGATAACATTTTCTTACTAAAACATTACACTCATTCTTTTAAGCCAACCCTAATATTGAGTTCCCAAAAGTTTAATCAGCTACATTTTTTTTAACAAATAGGCCAATTGTTGTAGCATTTGATGCAGCAAGGGTTCCAAAAACATTATGAAAAAATAAATGACTACCTTAAATGGAAGTCTGAAAAAAAAAATGTACTCTTTTGTAAGGAAGAACAGCTATATTTGGTCACATGACATATTATATTTTGCCCAGTTTGGTTAAAAATTAAAAGCTATGTTAGGAATCTTCTCATTCAACTAAATCACTATTAAAGAAATAAAAACTGATCCTTTTAGGCATTTTGATCACTATTGCTATTCTGAAACTCCTACCAGGGTATGAAGTGGGCAGTTAAGGAAGGATCAGGTAAGACTGGTCCTGGGCTATGAGTTTAACTTGGTACACTCAGCATTCACACCAAAAGCTCAAAAGAAATGCTAGTATTAAAAGAATATCAATTGGTGAAATGATATAAAAGGTTTTATCCTATCTTTTGATCAGCTTTAATGATATAAATAAGAAAATTCCATATAAGTTTCATGGGAAATGTTAATAAGGAAAACTGATACTTTGAATTAGGTATAAACCGAACAGAATTATCCTTGGGTCAGGAAGATTCCCTGGAGAAGGAAATGGTAACCCACTCCAGTATTCTTGCATGCAAAATCCCATGGACAGAGAAGCCTGGTTGGCTACAGACCACAGGGTCACAAAAGAGTTGAGCATGACTTAGCGACTAAATAACAAAATAGAATGACAAACCTGAACAGAATAATAAACACTTCAAGACAAATATGTCAGTCTCTGCTACAAAGAACTTAACATCGATAAATGTTATTCTCAAAAACACTTCTAGGCATTGAAGAGGAGTATAGGTGAAACATAAGTTATAATATCACTTAGATTCAGTTCAGTTAATTTACTCAGTTGTGTCCAACTCTTTGCGACCCCATGAACCGCAGCACACCAGGCCTTCCTGTCCACCACCAACTCCCAGAGTACACCCAAACCCGTGTCCATCAAGTCAGTGATGCCATCCAACCATCTCATCCTCTGTTGTCCCCTTCTCCTCCTGCCCTCAATCTTTCCAAGCATCAGTCTTTTCAAATGAGTCAGCTCTTCACGTCAGGTGGATAAAGTATTGGAGTTTCAGCTTCAACATCAGTCCCTCCAATGAACACCTAGGACTGATCTCCTTTAGGATGGACTGGTTGGATCTCCTTGCAGTCCAAGGGACTCTCAAGAGTCTTCTTCAACACCACAGTTCAAAAGTATCAATTCTTCGGCACTGAGCCTTCTTTATAGTCCAACTGTTACATCCATACGTGACCACTGGAAAAACCATAGCCTTGACTAGATGGACCTTTGTTGGCAAATCACTTAGATTTATATTATTATATATATAATATATAAAAATATATTATATATTCAATAATATAAATTATATATTTTATATATATTAATATATAATATATATAAAATATTAAATTTACATATAATCACTTAGATTATCTTCTATGAAGTTATAATCACTGGAGTTAAATTTTAAAATATCTGCCTACATTTTAAAATACAGTTTTATTTATTTATTGGCTGTGCTAGGTCTTTGTTGCTGTATGGGCTACTCTCTAGTTGTGGTGAGTGGGGACCACTCTCCACTGTGGTGCCTGGGCTTCTCATTGCCCGTGGTGGCCTCTCTCGTTGGGGAGCACAGGCTCTGGGGCACACGAACTTCAGTACTTGTAGCAAGTGGGTTAGTGCATGGGCTTACTTGTTTTGCAGCATGTGGGATCCTTCCAAACTAGGGATCAAACCCATGTCTTCTGCATTGGCAGGTGGACTCTTTACCACTAAGCCACCAGGGAAGATCCTGCCTACGTTTATAATCCTAGGAAGGCTTCTTCATGCACTGTTTCAGCATGAATTTTTTACATAAAATTTTTCAGAAAAAACATTGATCACAGAACAGTAAAAATAGTAACAATAATGGTAAGAGCTACATTCATTAAATGCTTACAACATACCAAGTTAATGAATTATCTTACTGAATCTCATAATGATCCTATGGAGTTAAATATCACTCCATTATTATTATTCTCTTTTTACAGAGGGACAAAGAAAAACCCAGAGAGTATATTAATTTGTCCTGGGTCACACAAATAATAAATGACAGGATAAAAAAATCAAGTACTGAAACCATGACATTTTGAACTGTGTGGAAAAGCTCACTTATTGTTTTTACATGCTTGAAAGGTACAGGAAACCCTAAAATGTCTCTAAGGAGGCTTCTATACTTGATCTTAGCCGAAAGGCCAAGAAGTGATCTAAGGAGCCTTTCTAAAATAAATGATTATGTCTAAGAGTCCTTACCTTTCATATTAGAAAACTGAGGCCCAGGAAATACTTGTTCAGGACACTACTAGTACTGTCATTTTCTAAATAAAGAATTTTGCTGCTTAAAAACATTTTAAAACTATTGAACTTGGTGATTATCTCTAAGGTCTCTTTCAATTCTAAAATCTATGTTTCAAACTAGAAATATAATTGCTCATTTATTCATCAAAAAGTATAGTTTCATTACCTTACAGTTGAATTAAAACATTTTCTAGCAAATACTTGATATAATCTTAATCTAGAGAAGTTTTCAGTTGGCCTTAAAATTCTAAAGAGGGAAAATTAAAGGGTCTCCCTTCCTCCTTTTTAATGACATTTATATTATAAAGGCTTATATCTTCTATGACTGTTCTTCAATAGATGGGACCCATTCAAGAATCATGAAATCAATTTAATGATTCATAAACAGCATTTTTAAAAAACTGAAGATATCTAGAATAAAAGAAGACTAATGGCTACACTATAAATAGCAAGAGCTAAGTTTTGTTTCATGAAATCTGACTGCTGACAGTATTGTGTATTCAGTAATGATATAAAATGCATTTTTTACTCACGGTCTCAATCAAAATAAACTGAAAGCCACGTTGCTGAAGTCCCAAGGCATTTTTCACATGTCATATAACTGATATGGAAAGCTAACTAGCTATATTCTGATGACTGAGATTTCCAGTATCTACACCTAAAATATTTTGCTTTATAATTATAGTAAAATTATTGACATGCTGAAGAGCCAACATGCAAAGAAATTCTAGGAATGCTGCCTGTACAACAGTTTTCCTAAGAAAGAAAGATAAAACTACTTGTAAAGCAACAAACACAATGTTTAAAGAAAGTATCTGAAAGAAACCAGGGCTCCTTGCAGAGGTGGTGATTCTAAGTGTGAGCTGAAAAATAAAACATGAACACAGAACATGTTCCATGGTCACAAAGCAAAGAAGCCATTTAGAGATTGTGTGTGCCTGCTAAGTCGCTTCAGTCATGTCCAACTCTGCGACCCTATGGACTGCAGACTGCCAGGCTCCTCTGATTAGAGTGTGTCAAAAAGATGCTGAGTCAGCTTAAAGGGTTCCCATTGATCAAAGATGGGGCAATTTGCCTTCGAAGAGAATGAGATTGAAACACAAATACATAAAACTTCAGGAGTTCAAATAAAACAAAACACTAATCACCTCCATGCAAGGATATCAAATTATTATTCTAAAATTGGGTAAATAAGGCTTCCCTCATGGCTCAGACAGTAAAATTCGATAAATAAAATAATCAAGTATATTTTTTCCTCCTTTTCCTTCATCAATTTTTTGGATTTATACAGAGTTCATGAAGGAAGGTTATTCTTTGAGAGAATTCCAGATTTAAAAATAAATGCATATCGAAGCAATTATCCTTCAATAAAAATTAAATAAAAATTTTTTAAATGACTGCATATAAAAAATAAATAAATATAGGACAAATTTAGAAAGCCACTAAATTATAATCCTGAATGTAATAATGATCAGTCATAGCTGCTAAAACTATTAGATATAACATTGATAGGGAACTTGACAAGGGATGTATCAGGCTAACAACACCTAAACCCACTGATCAGTTTTAACACAGCTGACGAGACCTACAAATGGGATACAGTAGAAAGTACATATAATCAATATGAAATATTATTGCCCTAAAAAAGAATCTGAAACTAATTAGTCCTCTAGATCTAATTGCAAGCTATAGGAGCACAGGGGATAGAAAAAGATGTTTTAAAAAGACCACAAAGATGTAATCAGATAAATTGAAAATATGGGAAATCTACAAGATTTAGCTTCTTCAATACATGATGGCAAAGAAACAGAAACTTGTGAAAGATTAAAAGAAACTTAAAAGATTCATGTAAATGCAACGTTACAGACCTTGTTTGGACCTTGACTTGCACAAATCAGAAGAGAACTTCAGAATTGGGGCAATTGGAACAAAGAACGGTTATAAGATCATATTTAGGATTAATTTTTTATTTTGTTAGGTGTGATAATGGTAATGTGATTTTGTTTTAGTAAAATATTTTTTAAAAACCTGTAAGACTGAAAGCATGACATATATTCAGAAATTCAATTAGTAGATTGATATGGAGCAAACAGTTTGATTTATAGCTAGTCCCTTTTCAAGAAAAAATTTCATCTTTCTGGTAGATCTTAGAATTTCAAATCACTAAAAACATACTGTCACCCAACTTTCTACTTTCAAAGAAACATACCACCTCAGCTGGGTAAATGTCAGACAACCAAGTTTTGTTACTGCTTCAGGATGTCTTTTCCCATTTAAAATGTAAACATATTCACCACATACAATACTCTAAAATGTCACAAATACATAATTATACTATGTCTCTATAAATATTGTATTAGAAAACTTACTAAATAGCAGAACTGAAGGACAAGCACATTTCATGATCTTCTTGAAGCACTGAACTGATTTTCTTCCCTGTAGCTTTGCTTATAGATGTTTTCAGTTTCTTAGCTAATTTTTTTGGTGTATTAGTTATAGAAGATTCTTCTGTACAGCAACTATATACTTCCACCTTTATCTGAAAGTCTGGCCCTGCTTCATTACTAAAAACAAGGACAATCATGTTAGAAATTTAACTTAGGAGAAAATAAAATTACAACACCATCTGATGTTTTCGTAACTTTTCAAAGCAGCATTTGGAACAGGTTTATGTTAATATATATTAATAAGATAGACTCTCCCTGAGTTTATTTAGTATCTAAATGACTTGAGAGGGTCACTGCAACTTCTAGAGCTACCAGCTTCTAAAGTAGGGCAATTTTAACTCAATGTAAACAATATATTCAGGCAAATTACTTAAAGAAAAAGAATAAAATGCCCTGGTCGTTTTGTTGTCAATGCTATTTTCATTTCCTTAATATAATTATTTTAAGGCATTTACATTTTAAGGCATTTACATATGTGTGATTTCCTGAAATGACCATTCCTCACAAGGAAAAGATGTGAAAACAAAAAGGAAAGAAAATTAAACAAAAGGCTTCTTCTGCTGAAACCTTTAGTTTTCGTGTCTTTTTCATAAAGTGCTTACAGTCCACTCAACAATGTGCCCCTCCTTCCTACTCCAATTAGGTTATTGTACCTAATAACTCTAACATTTCACTATTTGGTTATACAGGAGAAAACAAATGAATATAAAGAGATATACTTCACAAAACATTAGATGTATCTGTAAAAATGCACAATGCTACAACAAATAAACTTTGTGCATTAGCACCCAGCATAAATATAAATATTACCAATCTTAAAAAAGACAGAGAGAGAGACTTCAAGGCATGAACTCCTTGAGGTGGAGTGAAGTCTTGGTAATATTCGTATTCTTAATCTAGCATAAAATATATTCAGTATGTATTAAAACAGTATGCAGAAAATCTGCAATGTCAAGACTGGCTTTGTTCTTTCTCAGACACAATGAACTATCTTTACAATAAAAGACTGTGGTGATATTACTACAAATAAAATATAGTTAAAATTGCAAAAGAAGTCCATCAGCAGATTTTGCCTGTAAAGGAAGACCCATCAGTCTCAGAGATTTTAAATACACAGCATAGACTTTTTAAGATTTAAATAGCCAATCTATAGTTTGAATAAATCCAAGGAATAATTGGATTTGAAATACTTTTATAGTTTATTATTTGGCAACTTTTAAACATACAGTATTCCTAGTAATGACTAACAAATGTCAATATTTAGAGATAAACCAGGGATTCATAAATACTGAATACTTATTAAAACAATCATAACAAAAAGCACATTTTAAAACAACATTTAGAACATTTGTGAGCAGTTATTTTTAGAACAATTTGAAATATTTACAGAAATATTAAAAAATTATAAATCATGAGCTGTCTTCCCAAGGAACTTGCACTATTCTGTGAAAAAAATTATGATTTTTTTCTTTGTGGTGAAAATAAACAAAAGCAAATTGTTTTAAAGAAAGGAGTCCATTGACAGGACAATTTTGCCATGAAAAAAATGCATTATAATAGTTGATAATGGAAATAAACATATTTAGATAAATAATAAAAATTAATTTTTTAGTCTCCATTATGTAAATATTTGGTAATATTTGGGGGATCCTAAGTAAATTCCTTTGGTTCAACAGAGCTTATAAGATGGCCTACACTACTAATTACACACAAAAAAAGTACTTTATTTTTCTGTGTTGTACAATTACTTAGGGAGCAGTGGACCAAAGCCCCAAAACATGGTTGTAATAGTTCTTTTCTTAATGCTACATGAGTGGCAAAACTAGTACTTTCAATCTCAACTGTATATAGTTCCATAACTAAAGATTGGAAAAAACATATATATTGATTTCATTTTAATTGATAAGTAGTTACTAGTATTTCAATATGAAGATACTATCTTTGAAACCCCATAAGAAATATAAATCACATACTGATTTAGGCAATAGAAAAAAATCCCAGGAAAAATCTATATTAGTTAAAAATTATTTCTATGGCTACTGGAGGAGTTCTTTCTGGTTCTATATTATGACCACAATAAAATCAGCCTGTAAAAGAGCAGGGGCAATAAAAATGGCCCTGAGGATCACCCAATTTTTTATTGTTTTGGAGTACATGAAAAAAGTGCACCATAAGAAAAAGAACATCTTGAAATTTTACTAAAGTGCTTTTCCTACAGTACATATTTCAGAACTATCTAATAAGGTTGTTACACTATTTTAGTATTTCTGTAAGTAAATCTCCTATATGAGATATAAGAATCTGTTTTATGCTCAAACTCACTCTATATAAAATCACGTTATAATGATATGCCACTGTATTCATAGTTTTACTACTAATATTATATGATTTCCACTTTATTTTACATTGGAAAAATTTCAAATCCAGAAATGGCTTATAAATAATACAATGTTCAAAATCAATTTGAACAGTTAAAGATTTTGCTTCAAAAATAAGTCAATAATTTTGCCTTCCTCTGAAAAAGGCAGAATTTTAGGTTCTTTTCCTTCAAATAAGATTAAAAAAATACTTACAATATGGTCACATTTTCAAAACATATATCTGTGATTGTTTTATCCACAATCACCATCTCAGTATCAAAAACTTCAGCTCCCAGTTTGAATAAACAAAAAATGGCATAGTATTGTGATCCTAGAGAAGAAAAACATTAAAACAATGACTCATGTGATGAATCATGCCTATATTATGTTAAAATCAACTTGAAAATGAAAAAAATAGCCTAAATATTTGTTAATAGATTCTTATTTTCATACACTGTACACTGTAATCCTTTAGCTTTTTATTGAGACTCTTTTTGTCAGTATATATTAACTGCTTGTCCAACTAAAATACACTAAACTACGGAGTATCAAAAAATAAAGTTAAAAATATAGGCTTCTCAGCAGTCTAAAGTAACCACCAAACTCATAAGTTTTATTCCTAGGAAACTCCTTAAGCTTTAATTAATAGCAAATTTAGCACTACATATATACTGTCATTCTGGCTTCCAAATATACTTAATAAGTTTCCTATTTTAAGAGGTTAGGAGCAGACACATTAACAACAAAACATTTTCCACCAAACAGAGAGGGGAAATTACAAAAACAATAAAAAGTAGAGATGTGAACACAAAAACCACAGCTGCTGGACTTTCTAATTTAATATATATATACATTTTAAAGTATTGGTGATTAAAAGACTAAATCCTCATTACTGAGAAAATGGAGCTCTTTAGATAAACTTAATTCTCTATAGTAATCAAAGATACACTTAACTCCCCCATGTATTCCTTTATAAACTAAATTATATTTCTTAAATGAATAAAAAATATACTAACCTGATTCTGTATTTTTCATATAAAACTAATTATGCTCAATATGATTCAGGCTTAAAGTATGAGGAACAAAGCTATCATAACAGACAAGAAAGATAAAGGATTGTCATAACGTTTCTGCATTGCCTCTAACAGCTACAAATCAGTTGAGGTTAATTTCCATGACCCAAAGCCATGCATGGATTTGTTAAGACTATATATATTTTATATAAAGCTACAAAATGCTGAAGGGGAAGAAAAAATAGATGAAGCTAAAAGTCTTTTTCTCTTATATCGCATTAAATAATCTGAAAGAAGAGAAAAAGGCAAAAAAAAAAATCTCCAATATTTCTGGTCAAAAAATGTGGCCTTTACTACTTCACTCAAATATTTCCTTTTGTTTCACAACCTGTTGGCAACCTTGCACAGGTTCCTATCAATAAGATTGTGCTTATTCTGTCAAATGAAATTTATTTCAGTGTGGAAGCAGCTTTTTCTCCCAATTATCTCAAACTTACTACATACTAAAGAAAATACATCAATTACAATCAAAATCATACATACGTTCTTTATTGCTGAAGTGATCAGAGTCTTTCCACATTAGTGGTATACGAATATCTATAATGGAGGGGAAAAAGAAATGACAAGGAATAATTTTGGTAAATTTCATTTCTTAGCATAAAGTAAACCTCTGTATTCCATAATGGATTCTGACTACTAAAGCCAGCATTTATTTATTATTAAATATACTAACATAGTAATATTTTCTCTTAAATAACATAGCTTAGACTAGGAATATAAAATCTTATATTTATTTAAACCTCATCAAGTATTACTCAAGAAATTAATTTATTAAGTAGCACCTATAATAAGCTTTTGTTATAAAGTTTTTATGATTTATGCTTTTGAAATAGGCAAAATTTGGGTAACCTAGGGTTGAATTTATATTTTGGGTAAGCAGTAGCAGCAAATGTAGTTAAATAAATTTCAAAATCATAGAACAGTAGAGGTAGAAATGACTTTAGAACAAACTTTTATCCACTATGTAAACTTTAAAGATGAAAAAAATTAAGTGACTTATATAAGATTACTGGTTTCTGGAAGAGACCCAACTCTTGACAAACAAACCCAAGATCTTTCCATTAGGAAGATTTAACTTGTCTACAAAAGAATTTGCAGATCTTTGTATATTCATGCTACAAACTGTAGCATTTTCCTCAAGAAATAAAACTAAAAAGAGGAATGTATTACTTCTTTCAGGCCAAGAAACGGCCTATATGCTAAAAGTGATCTAAACATATTTCTCTCATTCACATATTCTTCAAATTCTAAGTTCAATAACTAATAAATTTATTCCAGAAATTAATCTAGAGCTTTCAAACAGTCAACATTTGTTCTTCTTAGTTTCCTCCATTCTTCCTTTCACTTTTAATACTGGTTAACATTATGGAGTAACAACTTTCCTTTGACATTCTTATGCTATCTGCATATTTTTAAAGTTTGAGAATTAAGATTTTACCAAATAGATTAAGATGAGCAATTATAGCATAACACAGTACAGTAGAAATCTCAATGGTAAAGTGAAGTTTGTCTTAATTTTGTACTCAGAGCACAAATTTCAAAATTTTGTGGAAAATTTTTGTTTAAAACATTTCCCTATTACACTTTGGAAGTTTATGTGCCTATTTTTTCTTACCTATTAATTATGCCACTTTCAAAAATTATAATTCTTTATGAACATAAGCTATTTGGCTATCTTTATGCGGTGCTTCACTTTTAAATTCCATGATCTTTTTTTGTCTACAATTTTGTTTAGAATTCTTTCTAGGGTTCTTAGCTCCTATTTTCAATTTCCTTTCTAGAAAAGCTTTATATTACTCTATTCTTATGCTTCCTAACCAGGTAGACATGTATGAGTGCTCTTCCCATTGGTGCTTTAGCACTCATTTTTATCAAAAAGTGAGAAAAATAAAACATTATTCTATTGAGTTCTTGTGTCAAA
>SJYA01003290.1:1224153-1428448 GCA_006410615.1 Neotragus moschatus | reverse complement strand
CATCAATTCTTCAGCACTCAGCTTTCTTTATGGTCCAAATCTCACATCTATACATGACTATTGGAAAAACCATAGCTTTGACTGTATGAACCATTGTCAGTAAAGTGATGTCTCTGCTTTTTAATATGCTATCTAGGTTTGTCACAACTTTCCTTCCAAGGCGCAAGGGTCTTTTAATTTCATGGCTGCAGTCATAATGATTTTGGAGCCCAAGAACACAAAATACATCATGGCTTCCACTTTTTCCCCATCTATTTGCCAGGAAATGATGGGACTAGATGTCGTGATCTTAGTTTTTTGAATGTTGAGTTTCAAGCCAGCTTTCTCACTCTCCTTTTCATCTTCATCAAGAGGCTCTTTTGTTTGGCTATATTCCAATATAAAATAAAAAGTTAAAAAAAAAATCAGTTCAGTTCAGTTGCTCAGTCATGTCCAACTCTTTGCAACCCCATGGACTGCAGCACACCAGGCCTCCCTGTCCATCACCAACTCCCAGAGTTTACTCACACTCATGTCCGTTGAGTCGGTGATGCCATCCAACCATCTCATCCTCTGTCATTCCCTTCTCCTCCCACCTTCAATCTTTCCCAGCATCAGGGTCTTTTCAAATGAGTCAGTTCTCCGCATCAGGTGGCCAAAGTATTGGAATTTCAGCTTCAGTGCTTCCACTGAATATTCAGGACTGATTTCCTTTAGAATGGACTGGTTGGATCTCCTTGCTGACCAAGGGACTCTCAAGAGTCTTCTCTAGCATCACAGTTCTAAAGCACCAATTCTTCAGCACTCAGCTTTCTTTATAGTCCAACTCTCACATCCACACATGACCACTGGAAAAAACCATAGCTTTGACTAGACGGCCTTTTGATGGCAAAGTAATGTGTCTGCTTTTTAATATGCTATCTAGGTTGGTCATAACTTTCCTTCCAAGGAGTAAGTGTCTTTTAATTTCATGGCTGCAGTCACCATCTGCAGTGATTTTGGAGCCCAAAAAATAAAATCTGACACTATTTCCACTGTTTCCCCATCTATTTGCCATGAAGTGATGGGACTGGATACTGTGATCTTTGTTTTCTGAATGTTGAGTTTTAAGCCAATTTTTTCACTCTCTTCTTCCACTTTTAAGAGACTCTTTAGTTCTTCATCACTTTCTGCNATAAAATCTGACACTATTTCCACTGTTTCCCCATCTATTTGCCATGAAGTGATGGGACTGGATACTGTGATCTTTGTTTTCTGAATGTTGAGTTTTAAGCCAATTTTTTCACTCTCTTCTTCCACTTTTAAGAGACTCTTTAGTTCTTCATCACTTTCTGCCCTAAGGGTGGTGTCATCTGCATATCTGAGGTTATTGATATTTCTCCTGGCAATCATGATGCCAGCTTATGTTTCATCCAGCCTGGCATTTCTCATGATGTACTCTGCATAGAAGTTAAATAAGCAGGGTGGCAATATACAGCCTTGACGTATTNTTGTTTCCCCATCTATTTCCCATGAAGTGATGGGACCGGATGCCATGATCTTTGTTTTCTGAATGTTGATCTTTAAGCCACCTTTTTCACTCTCCTCTTTCACTTTCAGCAAGAGGCTTTTTAGTTCCTCTTCACTTTCTGCCATAAGGGTGGTATCATCTCCATATCTGAGGTTATTGATATTTCTCCCGGCAATCTTGATTCCAGCTTGTGCTTCTTCCAGCCCAGCGTTTCTCATGATGTACTCTGCATAGAAGTTAAATAAGCAGGGTGACAATATACAGCCTTGACGTATTCCTTTTCCTATTTGGAACCAGTCTGTTGTTCCATGTCCAGTTCTAACTGTTGCTTCCTGGCCTGCATACAGATTTCTCAAGAGGCAGGTCAGGTGGTCTGGTATTCCCATCTCTTTCAGAATTTTCCAGTTTACTGTGATCCACACAGTCAAAGGCTGTGGCATAGTCAATAAAGCAGAAACAGATGTTTTTCTGGAACTCTCTTGCTTTTTCCATGATCCAGCCTATGTTGGCAATTTGATCTCTGGTTCCTCTGCCTTTTCCAAAACCAGCTTGAACATCAGGAAGTTCACGGTTCATATATTGCTGAAGCCTAGCTTGGAGATACTTGAGCATTACTTTACTAGCATGTGAGATGAGTACAATTGTTTAGTCTCCATCTAATTGCTTTTTCTTGTTTCTTTGTGTGGTTTTACTTTCAGTTTCATGCCACTGTGCATAGAAAAGATGCTTCAAAAAATTTCTATTCTCTTAAATTTGTTGAGGCTTGTTTTGTATCCAAGTATGTGGGTCTATCCTAGAGAATGCTGCATGTGCACTTGAAAAGAATGTATATTCTGGATTTTTTTAATATAATATCCTCAAAATATCAATTAAGTTTAACTGTGAAAACACAACCATACAAAATCTGTAGGATGCAACAATACAGATCTTCCTCAAAAAACACAAAGATCTCAAATGAACAATCTCATCTACCAACTGAAATTATTAGAAAAAGAACAAACAAAACCTAATTGTCAGTAGAAGAAGAAAACAATAAATATCAAAGAGGAAATATATAAAATAGATATTTTAAAACTGTAGGGAAAAAAATCAATAAAACCAAGAGCTGTTTTTTGAAAGGGTAAACAAAATCAACAAACCTCTGGTCAGCCTCACTAAGAAAGAGGACCCAAATAAAAATATAAGAAACGAAAGAGGAGAAATAACAGATACTGCAGAAATACAGAAACCCATAATAGAAAACCATGCACAATTATATGCCAACAGACTGGACAGCCTGAAAGAAACAACTTCCAAAAACACAGAGTCCACCAAAGTGGATCATGAAGAAGCATAATTTGACGAGATCAATCACCAGGAGTGACATTTGTTGCTGTTGCTGTCAGTTGTTAAATTGTGCCCTGCTCGTTGCAATTCCGTGGACTGCAGCTTGCCAGGCTCCTCTGTTATCACCATCTCCCAGAGTTTGCTCAAATTCATGCCCACTGAGTCGGTGATGCTATCTAACCATCTCATCTTCTGCCACCCTCTTCTCCTTTTGCCTTCAATCTTTCCCAAAAGTGAAATAGAATCCATAAAAAACAAAATAAAAAAAAAATCCCACAGAAAAATCCAGGACTCCCCACAAAAAAATCCAGGACTGGATGGTTTCACTGGGGAATTCTACCAAACATAAAAAGAACTTACACTGATCCTTCTCAAACTCTACCAAAAGACTGAAGAGGAGGGAACACTTCCAAAGTCATCTATGAAGCCACCATCACCCTTATATCAAAATCAGACAAAGACACTATCAAAAGAGAAAATTACAGGCTAATAACTTTGATGAATATAGATCCAAAAATTCTCAACAAAATGGCTCTGATGGTAAAGAGTCTGCCTACAATACAGAGACCCAGGTTCAACCCTTGGCTTGAGAAGATCCCCTGGAGAAGGGAATGGCTGCCCACTCCAGTATTCTTGCTTAGAGAATCCCATGGAAAAAGAGTCAGACGCAACTGAGTGACTAAGCACAGGGCACATCCTTGATAAACACAGATCCAAAATCTCTCAACAAAACACTAGCAAACCAAATTGAACAACACATAAAAAAGATCATACACCACAATCAACTTGGATTTATCCCAGGGTCACAATGACGGTTCAACATATGCAAATCAATCAATGTGATACACCACATCAAGCAAAGGACAAAAACACATAATCATCTATCTCAAGGGATGCAGAAAAAACACCTGATAAAATTCAACACCCATTTATGATTAAAAAAAACTCTTACCACAGTAGCGGTAACGTATCTCAGCAATAACAAAACCTATTTATCACAAATCATAGCCAACATAATATTCAACAATGAAAAGTTGAAAGCCTTCCCACTAAATTCTAGAACAAGACAATACAACCCACTTTCACCACTTAGTTTTTCTTTTGGCTGCACCTCATGGCCTGTGGGATCTTAGTTCCCCAACCAGGGATTAAACCCAAGTCCATGGCAGTGAAAGCACTGAGACTTAACCACAGGACTGCCAGGACATTCCATCACCACTTTATTCAACACAGCACTGGAAATCCTAGCCACAGCAATCAGACAGCAACAACGAAAAGAAATGCAAGATATACAAATTGGAAGGAAAGAGGTAAAATTGTCATTATATGCAGAAGACAGGATACTACAGAGAGCTTTAAAAGACTCCACCCAAAAGCATCAGAACTAACAAACAAATTCAGCGAGGTGACAGGATACAAAATTAACACACAGAAATCTGCTGCATTTCTCCACAATTAACAATGAAATATCAGAAAGGGAAAACTTTACAAAGGTGCTTTTAAAATCACATTAAAAAAATAAAAATATTTAGAAATAAACCTGATCAAGCAGGTAATTTATATGCTGAGAATTATAAAAATACTGATAAAGGAAATTAAAGATGACTTAAAGAAGTGAAAAGGTGTACCATGTTCTTGAATTATAATTTATAGTGTTAAAATGGCCATACTATCCAAAGCAATCTACATATTTAATGCAAGCCCTGTCAAATTACCCATCATTTTACACAAAACTAGAAAAACCCTAAAATTTATGTAGGACCATAAAAGACCCAGAATTGCCAAAGCAATCCTGAGGAAAAGGAACAAAGCTGGAGGCACAAACCTTCTAGATTCAGATGATACCTCAAAGTCACAGTCAAAAACAGTAAGGCACTGGGACAAAAAGAGACATACGGAAAGAGTCCAAAAATAAACCCACACACCCATGGCCAATTAATTTCAAAAAAGGACGTAAGAATATGCAACAGAGAAAAGTCTCTTCAACAACTGATGGTGGCAAAATGGACAGCCACATGTAAATCAATGAACTTAGAACACTTGCTTCACACCATATTTAAAATAAACTAGAAGTGGCTTAAAGACTTAAAAGAGGACACCATAAAATGCCTAGAAAAGAACATAGGCAAAACATTCTCCAACATATATAGTACCAATGGTATCTTAGGCCAGTCTCCCAAGGCAGTAGAAATAAAAACAAAAAATAAACAAATGGGACCTAACCAAACTTTAAGCTTTTGTACAGCAAAGGAAATAATAAAAAAGAAAAGGCAACCTACAGACTGGGAGAAAGTATTTGTAAATGATATGACCAACAAGAGTTTAATTTCCAAAATACACAAACAGCTCATACAACTCAGTAACAAAAAAGCTAAACAACTGAATCAGAAAATGGGTAGAAAATCTAAATAGACATTTCTCCAAAGAAGACAAACAGATGACCAACAGATTCATCAAAAGATGCTCAACATCTCTTTTTATTAGAGAAATGTATGCCAGAACTTAAAAATTATCTGGCCAGTGAAGTACTATTTCACATTGGACAGGATGGCCATCATTAGAAAAAACATCTACAAATAATAAATGCCAGAGGCAGTGTGGAGTAAAGGAAACCCTCCTACACTGCTGGTGGGAATATAAATTGGTGCAGCCACTATGGAAAACAGTATGGGAGGTTCCACAAGAAACTAAAAATAGAGTTGCTATGTGATCCAGCAATGCCACTCCTGAGCATACGTTCAGACAAAACTATAATTCAAAAAAAAAAAAAAAACACCACACACACAACAACATTCATAGCAGCACTATTTACATAGAAGCAACTTAAACATTCACCAACAGATAAATGGATAAAAAAGATGTGGNAAAGGAGAGACATTACTTTGCCGACTAAGGTCCGTCTAGTCAAGGCTATGGTTTTTCCAGTGGTCATGTATGGATGTGAGAGTTGGACTGTGAAGAAAGTTGAGCACCGAAGAATTGATGGTTTTGAACTGTGGTGTTGGCGAAGACTCTTGGGAGTCCCTTGGACTGCAAGGAGATCCAACCAGTTCATTCTGAAGATCAGTCCTGGGTGTTCTTTGGAAGGAATGATGCTAAAGCTGAAACTCTTTGGCCACCTCATGTGAAGAGCTGACTCACTGGAAAAGACCCTGATGCTGGGACGGATTGAGGGCAGGAAGAGAAGGGGACGATAGAGGATGAGATGGCTGGATGGCATCACTGACTCAATGAACGTGAGTTTGAGTGAACTCCAAGAGTTGGTGATGGACAGGGAGGCCTGGCCTGCTGCAATTCATTGGGTCGCAAAGAGTCGGACACAACTGAGCGACTAAACTGAACTCAGCTCAAAGATCTGGCCAGTAAGTGGTGAAGCTGGAAACAGAAAACCCAAGTACCTTCTGGAAAACAATGAAACACTAGGAAATTTTGTTGCATATATTCATCTTGATCAAAACAAGTCATATTTTCATTCGCATATCAAAATAATATGGATTTATAAAGGTGAATTCATTTTTAACATTCTCTGTTTTTATCTTTTACAAATACACAGTCACTATATGATTAAGCCTAAGCAAAGATGATAAGAAATTTTGTAGAAGAAAATGTTACCCGTTTTCTGAGAATTTTGGCTCCTTAATTTAAAAGTTTTAATTTATAATAAAGGAACACATGAAATAAGATTAATTTCTACACTCAAGTATTCGTGGTCAAGAAAACAGTTTTCTCTCTTAAATGCTTTTATTTAAACACTCTTCTAAATGGACAGTTAATGCTAATTTTATGAACTGCTGCAGTCAATAACCTATTATGAAATAACAACAGAGGCTAACTCGATCATGGCATTCAGTCTTCAACAACAATTTAACACATCTCATTTGTGTACTGAGTTGCACTACAGCATAAGCAAGGAATTATATTTAATTATTTAAGGATTATATTTAAGTATTTTTAGAATCATCTTTAAAAATCTATAATATTTTGTTTTTTCACATTAAAATTTATTGAACATAGTTAACAACAATGTAATATGTAAAAGTGCTATGTTTGGCATCAGAAGCATAAATAAGATATAAAACATGTTTTATTCTACTCATATCATAATTTCAAAGAGGAAAACATAAATAACTATATAGCAAACAACAGCTTTTTATATATAGTTATTTTCTGAAGAATTTCTGCTAAGAATAATTCCTCTGATTTAGGACAATTATGTTATATGTAAAATTCAGCTCTACCCGTCCTGTAGTAGAATTTTTATTTATCATGAAGACGTTTCTAAAAACAGTTCCTTGGGTGACATGGCCTGAAATGCAGCAGCAGACTTCCTGNTTTTTATATATAGTTATTTTCTGAAGAATTTCTGCTAAGAATAATTCCTCTGATTTAGGACAATTATGTTATATGTAAAATTCAGCTCTACCCGTCCTGTAGTAGAATTTTTATTTATCATGAAGACGTTTCTAAAAACAGTTCCTTGGGTGACATGGCCTGAAATGCAGCAGCAGACTTCCTGGAGCTAAGAGAATACGGCTTTCAGCCAATGAAACAGCCTAGTTATTACTTAAGGACTGCTGGAGGTCTGTTGTTTCTAAAATGTATCAGTAAGATAATAATTATAAAGGATATATTATCTAACTAGCATACACATGAGTCAGTCATGTATTTATCCACTCCAATCTGTGGTATCTCCAAAGCCATTGTCTTTAGCTTCCTTAAACACTTTGGAGAAACTGAGACAACACAGCGTAAGTGCCATCTAGTGGTAAAGGGTTTCCTAACTGCATTAAGAATTCAGAGAAGGAAAACATCATTTCTAGGGGAATAACAGGGAAGGCTTTATAGATGACCTAACAGATCCTGAAGATACTATAGTTATTTCAAGAGTTAACTGGGGGTCAGGAGCATAGGGTGTATTGACAGAACACAGAGAAAAATATATGGCTAATACAGACAGCTTATGTATAGGAATAGTGGACAATATGACTAGAAAAATAATTGTGAGTGTGAAAGTCACTTAGTCATGTCCAACTCTTTGCAACCCCATGGACTGTACAGTCCAAGGAAAAATGGTTGGATCAAAATATAAAACTCCAGTGGGGGAGAGTCTACTCTCTATCCTATGGGCAACAGAGTGCAGTCATCCATCCCATCAACATTCACTGAATAATAACTACGTCTGAGCACTGCATTAGTTTCTGGGTATACAGTGACAAACAAAGCAAACACGGTTCCAACCCTCATGGAAATTTCGGAGTAGACAAACATTAAAAGAAAGCGGCACCGAAACTTCCGAGCAGAAAAGGAATGGAGAGCCAAAAGACTCGAGTTTGTAGCCCAGCTCAACCACTTACAGGAAGTCATTTAACCTCTGAGTCTGTAGAAAAACAGAACTACCCTGCTTATTTCACAGTGTTGCACTGAAGAGAAAACTACATTAATGTATGTAATATATATGAATCTGTTTTCTCAGACTGTACTATTCTACACAAATGTAGAGCATGATGATGAAAACAGTGTTTTAGAACAAATATTCTGGTAGAGGTATTCAAATTAAAATGAAAAATGAAAATAGATATAAGGAATTTTAAAAAACCACTAACTCTAGGAAGTTACTTTACAGAATTTACTCAGCAATATAAAAATAATACATGACAGTATACCTGATATGGCAATCTTTCCTCTACAGGCTGTCCGTTCTTTACTTTCAAAATTCTCACTGTCAAAAGAAAATAAAAACCTAATGAAAAAAACAAAGATCTTCTCTAATAAGCAATTGCTCTAACAATCATTCATAAATGCCTAAGCATTAAAAACAAACACGTATCCTGGAATAACAATGACTTCCAGTTAATAAAAACTATTTGACTCAAATTTTATGATGTTTAGTCAACAGCTAGCTAACTTTAAAAGAAATAGAGCCATTCTCTCTTTGATTTTTTCATATAACCTGTACTTTCCCTGATGATTGCATATTAGCTTACTCTACAATGAAAGTCTTTTGTGACCTCTTACATTTATAAACAAGATATGCCATATTTACACAAGTCCTAGAAGTATATATTGGGTAACCATTTCATAAATTACATTTCTAGCTTACCAGATTATAGTCATCTGAAAACTTTCTAACCATGAGCTTGCCACCGAAGAGTATATTATCCCTATAAAATCTCCAACAAACATTTAAAAAATTACTCTCTGCTACATATTCATGTGCAAATAATATTGTAATTTATTTCCTTGAAGCCTTAAACACTAAGCATATATCAAAACAATAAATTAACTAAGGTGGCAAAGGAAGGGAGTGGCCCTCTGGAGAGAATAAGTGTGGAGAGGCAAACATTGCCATGACAATAGAAAATGTCTCAAAGGAAACCCTTGGGATATAAGACACTTCCAGGTTTGAATGTAGACAATACTATTATCATAATTTTTTTTTTCAAAATGGGTATTTCCATTCAGTTCAGTTCAGTCGCTCAGTCATGTCCGACTCTTTGTGACCCCATGAATCGCAGCATACCAGGCCTCCCTGTCCATCACCATCTCCCAGAGTTCACTCAAACTCATGTCCATTGAGTAGGTGATGCCATCCAACCATCTCATCCTCTGACATCCCCTTCTCCTCCTGCCCCCAATCCCTCCCAGCATCAGAGTCTTTTCCAATGAGTCAACTCTTCACATGAGGTGGCCAAAGTATTGGAGTTTCAGCTTTAGCATCATTCCTTTCAAAGAATACCCAGGACTGATCTCCTTTAGAATGGACTGGTTAGATCTCCTTTAGAATGGACTGGTTAGATCTCCTTGCAGTCCAAGGGACTCTATTTCCATTACACCAAATCAATCCCATCTCTAAACATTTCTTCAGTATCCTGTTTCCTAATAAATAACCTACATTTAGAGATTAGCATCCCATTTCTAGAGCAATGTATCCAGGAGTATTCTGTGCGCTCTTTTTTTTTTTTTTTGTCTCTATTCGGTTTGGTTAGCCAATTAACTGCCAGTTAATTTAATTAGGTACCTCAAGTATGTGATAAGATAGAAGCTTTATTTGAATACTGTTTTGATTCTAGAAGGGCTTTTGGAAAGACTGGGTGGGAATGTGAAGTGTATCTAAGTTTCAGAAGAGTATGACACATCTTATACACAAGTCAGTAGCCTTGCTAAAAAGACTGCACATAATATTCATTATCATGCATCAAATTTTAAAACAAAATATATTGCCCTACTTTTTTTTTTTTTAAATCTCTTACTGGATTAAGCCCATAAGTATTACAGGTGAAATATATTCCAAAGGAGCAAAAATAATTTACTGAGGTACTTATGGTCAGTAAGCCTATACAGGACATTTATATATGTAGTATTTATATAATTTATATATATAGAATTTATAGAATCTAGCACTAGGTATAACTTAAGTAATATAGTAGACTTAAAGCCATAAATTCTCAGGATCCTATCTAATAATTTTGTGGTTATACTGGTATTTAAATTAAAACAGGGAATTCACTCAGTGAAAAATAAAAGTACTCATTATTTCAAAATAATGTTTTGTTGAATCATAAATTTTAGAGAGTCAAGCTCAATATTTCATAGACAAGTTCAGTTTGTCATGTTGGGGAATACCAGCTGGCTTATTAGGTCATCAGAGTGAAAAATTCAACTGAATAGTCTACTATGTTGTGAAATTATATACTGAAAGGCCAACTAGAAATCAAACACAAATCTCAATTTCCTCAAATTGGTACAAGAAATACAGTATAAACACAGTTGGCTGGCATTTGTAAGTAAATATTTCTAAAAATATCTCCTATATAAGCAATGCATAAATTCTTCAAAATATTTATTTCAGTGAAAAAATACAAGGAAGCTCTAATACAGTGAGTAACTTCAGTATTATGGAATAGGTCATAGATTATGCTAAAATTTAAATCCATTAGGCATTATTAAATTGGATTAAATTTAAGGCTTTGGCAGACAAGTGAAATTCTAAAATACTAGAAACACCAAAAGCAACTGGCTGAATATTTACCAAAAAAGTTTTCCCACTCTAATTATTCAACCACCTGGCAGGGTATAGCTTTTTTCTCCTATAACTGTAAATTACTTGCATAGAAAAGTCCTTTTCAGGACTAGTCAACAAATTTATTATACACAAATATTATCAAACTATAATATAAATCCAATTAACCATATAATCAGTCGTGTCTGACTCTGCGACNATGTTGGGGAATACCAGCTGGCTTATTAGGTCATCAGAGTGAAAAATTCAACTGAATAGTCTACTATGTTGTGAAATTATATACTGAAAGGCCAACTAGAAATCAAACACAAATCTCAATTTCCTCAAATTGGTACAAGAAATACAGTATAAACACAGTTGGCTGGCATTTGTAAGTAAATATTTCTAAAAATATCTCCTATATAAGCAATGCATAAATTCTTCAAAATATTTATTTCAGTGAAAAAATACAAGGAAGCTCCTATACAGTGAGTAACTTCAGTATTATGGAATAGGTCATAGATTATGCTAAAATTTAAATCCATTAGGCATTATTAAATTGGATTAAATTTAAGGCTTTGGCAGACAAGTGAAATTCTAAAATACTAGAAACACCAAAAGCAACTGGCTGAATATTTACCAAAAAAGTTTTCCCACTCTAATTATTCAACCACCTGGCAGGGTATAGCTTTTTTCTCCTATAACTGTAAATTACTTGCATAGAAAAGTCCTTTTCAGGACTAGTCAACAAATTTATTATACACAAATATTATCAAACTATAATATAAATCCAATTAACCATATAATCAGTCGTGTCTGACTCTTTGCGACCCCATTGACTATAGCCTACCAGGCTCCATCCATGAGATTTTCCAGGCAAGAATACTGGAGTGGGTTGCTATTTCCTTCTCCAGAGGATCTTCCTGACCCAGGGATCGAACCCAGGTCTACTGCATTGCAGGCAGACGCTTTACCGTCTAAGCCACCAGGGAAGCCTCCCATAATATAAATTCAATTAACCATATAATCTTACAGAATAATTAAGTCTGCCGTTAAAAAATTAAGAGATGAAGTAATCCAGCCTCATGTTTCAGAACCTTGAATTATTTTCAATTCAAATAACTCAATTGCTATTTAGGGTGCTAAAACATGATGTTTTCCTAATTAATCCAAATTGACAACAAAATTGTTAAACATTATCTGTTTAACAATGTGCTACTGTAGCTAATAGTTTGCTACAGTTAAATAAATACTTGCTTTAAAATCTGCAATGTTAATGCCAATTCTAAATGCTACAATTAGCCAGTCTGAAGAAAAAGCAAATACCCATTAAAAATCACTCAATCAAGAGCACAGCTATATAACAGTGTACCTTATTCTTATAAACCTGGTCTAGAGAATTATTTTGGTAAGATTTGTAAAAGCTAATTTAAAAGACAAATAAAAATATGAAAGACAAATTTTTAACTATTTTATTAACATATTTCTGCCTGTAGGTAAATAAAATGACCAACAGAGGGTGCCAATCAGCCACTCTGTTGCTCAAAAACCTGTATTAAAATTAGTAGAGTAAATACAGATTACCTTACTTTATATTGTTCCATATTGGAAATTACAATAGCACTGCCTTCCAGAGTTAACAAAATACATTAAGAAATGACAGATGATGAAAGTACTATTTTCTTAACGAGAAGCACTAGAAGAATTCTAAATAGGATTCTATTATTTAAAAGCAGGTTATAAAAATCCTTCACCTCTCACGCAAGTAAGTGAAGACTAAAACACTCAGAAATGCTTAACATGGAATTTTAAGCCATCTAAAACTATGTGGTATAAATTCAATACTTTCATAAGTATGTTAAGTTGAGAAGATGAGTTTTCTACTTTAAATCTTGAAGTAACAATCTATTTTCAACAGACACCAAACAATATAAAGTTTAAAAAAGTAAAACCAGTAATGTCTTTAATATACCATATTGTATTGCAGAAATAACAAGAGTACAAAATTTCACTGGCAAGCTACACTTTTAGCTTTTATTTTTGTTTATGTTATAGTATGTAAGTAATTAAACTAGTCAATTGGAGTGTAAGAAATTATTTAGCTTTGTGGCATTATTAAAATCACAACCATGTTGAATGATACATATAATTAGGTCCTATAAATATCTTTGATTAGTATTATTTTCACAAAGTCAAAGTTTCAAGAAGATAGACTAGTGGGTTAGGCTAGGAGAGAACATTATTGCTAAAATGTAAGTTCAGTAAGAATAGGAATTTTGGGGGCTTCCCTGCCAGCTCACTGGTAAAGAATCCACCTGCCAATGCAGTAGACACAGGTTCGATCCCTGATCCAGGAAGATCCCACATGCAGTGGAGCAACGAAGCTCATGCACCACAACTATTAAGTCTGTACTCCAAAGCCCAGGAACACAACCACTAGAGCCGTGTGCATGCTCCACCACAAGAGAAGCCACTGCAATGAGAAGTCCACGCACCTCAGCAAAGCACAGCCCCCATTCACACAACTAGAGAAAAGCTCATGTAGAAATGATGACCCAGCACAGCCAAAAATAAATAAATAAAATTATATTAAAAAAAAAAAGAATAGTATTTTGGCCTATTTTGTTCACTGCTCAATCACCAGTGCCTAATATATAACTCAGTACAGTCTAAGGAACTCAATAAATGTTTAGTGAATATCAAATATAGTAAAATAGGATATGGTCATTTTGGTGGAGCAAGTCCTATAGGTGTGACTCTTACCTGTTAATAACTAGTTAGTAAGTTGCTGTTAACCTCTCAGACTCAGCATCCTCATCTGTAAATGGTGGGAAGTATTTATCTAATAGCTACTGCATAAAATAATATTTTTAATGTATTCTGTATCATTTTTAGTGCTAGTCGCTAAGTCATGTCCGACTCTGCAACCCCATGGACTATAGCCCACCAGGCTCCTCTATCCATGGAATTTTCCAGGCCAGAATACTGGGATGGGTAGCCATTCCCTTCTCCAGGGGATTTTTCCGACCCAGGGATTGAACCCAGGTCTCCTGCACTGCAGGCAGATTCTTTTCCATCTGAACCACCAGGGAAGCCTTAGTATTTGTGTATCATTCTTAGAAAGGTCCATGAAAACTAGGATTATTTTGTGAGTATTTGTGGCTTTAGTATTAATTTGAAGCTTACATGGAAGAGGCACTAGATCATTTGTTAAAGTGATCAGAGTATGACTTTCCAGTTTCTATATGATAATGATAGACAGTGATAGTGATAGTGAAGTCGCTCATCGTCTCCGACTCTTTGCGATCCTATGGACTGTAGGCCATCAGGCTCCTCCGTCCATGGGATTTCTCAGGCAAGAATACTGGAGTGGGTTGCCATTTTCCTCTGCAGGGGATCTTCCCAACCCAGGGATCAAACCCGGGTTTCCCTCATTGCAGGCAGATGCTTTAACCTCTGAGCTATCAGGGAAGATAATGATAGTCACCTAAATTGGAATCTTTTCTAGAATCCTATGAAAAGTTTCACATCAACAAGGAAAGTAAATAAAATCATCTATGGTCCAAACCAACAGCAAAACTAGAAAAGAGACTTCAATTTACAACTGAAAACAACAGAGCCAGCTCCTGGAAGCCTTACCCAAATAGTCAGGTATTGCAAAACACTTGGCCACCTGATGCAAAGAGCTGACTCACTGGAAAAGACCTGATCCCAGGAAAGATGGAAGGCAGGAGGAGGAGGGGACAACAGAGGACGAGATGGTTGGATGGCATCACCGACTCAATGAATATGAGTTTGAGCAAGTTGGGAGATGGTGAAGGCCAGGGAAGCCTGGCACACTGCAGTCCATGGGGTCGCCAAGTGTTGGACATGACTGAGCAACTGAAAACCAATTGCAGAACACAAAATAAGATCAACTTATTTAATCCTCTCCTCTAGAAGATGGATACAAAATCTAGTGGCTACCACAGCCCTGGTAGGGGCTCCGAAAGAATTGTGGTTCAGAAGTTGCTAGTCTTGTGGAGAAGAGATACACACAATATCGGAGGTATCCTTTGAAGGTTCCACCATGAAAAAAAGAAGGAAGGAAGAAGACAAGGAAGAGGAGGGGAGAGGGAGCAAGAGGAGGTAGAGAAAGGGTTGGGGGGGAGGAGAAGAGGAGGAGGAGAAAGGAACTGAAATTAAAACCCCTTAGATATAAAATAGCATCAAACTATCAAAATCAACTGACCAACATCTCTAAAGGAACCAAAACTCCTATCCATCCTTCCAACAGAAAACTATGAACTATGAAACCAAGTAACTCCTTTTACCCACTCCCCTCCACTATCACCACTTGACCCAGAAAAATACTACATCCTACACATTTCGTTAGAAACAACAACAACAAAAAAGGACTCAATAGAAAGTTATTATAAAATGAAAGTAGAATTCCAATGCTTTGGCTGATAAAAATACCCCCTCCAACCACTCTCCAAACAACAAAGAACAAAAAGTAACATGATACTTCAAAATGAATTAAGTGTAGCTTAAAAAGCTACTGCAAACAGGAGAGAAACCAAGAATCTGAAATCTAACACCCCACACTAGTAANCTTGGACAGCTTATATAGTGGGATAAATTAAGTTTATTTTTTTTTCTTGAGTATAGTTGATTTAAAATGTTGTGTTAGCTTCTGTTTTTAATGTATTCACGGAGAAACAAAAGGACCAGTTTTGTGTTCTCCATGCAAGTTCTCTTACTGTAGTATGTACTATATGATCTCTGGGTCAAGAAGATCCCCTGGAGAAGGAAATGTCAACCCACTCCAGTATCCTTGCCTGGGAAATCCCATGGACAGGGGAGCCTGGTGGGCTATAGTCCATGGGATTACAAGAGTCAGACACAACTTAGCGACTAAACCACCACTACCAGACTAGAATGTACAGTACACATCTATGCTTTATAGACAGAGAAGACATCTCTGGTCAAGGAAACTACTCGAACCAAGAAAAGCTTCACGGAGTCAAAGGACTTGGTTTTAGTTAAAAAGGAGTACAAAGCGCTCCAAGGCTAGGAGTGATGTCTAGTGCCAACCACAGTGAAAACAGTGATTGTGTAATGACAGTAAGCATTTCATGGTGATGCTTACTGACCTCAAGAGGAAGAGTAGGCAACTNGAAAAGCTTCACGGAGTCAAAGGACTTGGTTTTAGTTAAAAAGGAGTACAAAGCGCTCCAAGGCTAGGAGTGATGTCTAGTGCCAACCACAGTGAAAACAGTGATTGTGTAATGACAGTAAGCATTTCATGGTGATGCTTACTGACCTCAAGAGGAAGAGTAGGCAACTAAAATCATATTGGTAGAGTCAAGACTGACTAGGTCACATGACAAAAGCATGTCTCTAAATAAGGGCTTGTTATCAAGTCAAACAGAAGCCTTACCTCATAGGTATTTAAAGTTAGGTTGATAAGACTAAATGGCTACGGCAAGGCTAAGAAGGAAATAGATGACTTACATGTGAAAACTTAGATAATGTAGGAAACAGAAATATACTAAATTTTAAGAGCTAGAATGGCACACAAAGGAAGAACAAAGAAAATGCCAGAGCAGTAGAATTAAGCACTGACTAAAAAAAAGTAAAAGGAAAATGAAGCTGGCAGCTGGTAAAAAAACAAAACTGCATGAATCCAGATAGAACCTCCACCCACCTAATGCATAAGTTAAACCTTGTTAACCAAGAGACTACAATGAAAAAGACTGCAAAATAGCATATACAGATACATTCTTTCCAAAAGAAACTGTGTGTATTTTATGAATTGTTTATGTACAGAGAAAAGTCTGGAAACTGTTAACAATGCTCATTCTGGGGAATGGAACTAGAGAAAGAGTTCATAAATTCATGTTTCTATGATTACTTTTCTGCAATGAGAAAGTATGCCTTGACTTTTGATTTTTATAAAGACTGCAAAAGCTTAAACATTTATTAAGAAAAGGTAGGTGGCTGCTCCAACTATTCGGATAAATGGGACAAAGGTAGTAACAAAACCAGTCATCTTTCAAGCATGTATGAGTGCTAGGTACTGTTAAGTACTTTAAGTGGAGTCACTCAGTCATGTCCAACTCTATGACCTCATGGACTGTAGCTTACCAGGCTCCTCTATCCGTCCATGAGATTTTCCAGGCAAGAGTACTGCAGTGGGTTGCCATTTCCTTCTCCTGGGGATCTTCCCGACCCAGGGATTGAACTGGGGTCTCCTGCATTGTAGGCAGACGCTTTTACCGTCTGAGCCACCAGGGAAGTCCATTAAGTACTTTAAAGAGGTTCTCAAATTCCAACAACTCTCTAGAATAAGCAATTTTCCCATTCCACAACTGCACAAACCGCAACTTAGAAAAGACAGCTAACTTATGCAAGGTTCCACAACAAGCAGAATTGGATTTTACCTTAATTGGACTTCAAAGCAAATATTCTATGGTGTGAATAGTGACAGATAACTCTAATGTTCAAGTAGAGAAGTTATACTAGTGAGTGACCATCTCAGAATCTTTGGGCCTATCCCTATCTTATGGCAGGTTCATTAATATCAAAGGAAATACAAAAATTCAGTGTTAGTCAAGTATAGATTTTTTTTACTGACCCTCAATATTCCTGTTAGATTACAACCTATTACTATTTGCAATTTTTCTCCATGATCCAAACAGAAGGAATTTCACAACGCAATTATCTTAATTTGTTGCTACCTAAGAAATCATTAAGTATTGTACTTTCCTAAATGTAAATAACCTCACCTTTATATATATTTAAGTATTTCTTGTCATTCCACATAAAACAACTTTTATGACCTTATTCTCATCTCTTTTGTACCATTCCAAAATACTGCTGCTACACACAGCTCAATAAGTATGCCTAATTGGCCCCACCAACACCTATGTGATAAATGCAAGAGCCTCAAGATACCACCAATTCATTAGAAATCAAATAAAAATAATAATAATTAGTACAATCGAAGTGAAACAGAGCAGGACCCTTAAGGTCCCTGTCCCCCACATCCTCAGCTTGCCTTTTTGCCTGTAAAACATCTTTAGCCTAACAATAAGTTTAATTAGAGAAGTAAGAAGATACAGAAGCAAAGAAAAGCTTGAAAACAGGACAAAATAATATCAATAATTTAGTCAGTAAGGAAAGTCAATGCCATATTAGTTCCTTCTCAAGGGCTATAGATAATATTCTAAGCCATATCCTGTGAGCTGTCTTATGGATACTGAAACCCCTACCAGGAGGAACAAGCTAACTGTTAATGCAAGACCAGACAGTAGCCACCAGAGAAGCTGCCATAACTCCAAGAACTGGTCACAAAGAAACGGAAACAAACCTAGCCTGGAAGTGAACCTTAATCATACTCAAAACAATCAAGATGCCACTGGTCAGACTACCCATGACAATTTTAAGATGACTGTCAAAGCTGACTGTGCTATTTCTGCATGCAGCCCCCTCCTTCTGCCTATAAAAGCTCTTGGCCACTTGTCACTGGGGTGAAGTCAGCCTTTAGATAGGAGTCTGCCCTCCCTCAGGGCTTCTCTGGTGGCTCAGAGGTAAGGGATCTGCTTTCCATTGCAGGAGACACAGGTTTGATCCCTGGGTCAGGAAGACCCCCTGAAGAAGGAAATGCTAGAGTGGCTACCACTCTAGTATTCCTGCCTAAGAAATCCCATGGATGGAGGAGCCTGGTGGGCTACAGTCCTTAGTGTCACAAAAGAGTAGAAGGACTGGGGGACTAAATAACAACAACTGCCCTCGCCCACTCTGTTGGCCTCCAAAACGAAGTAAACTTTCCTTTCCACCAACCTTGCCTCTTTATTGGCTTTTAAGCATTGAGCGGCCCAGCTGGATACCATCTACAGTTTCTTTGAAAAAAGGTACACAAGATAGAAAAAGAAAACACTGTGCATCGAAATGTTAGAAATTTTTTAAAATGCTGCCATAAAACAGTATAAATTACTGATAAAGTTACTGCATTCTCTGCAGAAAGACTAAACATCATGCTTTAGTTTTCATACCATTATGAAGACTTCCTAATAACTTTGTATCTGCTGAGGATTCTAAGATTTCCAGAAAAGAAAATAGGTTTCTAAGCAAAGATAGGTTGGACTGTACAAAATTGCTAATATTCTACTAATTCTGATCTACAAAACTGGGAATTTCATATGGTTTGACCTACTTCAGAAATAGGTAAAATTGGAGATTAAATTGGAAGTGGATATTCCGTTCAAAGGCAGAGTTTTCTTTCAAGCCCTATCTTTTAAGTATTCTTTAAAGGCTGAGAGTGGAAAGTATAATCTTTTAATAAATGCCAAGAAATAATAGAAGAATCCACTAGCAGACCAACTGTTTCTCAAGTTCAGATGGTCCAGTTTGCTTCTCCATCCGGCCCCATCAAGTTTATACAGCGGGTAGACACAGCGTCTACAGTGATTGTGCTTTACATCAAATCTAGAAACAAGCAAACTGTTCTCCACTGGCCTCGGTGGGCTTCCAGAAAATCCTGGGGCTCCCAGTCCCCCGAGTCAGCCACACTTGCAAAAAGACAAAGTCCCAATCCTGGGAGGAGGGGTGAGGGGCAGGTGCGCCCCAAACTCGCTTCCCCCCTTCCAGGCCAGCTTCCTTCCTAAGAAACTGGGGGCGGGGGTGGGGAGGTGGGAATAGGGAGATCTCCAAGGTCCACTAGGGCCCCCAAAGTGCAGTCGCCTACTTTTTCCTTTTGTTTCTGGCCTCGGTGAATAGAGACGCAGACTGAGGCGTTTCCCGTCTTCCAGACAGAACTACCGCTTGAGGACCTGAAGCCGGGCCCCTCCCTCACTCACCTGCTGGGCCGCGAGCCCCGCCGCGCGGAGATCGTGTCCCGTCAGAACGTGCCCCTCCATCTCTAGCGCCACAGCTAGGGCCGCCGGCACAACTCCGAAGGGAAGGTTTGAAAAGCCCGCCCCTGGCTGGAGCCGCGGAGGAAGCCAACCGCCGCGCCGGCCGTACCCAGTCCCAGCGCAGGGGAGGGGGCGAGGGGCTGAGAGCCGGCGTGCGCACGCGCAGAGGGCACCCGCGCAGCCCGCGTCTCAGGTTTGCCGAGACCCGAGTTCCCGGCGCCGGCTGGGAAGTAGGGAGCCGCTGGCGCACTTAAGGGAGAGATCGCGGTGTGGGCGGGCCTGGGACAGGAGTGGGCGGGATCGTGGGGAAAGCATAGCCCACTGAACGCACCTGACCGGAAGCCTGGTTTAGGCTTGTGGTTTTCGAGGCCAGTCTTTTGCGCGCGGAGCTTTCGGTCTGCATCTCACCCGAGGCCCGCCAGAGCTCTCAGGGTCAGTGGACCCAACGCTGCAGTCTCTGGACTCCCACAGACAACCTCAATTCCAGAAAACCAAGTGACACCGCCCTCAGCGATCACTCTCTCACACAACGCAGGTTGTCACCCGAGGTCACTTGGAAACCACGGCCTTATTAATCAGGCTGGTGAGACGTAGTGTCAGACATTTCACAAGCCTTTTTCTTTCGTCCCCAATGTTTATGATTCCAGATGCCCCTCCCCGCTGCTTAGTCTGTTCTTTCTTGGAAAAAAATCCTTTATTACTCTTTACCCACCAACATCCAAAGTGACAACAGAATGAGGTATTATTTCCCCAGACTCTCATTTCTTGCTGTCCGTGCTGCTGCTGCTGCTAAGTCACGGCAATCGTGTCCGACTCTGTGTGACTTCATAGAGGGCAGCCCACCAGGCTCCCGTCCCTGGGATTCTCCAGGCAAGAACACTGGAGTGGGTTGCCATTTCCTTGCTGCCCCTAAAGACCAATATAAAGACCCTTTTAATTATATTGGGAAATTAATTATTGGGAATTAATTATAATGCCAAAATATGGAATCTTTAAAAGTCAAAATTGAAGTGCCAAAGATTTCAGGCCTTTGTAAGTTCTTCAAAACCCCACTGTCCTCTTGAAAAAACAACAGAAGCTTCTTTGGCTTCTAACATGTTTTTTCTCCTAAGGGAAGAATCTATCAAAACAACCCTCCCACCCTCACCTCTTAAAGGCCTGGGGCACTTTTCATTCCATAAGTAAAATGAAACATTCAACATTTTTTGTTTGCCTGAGACAGTCCTTATTTGGGTCTGTTGTCCCAATCAATATTCCACAGATCTTGTCCTGTCCTAGTTAGAGTGGATATTAAATTATGTGGTCACATCCCCAAGGCTTTATTTAAACTAGTTAGTCTGAAGATGATCTTGTGAAAATATAAAGGAAGCCCTTTCTCTCATAAGGGTAACTTGCCTCTTTGAGGCCCTGGACCAGTGATTCTAGAAGCTGCCCATCTAGGAACGGCCCTCCCCTTACACTAGGAATGTATGAGTCATTAGGGATGATGACCTACATCCTTACACAAAACCGTAAAATACATAGAACTCAAAGCTACCGATAACAGAGTTCAACTCATTTTCTCCAAATACAGATCCACATTCCAGAGTCATTAGCTACCCTTCTCTGAGTGCACACCTCTCTCATACTTACCACTTTGTGGTATAATTATCCCCTACTCAAAGTGAACCTCATGAGCCTAGTATAGTACCTAACTGAGAAATATTGGATGCTCATATCAGCCGTATATTCTTTTCCATGTATCACACACAGCTCTCGATCAAAATACTTAGAGAAACCATCACTTCAGGGAAACAGGACCAAGCCAACCAATTGTTTTTTGTTTTGGTTTGTCTTTTAAATAATTGCTTATTTACTGAACCTGAAGCACATTAGACACACAACCAATTTTAAATTTGCATCTTTTAACTCAGTTTTGAAGTGTTTACACACACACACAAATTAGCATGCAGCACTTGTCCTAAGGTAAAATACAGTTACCTTAAACTGTTGCAAGTATCTTCACCCAAAGTTGAAAAATTGTTTACCCTGAACATGAAAACCTGTAACAAATTTAAATTTATTGCAAGAACTCATTCCTTGTAGTTTTCCCCTTGCAAAGATCAAATATATATATATATATATGTATATGAGTAACCAATATACATCAATCATAGCATAATCCTGGATCATCCCCACACCAAAACCAGATGTTCCATTCATTTTAAACCCATCATCAGAGACCAAGAAAAGTCTCTGACAAAACAAAATTCACATGTGCCAAAAAAGAAAAAGCCAAGAAAAATTAAAACCCTAGTACAAACAGTGATGCTCAGTACCCTTATTAAAATGGCCTAAATGCCACTGATCAAAAATAAAATAGCAAGCCAACCAATTTTAAATTGGACACTGAGGTAAGAATATTTGATGAGTAAATACCAGGTACATAATTAGAGATATACTAGGAAAAAGAGACCTAGGAAAGGTCATATTTAGTAATTATCTGTAGAACAGACAGTTGCTGTTAAAACTATTCTTTCTGGAGAAGATACAATGAGGTTCTGTCTATTATTCATCAAGGGATGTGCTTGGGAAGTGCTCAAGATACAACTATTATACAGTGATTAAAATAGATCAGAGTAGGAATGCTATTTCATTAGTTATACTCAGGTCCTTTGGTATTGCTGCTAATTTCATCAAACATAGTTTTCTCTGGTGTATGCAGTGTACATGAAAATTGAATAATCCATGAAAACCACCAAAAAATTAAAGATATCACATGAAGTAGTTTGATCAGCTTGAGGGTGAATGAATGAATGAATTTTAAAACTCCCAGAAAGTAAGAAGTACTACCTTTCACCATCTGAGATGTTTGAGAGGTAACACTTGGGGGGAGTGTCTCTCATTTGACAGCTAACAGCCCACCCCCCTTGGGTTCCCACAGTAGGTAGTCTTACCGAACTGCCCAGGCATAGGAGCTTCAACTGGAGGTTGAGTGATGGAATTCCTGTCCTATCAATGTCACTTCCCACTGTAAGTTCAACATTTAATATAAGTATCAGTTATAGCTAACATACTTAATAATTAATAGAAAATCAGTTTGGCATAAATGGGACAGCCAATTTAGATAATGCTAATAAATATTAAAGTATATTTTTCTTCTCTTTATTAACCATACTCCTTTTGTTAACTCTCTAAAAGGCCAAGAGAAAGAAAAATAGTAAATTTGAACTCAATTCTTACATAATAGACCCATTTTTTTTAAATGTGATTTGCCCCAGAACAGGTAACTTATGGTTTCTAATATCCTCCTGAACATTCTTTTTTTATTTTTTTAAATCCTATTAAAAAAACATTGTCTTGGTGCTTTCTTTACTCATTTGTTACCTTGAAGGTAATGAACGTAGAATGAACCTCACAGACTAGAGCTGTATCTTGAATTATATACATAAAAAAGAAGTAACCAAAGTAAAGATGCTAAGCAGAGGTGCAACATTTGCTGAAATGAATAAGCCATAATCTACAAACAGCTGAAGCATCATATAATCATAAGAAGAATATGCACAGAGTCTGAGGACTTATGAGCCCTATGACCTTGGGCAAGCTACTCAGTGTGCTTATCTATAAAACAAATATAATAATACCCAGCTTGTCTTTTAAACGTTGTTGAGGTACTCAAATGAGGTAGGATTTGTGAGAGTGCTTTTTAAACTGATTATCCAACACAAATATGAGGGATTGTTAGGCAGGAAGAAAACACCAGTACACCTATGAGCGACCCAAGGAACACTGAGAACTGGTTTTTCCAGAGGTCATGTATGGATGTGAGAGTTGGACTGCGAAGAAGGCTGAGCGCCAGAGAATTGATGCTTTTGAACTGTGGTGTTGGAGGAGACTCTTGAGAGTCCCTTGGACTGCAAGGAGCTCCAACCAGTCCATTCTGAAGGAGATCAGCCCTGGGATTTCTTTGGAGGGAATGATGCTAAAGCTGAAGCTCCAGTCCTTTGGCCACCTCATGCGAAGAGTTGACTCATTGGAAAAGACTCTGATGCTGGGAGGGATTGGAGGCAGGAGGAGAAGGGGACGACCGAGGATGAGATGGCTGGATGGTATCACTGACTCGATGGGCATGAGTCTGAGTGAACTCCGGGAGTTGGTGATGGACAGGGAGGCCTGGCGTGCTTCGATTCATGGGGTCGCAGAGAGTCGGACACGACTAAGCAACTGAACTGAACTGAACTGAGAACTGAATGAGAAAAGCTTATATGAATGGGGTTGGATATAGTCAAAATATATCATTTACCACTGAAAAATAATTAATACCTAGGTTATATAGAAAGACTTCCTGCAGATCAGAAAAGTTCAACTGGAAAATGATCAAAAGTTACGGTAGGCACGTGTTACAGGACAGTAAATCCAAATGACAAAATGTGTAAAAAGTTGCTCAACTTTATCATTAGTTTTAATCTGTACTTGGAGGTACTATTTTATAGTCACTAGACTGGTAGATAATAAGTTTGATAATACTAAGGATTGCTAAAGATACAAATCAAGAAGATACTATATACTGATAGAAGGGAGGTAAATTTGTTAAATAACTTTGGAAAAAAATTCAGAGCTATCTTGTAAAGTTGAAAGTGTAAATACCCAACAGTTCCACTCTTAGGCCTGTACATCCTGAGATAAATTTTTCCAATTGTGTACCAGCAACATTGCTTACAATCACAAAAATATTAAGGCAAGCCAAAAGTTCATTTCAGGAGAATGGGTAAAAAAAATTGTGGTGATTTACCCAATGAAATATTATATATCAATAAAAATGAATAAACCATAGATACATGTAATGTCATGGTTTAATCTTAGAAATTCTGAATGAAGCAAGTAAGTTAAAGAGGAGTACATAAAATATATAATTTCTATAAGGCTAAGAGAATCTAAATAGTACACTGTTTAGGAATACATACATATGGTAGAAGTTTATATTATAAAAGAAGAGAGCGCTAAAGACAAAACTCAGGACTGTACCAACCCCTGGGAGAGAGGCAATGGGATGGAAACAGAACACACTTTAGTAATGGTAATGCTTTGGTTCTTAAGTTAGGTGATGGGTTCACATTTTAATGTTTACCTGGTAGGTAACTTGCCTAAATATTCTTCTATGTGTCTCAAACATTTCATAATAAATAGTTCTACAATATTTACAGTATTCTTGTATAAGTTAAATAATGGTGATAATGTACAGTATTTTAAAAGATACTTATGATAATAATAATACATTTTTTTGGCTTACACAATTAGATTTACATTTAATTCATTTCCAGTACATATTATACTATGTGAAAGTTAGAAGTACAGCTGTAATACCTTGGTGCCCATGCCCAGTGAGAGACGAGAACTGGCCATCTGGCCATGTGGATTTATCTGTGAACACTTAAGGGCCATTCTTTAAAAGCTTGGGTGAAAGGAGGGGGTGGAATTTGCAAAGGGTGAGAGGTTTTGTCAGTAGGTGGGGATGAAATTAAGTGCAATTTGAGTTATTACTGTTAATAGAACCTGCATATTACACAGAGGCCTTAGGATATTTGAATGGCATTAAAATCGGAGGGCTCCATACCAAGCAAGCAATCAGCTGGAGGAATTAGTTTTAAGATTTTAATCAATGATCCTCAAACTATAGCACACAAAGACTTTTCAAGGTTTATAAAGGCATGGGCACTTTTAAAGGAATCATCACCTTGATCTTCAACTTATGTTCTTCATCCTAAAATTGATGTACATAACAACCTGCCTGCTCTCTAGGCTTCACGTAGGTCCCATTTTCACACCCACTTTTCCCACTTGACAAAAGAAGGGCATCCTCTTCACCCATTCCTATTGCATGCCCCAGGGTATAAAAACCATCTGGGAGCCAAAGGGACAATTAAGTTTATTGGTGTTAATGTTGCTGTAAGCAATGAACCACAGGCTTAGGGCTTACATTCATAAAAATGAAAACCAGATGTAGACTTGATATTAAAAGCTGTCTCATTCTAGCATTATTTAATATGCACCCATGGATACATAAACTAGCTGGAGGGAAGAAAAGGCTCATCCATCTCATCATGAGATTCATTTCCAGGAAAATTTTACTTTTGATGTATAATATTGATTCATCATAATCTGTGATCAACTTACTTTGTTTTTATCAGCTATGTACTACTAATAATTTTAATAATGCAACCCAAAAGAAAACTCTTGACAATGAAATCTAAAATTCCAAGTAACATGTGTATGTTTGTTGCAGAGAAACATGATAGGATGAGCTATAAAGACCAGCACAAAATTTTGTGGAGGAAGTGGAATAAAAATACAAGTTCAAGTAGGAAGAGGAACACTAAAACTTGCAGATGAAATTATTCATACATTTGAATGGCGACTGAGTCTTTGGCATTTTGGGTTCCACTGGACACTAAATACAATGTTTTAATTTTAAATTATAATTTTTCAATACATCAGCAATTGCATCCTTTGTAACTATTTAGATATATGCTAAAACATAACAGATGCCACCTTAAAATATATGTAAGGGATAAAATTTTTTAGGTGTTTTACACAAAAATGTTTGAAAAAATTCTGATTTGGATATATAATAGCATCATGCTACAGTACCCAAACACGTCTATGTTTAACAGAGGACATACACCTGCAGACTCACCTCCTCAAATATTTCTCTGATTCTTCTCCTTCCACTTTGCAGCCACCCCAACATGGCCTCTCATATGGACCTCTAGTTCCCAGAATGGACCTAGCTCCTTCTCTGGATAACTTTTTTTTCTTTACATACATTAATGCCATCAGTTAGGCTAAACCCTTTACTTCCCACTTTGGTTCTTTAATGGTTCTCCTTATGAATATTCACCATTGTTTTCTCCTTTTCAAAAGTGGCCAAGATACTGCTCTCTCACATAACATTTTTAATCAGCTTTTTAAGTTCTGACAAAATAAAAAAGCCTGTTGGAATTTTTATTAGAATTGCACTGAATTTAGAAGCAAATGCTATATTTAGGATATTGGCATTCCTGTCTATGAACATCACATATGCTACAAATTTGGATCTTCTTTAATGTCTTTCACTGAAGTTTACAGTTTTTTCTGCATAAGCCTTCCATATCTTTTGTTCCATTTTTGGGTTCTCATATCTCAATATCGGAAGTAAAGCTTTAATGATATGTATTCTATTTGCGATTAGTGTATAGAACTAAAACTGATTTTCTTCTGTTGGTTTTATATCCAGCTACCATGCTAAAGGCAATGGGACCCCACTCCAGTACTCTTGCCTGGAAAATGCCATGGACAGCAGAGCCTGGTAGGCTGCAGTCCATGGAGTCGCTAAGAGTCGGACACGACTGAGCGAATTCCCTTTCACTTTTCACTTTTGTGCACTGGAGAAGGAAATGGCAACCCACTCCAGTGTTCTTGCCTGGAGAATCCCAGGGACGGGGGAGCCTGGTGGGCTTCCAAGTCTATGGGGTCGCATAGAGTCGGACATGACTAAAGTGACTTAGCAGCAGCAGCAGCAGCAGCAACCATGCTAAAGGGCTTGTCTGGTGGTTTAATGGGTAAAGAATTCTCCTGTGATACAGGAGTATGTAGGAGAGGCGGGTTCAATCCCTGGGTTGGGAAGATCTCAAGGGCACGGCAACTCATTTCAGTATTCTTGCCTGAAGACTCCCATGGACAAAAGAGCCTGACAGGTTGTAGTCCATGAGGTCACAAAGAGACAGACACAAATAAAGCGACTGAGCGTGCATGCAGGCAGCATGCTAAATTCTCTTAGTATTCCCAATAAATTGTGGGTTTGGGCGGGTAGTCTATGTAGATGACTAAGTGTGAATCATAACAATTTTGTTTCTTTTCTAATTTTTGTTATTCTTTTTACCTGACTTAACCGCAGTGGCTAAGGCAGGCGGCCATTATAATGTTGAAGTGGTGATATAGGGCATTTTTGTTTTCTTCCTCAATTTGAAGGAAATGTTTCACTTTATCTCAGTAAGGATACAAAGTCACCCTGTACGCTTTGATTTATGTTCTTCATTAAAGCATTAACTCTTCAAAAATGGCCTCTCCTCTGTTCTCTCCATTCTGTCATTCTGGAACTGAAGTTTGTGTTCAAATTCAGTTAACCTTGACTTTCTTCCAGAGAGGATTTGTCTTTGCTTCCTCTGGGAGCCAAAAGGCTCTAGGGACCCGAGACCAGTTCAGCCAGATTCTTAGGCTTACTGTAAGGATCTCAGGAACAGGTCCTTCTACTTGCCACTGACAGAGCAAAACCCTTTGTATGTGTGTGTGTGTACATACACGTGTGCATATATAGCTTACAGCTCTGGTTTCAACTCAAGGTTTTTTGTTTGGTTGGTTACTATTATTGTGATTTTAGTCCCTTAGAGATTTTTCTTTCTGGAGATCTCAGCAGTGCTATAAAAATTATGTTTTATGCAAAACTTATGGTTCCTGCAAATTTATGTTTACTGGTTTCAGGAAACAAAGTATTATTCACAAAATCCACCGTGCTGCTGATATTGAAGTCCACGAGTAAGGATATTTGAACAGCAAAAAATAGAAGAAGTAAATAATTACAGAATAAGAAGCAATCTTAAATTGCACATACTTGATTTTAAGCAAAACTCACCATATTATCTCTTTCTCCTTCTGTAAATGTAGCCACCAGGAAAAGCTGCTCAGTGTTACAACAAGGTCATAGTCCCTGATGTTCACTTTGAATGTGTCCAAAAAGGAAAATGGAAAGACAGAATTTTTTAAAGGTTAGAACAGAGACTCTTGGAGAATAAATGGACTGGAAAGCCCCTTCCAGGTCTAATCAAGGAACATTTCTCTCCTCTTGGGATAAAGGATCCTTACAATATCTGCCTACAGGGATTTCCCACCTGCTACACATCAATAAGTGCTGCGTCTCCCATTTTTTTCCAGGGAATAGTTATTGATGTTACCATGAGCACATTTTACCTGTGTGTATTGGATGTTTGGGGAACAAATGACTTGCCTTTTTAGTTCATAGATTTTTTGACTCAAGAAGAGCCATACCCAGACATGAAGTGAATTTCTTTCTGATGTAGGAACTGTAATATATCACCCATAGACCTTGCTCTTTGAACTTGATGACCTCATTGAAAGGCCCTTCTGGCACTGTTATAATCAGTGACATTCACAAAAAATTTCTGGTTTGGTTCCCTTGCTCATAGCTTTGCCTTTTTACATCCCTCTTCAGAACTCTTTCATTTTGCAAAACTGAAACTCTATGCCCATTAAGCAAATATTCCTTATTCTATCTCCTCCTAGCCCCTGGCAACCACATTCTTATTTCTGTCTCTATGATTTTGATTCAGTTCAGTTCAGTTGCTCAGTCATGTCCAACTCTTTGCGACCCCATGAATCACAGCATGCCAGGTCTCCCTGTCCATCACCAACTCCCGGAGTTCACCCAGACTCAGGCCCATCAAGTCAGTGATGCCATTCAGCCATCTCATCCTCTGTTGTCCCCTTCTCCTCCTGTCCCCAATCCCTCCCAGCATCAGAGTCTTCTCCAATGAGTCAACTCTTCGCATGAGGTGGCCAAAGGACTGGAGTTTCAGCTTTAGCATCATTCCTTCCAAAGAACACCCAGGGCCGATNTTTTTAATGGCTGAGTAATACTCCATCGTGTATATGTACCACAGCTTTCTTATCCATTCATCTGTTGATGGACATCTAGGTTGTTTCCACGTCCTGGCTATTATAAACAGTGCTGCAATGAACATTGGGGTACATGTGTCTCTTTCAATTCTGGTTTCTTCGGTGTGTATGCCCAGCAGTGGGATTGCTGGGTCATATAGCAGTTCTATTTGCAATTTTTTAAGGAATCTCCACACTGTTTTCCATAGTGGCTGTACTAGTTTGCATTCCCACCAACAGTGTAAGAGGGTTCCCTTGACTCCACACCCTCTCCAGCATTTATTGCTTGCAGACTTTTGGGTTGCAGCCATTCTGACTGGTGTGAAATGGTATCTCATTGTGGTCTTGATTTGCATTTCCCTGATAATAAGTGAAGTTGAGCATCTTTTCATGTGTTTGTTAGCCATCCATATGTCTTTTTTGGAGAAATGTCTATTTAGTTCTTTGGCCCATTTTTTGATTGGGTCGTTTATTTTTCTGGAATTGAGCTGCGTAAGTTGCTTGTATATTTTTGAGATTGGTTGTTTGTCAGTTGTTTCATTTGCTATTATTTTCTCCCATTCAGAAGGCTATCTTTTCACCTTGCTTAGAGTTTCCTTTGTTGTGCAGAAGCTTTTAATTTTAATTAGATCCCATTTGTTTATTTTTGCTTTTATTTCCAGTATTCTGGGAGGTGGATCATAGAGGATCTTGCTGTGATTTATATCAGAGAGTGTTTTGCCTATGTTCTCCTCTAGGAGCAAAACATTTTTTTAAAAGTACAAATATGCTGTATGCAGTCCATGGGTCACAAAGAGTCGGACATGGCTGAGTGACTAAGCACAGCACGTGCATAACTGAATCAGTCCATTGTACCCTGAGAACAAGCACAAAACTTCAAAGCAGCTATACTTCAACATATCATCAGCTTGAGATTAAAGGAAAGAAAAGTAAGACTTAGTATATTCCCTCCAACTTCCCTGACCTGGGATGCTCTCTGGAAACTGAATAGGCTTGAGTCCCAGGGCTGGACTAGGGTGGGGCCGACACAGCCACGCAGGGAGCCCTGCACTGAGACTCCTCTTAAACCTGTACTGTCGGGTTTTCTCTGGCTGGAGCCAGAATCCCTAGTGTGCCTCAACTATGGTGGCCTGACCCTTGGCCTCGAGGGCCAGGGTAGCCACCAAGTATCCAGGGATCTGGTGCTGGGACCCAGCTGAAGCCTCCTTCCTGAGAGTGCAGCTTCCTAGGCACCTCAGCAGGGAGCAGTGCCCCAGGTAGGCATGAGTCTGGAGGGGAGGGGTAACGCTTTAGGGGGAAGAAGTAGTAGGACTTAAGCCCTTGGGTGTTTGCTAGGGTACTTTCCACTCGAAGTCACAGCCCAGGAACCAACTATTTCTAAGGTTGCTCCCACCAGAGTTGGGTATGAAGAAGTGCTGCCGCCTTGTGGTCACTTCCTATAACTGCAACTTGACCACAGGCGCTTACTGGTATCTCCACTCCAATTCACAAGGTCTTCAGTTCAGTTCAGTTGCTCAGTCGAGTTCAACTCTTTGCGACCCCATGAATGGCAGCACGCCAGGCCTCCCTGTCCATCACCAACTCCCGGAGTTCACTCAGACTCGCGTCCATCCAGTCAGTGATGCCATCCAGCCATCTCATCCTCTGTCATCCCCTTCTTCTCCTGGCCCCAATCCCTCCCAGCATCAGAGTCTTTTCCAATGAGTCAACTCTTCGCATGAGGTGGCCAGAGTACTGGAGTTTCAGCTTTAGCATCATTCCTTCCAAAGAAATCCCAGGCCTGATCTCCTTCAGAATGGACTGGTTGGATCTCCTTGCAGTCCAAGGGACTCTCAAGAGTCTTCTCCAACACCACAGTTCAAAAGCATCAATTCTTCAGTGCACAGCCTTCTTCACAGTCCAACTCTCACATCCATACATCACCACTGGAAAAACCATAGCCTTGTCTAGATGGACCTTAGTCGGCAAAGTAATGTCTCTGCTTTTCAATATGCTATCTAGGTTGGTCATAACTTTTCTTCCAAGGAGTAAGCGTCTTTTAATTTCATGGCTGCAGTCACCATCTGCAGTGATTTTGGACCCCCCCCCAAAAAAAAAGTCTGACCCTGTTTCCACTGTTTCCCCGTCTATTTCCCATGATTTTGATTAGGTATCTCATATAAGTGGAATCATACATTATTTATCATTTTATGATTAGCTTATTTTATATAGCTTAATGGCCTCAAGTTTCATCCACATTGTAGTGTATATCAGAATTGCCTGAGAGTCGTGTTTCGGCTGAAGGATCGTGAGCAAAAGTGTCTGTCCGGCAGCTTTAAGAGCAAGTGTGTGATTTGGTATAATTTTCTTTCCTTGTGTCCCAGTGACAGGCAACCTTACAGACAATGGATGGTACAGTACCCTTGGTTTCAGAGTGCGAGAACTAGAGAACCCATAGACATCTAGTGATGGACATGTATTATGAGCAAGAAATGTATCTTTGTTGTTTTGAGCCTCTGGACCTGGGGATTGTTTGTCACTACAGCATTCCCCAGCCCATTTTGATCGATACAAGTACCAGAGTAAGAAATGGTATTTATAGTCTTAGCCCTGCCACCTGTCTATATGCCAAGTCACTTGACTTCTTTAAATGTAAATTTTCTCACTTGTAATATAGGATTATCATTCTCCCTTCTCTGCTTCACTGGATTATTATTTTTTTTGTATCCAGTATTTGTGAAAGTGAAAAATGTAAAGCATGTGCAAATATATGTCAGTAGTATCATTAACAACGTCGGATTGGTTTATTCGCCCCTTTATAATGCCAATCTCCAGAAAAAAAATTAGAGAAGTTATGAAAAGTCAAGAATATATTTAAATCAGGTAACGGTGAATGGATGACTTGATAATTTCAGCTTGAAGTGGTAACATTTCCACCTAAATTAGCTAAATAACTACGCACACCTTCTTTTATAGCCATAAAACTTCTTTAAAAAGGCTTTAATGCTTTTGAAATTCTAATGTAAGTTAAAGAGTTGTAACTAACAAAAGTAAAACCGAAGGTAATTTTAGAAGAAATAGTTTATTATGGTCTTAGAAAATATGACAGTTTTATTTTGTGATATCAAGGTGAGAATTGAGATGGCTTGTGTGCCACAAATATCAGTCAAGCTGATTAAACTTTGTTTTCAAACTCCATCTGCCTTTCCTTCACCCCCACTTTCTGAATTTCAAGGGCTTGACCCCTATCTTCCATTGGCATCCTCACATTAGAAAGAATGAACCATAGAGTCCTATAAAAATGCCCTTTTCTATTACCTTCTGAACACCTAAAGACAGGAGAATCCTGTGACCACTCTGCAGAGTGTGTGAGCATGTTGAGCAGTTCTGCCCTGGTTAATGACCACCATAAACTGGTCACTAGAGGTGTTTGTGAGAGCCATTTCTGGGTCTTACGGGAATGTTGTTTTTGGCTTGCCATTTGTTGTGTTATGAATGGCCAGGCAGGGAGGGCCGGGCTCCGCACTACTCCAAAAAGTGCTATGCTGACTGGTGCTGCCACCGTAATGAAGATGATGTGTGACGAATAATTATATATGAAACTCTGAGTTACTTCTTCAAATCATTTTTTTGTTACTTACAGAAAGATATTCATTCGTAAAACATGCACTAAACTCTTTAGTTGAAATTTAAGTATAATAAGTATATAGTATCAACAAGAAATCAGTCACTTTTAACTCAAATAATGTAGCTCTGAGTTCAAAGGATATTCGTGCATGCTAGAGGATGTAGTCATCAGATATACATCTGTCTTTTTTATGTCCTTACAGTGTCTTCATCTTTTGGACTTTCATTTCTTTGCTTCGTAGATGTTAGCATAATAATGTCACTCTTTCTCCCTAGCATAGTATAAATAAAACCTGAGATTTTACCTGCAGGTTTAATGTGTAGCTTCCTTAATGTGTAGCTTTAAAACTTTAATCATAGACTTGATTCATACTTGAAAAATATCTAACCAAAATGTTCTTTTAAATGTTGCTGGGCTGAGAAAGGATATTTATATTAAATAGAAAAGGTGAATACTATAAAATAAAATGAACACATAAAACACACAAAAAAGAAAAAAATGAGGTGATGTCCTTGTTGAAGGAACTTTCTTCTCAATGCCCAATATCTTATTTTTCTTCATTGTTTTTATTTAATTGAATTCTACTTCACATCTTTGCTTAATAGTTCCTTATATTCAAGATAATTATAGAAGTTACATACAAAATGATATGTATTTTATTACCTAATGTGAAGTTAGTTTCTATTTTTGAACATTACATTTGTTTACTGAAACTAAATTAGCCTCTATTAACTGTTTCAAATTCATAAGATTAAAAAAATTAAAAATAATGGTTAATGAAATCGGGATTACCTTAAGTTACTTTTTAATATACTGCAGTTTAACCAAAATGAGCTTTATAAGTTGAAAATGTCTATAGAGACAATTTTCAAAATTCTTAAAAGCCTTTAGTGTATCTTTTATTTCCTATATCTTAATTCATTAATAGGAGAAACCAATTGTTAAGAATGTTAATCACCTTTTTTATTCAAACTGAGCATGTTAATCAACTTTTATTATTCAAACAAAATATTTCCCCCTGAAAAAAATGTAGGTGGTCCAGAAAATTTATTTTAATAGAATGCCAGGTTAGATTTGTTAAGTAAATAGAAGATCTTACAATATGTATTTTGAATTGGAGAATGATTTAGTAATTATCACCAAATGTATAACATACATGCTATACTATGTTTTCCTACCATACAAAGTAAAATCTATTGTGTAACAATGTTAGCAAAAAAGAGATCTAGGTTGATGTCGATCCTTTATGGCTTATTAGGTCAGAATTTTTGTGACTATTGCTAAAATGAATCATAGGATTTTCAGAGCAAAGAAGATTTATCACAGAATTTTAGAAATTGAAAACAAGTGTTAGAAATTATCTATCTAGTTCTAGTACACAATTTTATAGAAGAGGATTAAAATAAGGTAATGATTATGAAGTAAAGTGAAGTGAAAGTCGTAGTCGGGTCTGACTCTTTGCCACCCCATGGACTGTATCCATGGAATTCTCCAGGCCAGAATACGGGAGTAGGTAGCCTTTCCCTTCTCCAGTGGATCTTGCAACCCAGGAATCGAACCCAGGTCTGTTGCATTGCAGGTGATTCTTTACCAGCTGAGCCACATAACGATTATAAAAGGTCATAAAAATAGCAAAAGAATTTACTCCTTATTAGGTACAGTTAATATGCAGCTGGGGCATACTGGCAATCTCTTCCTAAAGACCTTTAGTAATATGATAAATTGCTAGCTTTCACTTATTATGTACTTGTATGAACATTGATATATAGCATTAAAGGCATTTTGGGGTGTAATTCCTATATCTGATAAAAGAACATTTCACAAAGTCAATTTCTGATGTGACCTTTTTGGTGACAACATTTACTGAAGGGCATGAGTTACAGTATTGGCAAAGGTTTCACCCAGGTCGCAATTCATCATCTCACCAATGGCCATCTCCTCATGTTCATCAATTTCAATAGAAATATGTTTAAAGTTCTTGCTACTCTTTCTCTTTCTAACTGTGAGTCCAAAAGTTATAAGTGGTGTTGGACATGTAGACAGTTAAATGTAAAGAAAAGAGTGAGAAGGAAAAGATGCCTAGTATTGAAGATCCTGCTGTGCCACTTGTTCTCCTGCCTTCCGTATCCAGTCGTCATAATTTATAAATGATTCATTAATCAGCCAGGAGCTCGGGAGCTGTGACAGTTCCAAGTCTTTTAAATAAAACACCTCCCTTTACTGCACTGTGGTACAGCTGCACTTGCCAAAGAAAAAATATATTAATTTATCCGCTGCGAAAGAAATTTTTTTTTTCCTTTCAAGAAGAAGCAGCAATTTTTCTTTTCAAATATAAAGCAAAATCTAGCTTTTAGGATAGAGCTCTTGACCAAGAGTCACTTATCTCTCAAGAGTCAGCCTCAGTGTTGTTAAATTCATTTTCAGGTTTTATTCGAGAAAGATTCCCATTAGAAGTATAGCCAGCATAGGATTTTACCTGCTTGATTTTACATTTCTAATTTTTCAAACGGAAAGTACAAGACTTGCCACCTTTACCTTCACCACCAGCCTCAATACTTCCACAGAGAATTTGTAAAATTCTGTATGTTGAATTAAGTAATTCCTCAGGATCATTATAATTCTGTGGCAGTAAACCCCAAATTAACAAGGTTAATATCAAACGGTTATACAAAACAAGATAAAATGTCAGTCTGATGCCATGTAATCAATTAAAAAAATGAGACTACAAATCTATTATTATGATCATCATATTTATGATTATATGAATAAAGTTATTCATTCCAGAGTGTTAACAAGATGTCTTTTGTGTATCATTAAAATAACTTATGTCAAATACTTGGCTAAATTATTGAAGTACTTTCAATATTAATAATTTCATACAAATGTTTAGCAAGAATAACCAGTCAAAATTAAGTAACCATCAATTAGGATAGATTATTTCTGTTGGCTCTCATTTGCTTTCCTAATAATCAACTTGATTTTTTTCTAAAATAGGTCAATATGAAATGAGTGCTAGTCATTTCACACTTCTAGCCTTTAATAAACCAAAACTGTTTAAAGAAATTAGTGATTCTCTTATAAGTTATTAATCCTTACAGATATATCATGTTTTCATCCTTTAAATTTGATATGCTCATTTTCTCTTTAATTATCATATACTAATATGATAATAGCATAGTAATTTTATTAGTCCTACTTCTAATAAATATTATAAAATTGATTTATTCTAAAATTAATCATATATGACTGTAGCACAAAAAATCATTCTCATTATTACACTATTGATTATGAGGAATTTATATTCAAGATGGTTAGCTTAAAATATAGAAGGCGCCATTAACATCCTTAATTTTTAAATTATTTTGTACTCTGGTTTTGAGTTTTGTGACTCCATGTCTGATACATAAATCTCTCATTAATTTAGGCTAGAGTTCAAGAGATAAAGAATCAAACCCTTTGAATTTTCTTTTAGCAAGGGTATAATACTAGCAAGAGTCATATTATCTAACAAGTTATAGGAAATAATACAGATCTGAAATGTCAAATAAGAAAATTAAACTTTTGAATCTTAGACATGTTGAAAGAGATGCTGGGTTTTTGACAGAAGCCGAAACTCCTCCATGGTTTCTATATTTGAGAAAGGTCATTCCCTTTATGTATTTATAGAATTTATCACTTCACTTAGCAACTGCTAAGTTATAGAAGAATAATAAAATAGAAAAAGTTATGAAAATAACTGCAGAATAAAGATAAACAGAATCATTATCCTGAAAACATAATTCTTTTTTGAAAATTCTATCAACCAATTTTTCTTAACATTAAGTTTATCATTTAACTTAATTGGGGTCAATTCCTTTCTCACCTACATTACTCAAAAGCAGTACATATTTTCCTAATGACTTTGTTTTAATGGCTTATTTTTCTTCTCTTAAATTATATCTATTGATCTTAGTATGCTAAATAAATGCTATGCTTAGGAAAGCATGCCATTTTTCTAACTGCTTTCTACACTTTCTAAATATTTCCCCTTTTAAAACTAGAGTTGGAATCTGTTTAGATAATACTTTAATCACTTCAGGAATCTTATATAAAGTATGAGTTAGAAACTTTGCAAATACTAATTAATTAATTTGGAGTTATTTAATTTGGAATTTAGAGTATCCTGATAGCAACTAATGGTGAGTCAGGTGGGAAATAAAACTCACACAAGCCACTCCTTGGTAATAGCTTAGGCATACAGTTGTGAATACACCAGATGATTCCTGACCTTATGGGACTTCTAAATGGAATGAATTTTCTACCATAAGACCTCATTGCTTGAAATGTGGTTCTGCCTCAGATGGACCTGGTATGTTTGCTCAAACCTGATGCCTAGGCCTCACAAGGTCTCCTGATTACCTTTCCAAATGCTGAAAATATGTCATTCAGTTCACTTTAGTTGCTCACTTGTGTCCGATTCTTTGCAACCCTATGGACTGCAGCATGCCAGGCTTCCTTGTCCATCACCAACTCCCAGAACTTGCACAAACTCCTGTTCATCAAGTCGGTGATACTATCCAACCATCTCATCCTCTGTTGTCCCCTTTTCATCCTGCCTTCAATCTTTCCCAGCATCAGGGTCTCTTCTAATGAGTCAGTTCTTTGCATCAGGTGGCCAAAGTATTGGAGTTTCAGCTTTAGCATCAGTCCTTCCAATGAATATTCAGGATTGATTTTGTTTACGATTGACTTGTTTGATCTCCTTGCAGTTCAAGGGACTCTCAAGAGTATTCTCTTGAGAGTTAAAAAGCATCAGTTCCTTGGCACTCAGCTTTCTTTATGGACTAACTCTCACATCCACACATGACTACTGGAAAAACCATAGCTTTGACTAGATGTACCTTTGTCAGCAAAGTAATGTCTCTGCTTTTTAATATGCTATCTAAGTTGGTCATGACTACTGGAAAAACCATAATTTTGACTAGATGGATCTTTGTTGTCAAAGTAATGTCTCTGCTTTTTAATATGCTGTCTAGGTTGGTCATAGCTTTTCTTCCAAGGAGCAAGCATCTGTTAATTTCATGGCTGCAGTCATCTGCAGTGATTTTGGTGCCCTCCAAAATAAAGTCAGTCACTATTTCCATTGTTTCCCCATCTATTAGTCTCTCTAGAAGATAAAATATTTTTTTAGTAATATAGCCACAATCTCATAATTCCAATAATTCCATACTATTGTCAAACATCTATTCAGTTCAGAGTAGAACTACCTACTCATAGTTCTCTTATTGTTGCATAATATTTTTAAAATCTATTTTTAATTGGTGGATAGTTGCATGATATTTTTATACTTTATAGGAATCAGGGTGAAAATGTGTCCCATACATTACAATTGGTTGATGCCTCTTAAGTCTCTTTTAATCTCTTTTTCTTTCTTTCTTACAATTTATTTGTAGAATAAAGTCAGTTGGTCTGCAGAATTTCCCACAGAGTAGATTTTTTTTATTGCATCTCCTGTTCTTCTGTCCTCTGAATTTCTTTTAAATTGGTAGTTGGATCCAGAGTAGTGATTCTCAGTGTGGGGGGTAGTCAGAGAGGAGGGAGCAATTTTGCCCTCAGGAGACATTTGTCAATGCCTGGAGACCTTTTTAATTTTCACAATGGAGGTGAGTCTATTGGCATCTAGTGGGAAAAGACCTGGAATCCTGGTAACTATCCTGCAATACATAGGAGAGGCCACCTGCCCCAACAAGAGTAATCTGGCTCAAAGTGTCGGTAGCGCCAAGGTTGAGCAACTACAGAGGCATGATCAAGTTCAAGTTTGATTATTTCCCCCAACTTTTTCCAGTTCATCTAACTATTTTTATCATCTTCACATTTTAGGCAGTAACTGTTGGCATTAATCACATTAGTTTTAATGATTTTTAACATATAATTTGAGATATGCCATAGATTTTAAAAAACATATTTGAATGACTTTAGAAAGAGTTCAAAACTGCAATTACGATTAACATTCACCTTGGTTCCCTGACCAGATTATATTTTTGTTCACTAAAAAATACTCACAAGAGTTTGATATCTCAGTACATTTGTGATTGGGGTACAAAGCATATTTTTTTTTAATACTATTCATTCCTAATTAGCCCAGCTGCCCCGCTAGTATATATTTTCTGAACCCATAAATTTAGTATTTATGCAATTGTCTGTAAAATTTTGAGAAAATTCATGCAAAAGGCAGTGACAAGTTTGCTTCATATGTATAGCTATAATTAAATTTGAAAATAAAAAAGCCATCTGTCCCAGCTTTTGAAAAAAATAAAGCAACATCATTAAGAAAAAATTTGGAAAGAATATCTAATTTACAAATAGTTCAAGTCTTTAAAAGTTAGTCACTGAAAAATGCACTAAGGAAATGCATTTTTAACTGGAAGTAGCCTAGTTTATTTTTTCTTTCTTGTGAAGTAAACTTCTGAGTCCCAATTCTGCCAGTCAACTGAGTGCAGCTTTTATGTCTTTATGCTCTGTGTTCTTCTGTGTTTTTTTTTTTAAAACAGTGAACAACAGAATGTCATGCATTTGCAGAATGTGTGGTAGATAAAAGAGCACACTAATCTTAAATTCTAAAAATATTTTTATGTCAAAGATTAAAAACAGGATAAGGGTGAATAACCTTTTAAAATATTAACTGATTTTATGCTGGAATTGTACCAAGGCTCTGTTTGTGAGGTAAAAGCTCAATTATCTTCTTAGTAAGTGCATGAAGGTTCTANTCCAGAAAGAATGAAGGGATGGAGCCAAAGCAAAAACAATTCCCAGCTATGGATGTGACTGCTGATAGAAGCAAGGTCTGGTGCTGTAAAGAGCAATATTGCATAGGAACCTGGAATGTCAGGTCCATGAATCAAGGCAAATTGGAAGTAGTCAAAGAGGAGATGGCAAACGTGAACATCAACATTCTAAGAATCAGTGAACTAAAATGGACAAGAATGGGTGAATTTAACTCAGATGACCGTTATATCTACTACCGCGTGCAGGAATCCCTTAGAAGAAATGGAGTAGCCATCATGGTCAACAAAAGAGTCCGAAATGCAGTAATTGTCATTAGAATCTCCGAAAGTGGCTTTAAGGGTATCTAAGCCTGCTTCCTCTCTCCCTGCTCAGATTTGTCTAGAGTGGGGCCCAGGAATCTATATTTTTAAAACTACCCCTTCCCCGACCTCATCCTAATATGCAGCCAACACAAGAACATGGAGGAAGATGATCTTTGAGGATTGCCAATGACAATAAAATTCCATATACAGGAATTTGGGGAAAAGAGATATCTTCTCACATCTTAACCAGATCTTTAAGCAACTGGAATAATCTGCTGGTTTACCTTAACCTGATGAACCAATTGGAAAAAACTCCAGAGGATGAGAGAGTCTTTTTAGGGCACAGAGGCAGTAGAAATAATACATTTTCAGTTTCACTGCTGTGAAATCAGACAGTAAAGCAGAACAAATTCTATTCTAAGAAAGTAAGAATTTCTTTCCAGCAAAAAAAGAGTCCTTGAAATAATTATTTGTCCTCGGCTCTTTGGAAAACCATTACTGCCAGATGGGTATAGAAGAAGGATGATTTTTATTCATATGAATGTCAATATTGCCTTCAGGAGGTAGGAATGTTAAAAACAATGTTTGAAAATTTTGGAGCTTAGGTATCATATAATTAAATTAAATCTCAGCTACAATCTTGGCTTCTCTGAGAAAAGTATTAATCTATTTTTGTTAAATATTTAAAAATTAACCCATAAGGAAATGAAAATCATCATTTTTAATCTTGCCTCATATTTGTTTAATAATCTCAAATGATTAATTTCCTAATTAAGGAAATGGAATTGATTTTGGAGAGTTATCATGTAGTATTCATGGTTGAAGTGTTCAATATTTCATTATGACATTTAGCCCAGTTTAATAAAAATTCTGCAGTTTTCTAGAAGGGCATTCCTCAAATGTATCCTGTGGCTGCTGTTAAGAGGTTAATAGAGGTCACGCACACAAAATATTTCTATATTAANATTTTGGAAAGTTATCATGTAGTATTCATGGTTGAAGTGTTCAATATTTCATTATGACATTTAGCCCAGTTTAATAAAAATTCTGCAGTTTTCTAGAAGGGCATTCCTCAAATGTATCCTGTGGCTGCTGTTAAGAGGTTAATAGAGGTCACGCACACAAAATATTTCTATATTAAAGAAGTTTGGGAACCCCCACATACATATGTATAAGTTTGGGTTTGCATTTCCATACCCTAATTAAAGTTCTTAGACATTTCCTTTATAGTAGGTGCTTTTACCTCAAGACTATTTATAGACATAGAATAAAAGGCAAAGACAGATTTTTAAAAAGCTATTATTCTCAGTTCCACCTCTGTTTATGCAGGGACCATAATAAGGGGAATTCTAATTCTTGGTTCTCCAAGTGGATATGTTGACAGATTATACACTCATTCTCAGCTGAGACTCCTAAGCAGATCAAGGTCTCAGTAGAATGAGGTCCCTCTCAGAATCCTGAGGAGCACAGATGAAAAAATACAATTTGGGGTCAAGTTATTGATGTTTATCCCTTCATCAAGATGAAGTCTGACATGTAATGTAGCAGCTACCTAAATGTAGCAGCTAGTCTAAAATGGTGGTCACTAGCAACATGGACCTATTTCAATTTAAATGTAATTAATTAAAATTTAATACAATTTAAAATTCAGCTCCATGGATGAATGCATTTAAAATTTAAATTTAAAATTGTCAATAGTCACAGATGAACATTTCCATCATCAAAAAAAGTTACACTGGAAGCACATATCTAGAATACTGGTCCCAGCCACTGAACCCTAACTTGAATTCTGTACTCTCCTGTTTGTTTGGGGTCTTCCCTGTCCATCTACACTGAGCTCATTTGTCTTGACAATTGGTTTTTATTTTATATTTCACAATATTTTCTCTCTAGGTACTATTTTTTTTCAATTTTTTATTTTCATGATTCTCAGAAGTGAGCAGTCTCGGTTGGTGGTTCTTCCTCTTCACTAGGATCCCTAATGTGACTGCAGTCAGCCAGGACCTTCACACGAACCTGGAATGTCCAAGATGATTTCACCTACATGTTGGGCACCTCAGCAAAGAATGACTGGGAGCTGCTGGGGTCTCTCTTCCTCTCCTACAATCATGGTTCAATTCTTGTTTTACTCTATAAAAACAAACGAAAGGAGAACCTGCCAGAACTCTTAGGTGCAGGGCCTAGAACTTGCCCACCATTGCTTCTGTCACATTTTATAGGTCACAGCAAGTCACAAGGCCAACTGGAGTCAGGAGGAGGGGAAACATCTTCAGTGCTTGATGGAAGATAATCGACTATACTATCCAACCCCCTTTTTGATCATCACATAAGACAGTTGTTGAAGTGCCTTTTAAATTTATGTCTCATTACTTATCATAATCAAAATTAGGACATGCTTAGAAGGTAATCTTGATTTTCAAGCACGTCATTCAATTTGACAGTGATAGACTTTATTTTCTTGGGCTCCAAAATCACTGCAGATAGTGACTGCAGACATAAAATTAAAAGATGCGATGAACATTGGGGTACATGTAGGGCAAAACCAATACAGTATTGTAAAGTACAAAAATAAAATAAAAATTAAAAAAAAAAGATGCTTGCTCCTTGGAAGAAAAGCTATGACCAACCTAGACAGCTTATTAAAAAGCAGCGACATTACCTTACTGACAAAGGTCCATCTAGTCAAAGCTATGGTTTTTCTAGTAGTCATGTATGGATGTGAGAGTTGGACCATAAGAAAGCTGAGCACCAAAGAATTGATACTTTTGAATTGTGTTGTTGGAGAAGACTCTTGAGACTCCCTTGGACAGCAAGGAGATCAAACCAGTCAATCCTAAAGGAAATCAACCCTGAATAATTCATTGGAAGGACTGATGCTGAAGCTGAAGCTCTAATACTTTGGCCACTTGATGTGAAGAACTGACTCACTGGAAAAGACCCTGATGCTGGGAAATATTGAAGGCAAGAGGAAAAGGGGATGACAGAAGGTGAGATGGATGGATAGCATCTCTGACTTGATGGACATGAGTATGAGCAAGCTCTGGGAGTTGGTAATGGACAGGGAAGCCTAGTGTGCTGCAGTCCATGGGATTGCAAAGAGTTAGACACAATTGCATGACTGAACTGACTGAATTCAATTTGACAGATACATAAGTATGCAAAGATATCCATACAGCACTGATCATTGCAGAATGGTAGTCACTCAGTCTTGTCCAGCTCTTTGTAAACCCATAGACTGCAGCCTGCCAGGCTCCTCCATCCATGTAGGTCTCCAGGCAAGAAACTGGAGTGGATTGTCATTCCCTTCTCCAGGGAATCTTCTCGACCCAGGGATCAAATCTATGTCTCCTGCATGGCAGGTACACTCTTTAACACTGAGCCACCAGCGAAGCCCATTGCAGTATGGTTTGCAATTAAGAAAAAAAGAAAAGGAAGCAATTCTAATAGGGATTGGTTACCTGGATGACATACATCCATACAAAGGAAAGTGGATATATGTAGCCATTAAAATGAAAATATCGGGGCTTCTCTGATGGCTCAGTCATAAAGAATCTGCTCGCCAGTTCAGGGGCCACCGGTCTGATAACTGGCCCAGGAAGATCTCATATGCCACAGGACAGCTAAGCCTGTGTGCAACAACTATTGAACCAGAGTTGGTGAGTTACAATTACTGAGCCCACGTGCTGCAACTATGGTAGCCTATGTGCCTAGAGCCTGTGATTTGCAACAAGAGAAACCACCGCAATGAGAAGCCCTTGCACTGCAAACAGAGAGTAGCAACTAGAGTCACATAACTACAGTCTTTGCACAACAGCAAAGGCCCAAAAAAGCCATAAATAAATAATGAAAATATAGAAATATATATATATATATATATTTACGTGGAAATATCTTATGTAAGATACGTTAAGTGAAAAAGGAAAGAGACAGAGAAATTTGCAAAATAGACATTCATCTAAGCAAAAAAAAAAAAATACATGTGTGCTTGAGATAAAATTTCTCATAAGGATTATGTAAGAAACGTAACGGTGGTCATCTATAGGAGAGAGCTTCCCAGATGGCACAGTGGTAAAAGACTGCCTGCCAATGCAGGAGACACAGGAGACTCAGGTTGATCCCTAAGTCATGAAGATCCCCTGGAGAAGGAAATGCCAACCAGTTCTAGTATTCTTGCCTGGAAACTTCTATAGACAGAGATGCCTGACAGGCTACACTCCATGGGATTGCAGAGTCAGACACGACCGAGTGACTAAGCACACATCTATAGGAAGGGCATGGGATGTTAATGGGGGAATTAACTATACTTTTCTTATTATTTGATCTTAAAAAATAATACAAGCAAGCATACTTTTATATTGTTTAAAAAATAATTAAATGGCAAATAAACAAAATAATTATCAAGAAAAGAAAAAAATTAGCATGTTCGAAAACAATCCCATATGAATGTAGTTAAATGATCACTTTAATTTGAAGCACATGGCAGTCAATAGTTTTATGATACAGGAAAGAATACAGGGTTTGGAGCCAGTGGATCTATGGTTAAATCCCAGCTGTTGGACTCAGTTGAGCAATTAAAAAACACCACCCAGCACTTAGAGTAGAGCTTTGGACAGGTCATTTACACTTTCAGAAACTCAGTTTTCACATTTGTCAAATGAATATAACCATGCCTTCCTTACAAAGACATATACAAGGAAATTTGTCATAGGAACTGGCTTATGCAGTTATGGAAGCCAAGATGGCCCATGATCTGCTGTCTGTAAACTGGAGAACCAGGTAAGTTGGAGGCATAGTTCAGTCCAAGTCAAGGCCTGAGAGCCAAGGGAGCCCATGGTCAGCCCTAATCCAAACTCAAAGGCCTGAAACTAGAGGGCCACTAGTGTAAGTCCCAGAGCCCAAAGGCCAGACAGCCAGGGGCTCTGATGTCTGAAAGCAAGATATATGGATGTCCAAGCTCAGGAGAGAAAGAGAGAACTCCTTTATCCTCCTCCCTTTTGTCCTATTCATGCTCTCAATGGATCAAGTGATGCCCACCCACACTGGTGAGGGCCAATCTTCTTAACTCAATTTATGGAATCAAATGCTAATCTCTTCCAGAAATACCCTCATAGACAACACTCCAGAATAATGTTTTACTAGCTGCCTAGGCATCTCTCAGCCTGGTCAGGTTGACACATAAAATTAACCGTTACATGAGTTTTCTGATTTCACTCTGAAAATATTCCTACCCGCCCGTGACTGCATTTCTATATTTTTTTTCCAAAAATATTTGTCGGCTCATGTTTAGAAAAAGATAGAATGAAAAATCACCTACTAGTGGCTTAAAAAACAAGATGTAATCTGTATCTACGTTTGACTAAACGCCTCTGACAAACTCCCAAGCCAACTTGCCATGGGAAGCCAAGTAGCTCTATTTGTTTAGAATGTGATAAATCATATCCTTGTCAATCATGTCTCTATGATATCTTCATGAGTAACAAGAGAGCTGTGTTATAAAAATCTTAAAGGAAATATATTTCTCAGTCTTCTCAGTTTATTCTATGAGCAAATTCTTTTTTTTTAATATTTAATAATATTCATTTGGCTGCCCCAGGTCTTAGTTGTTGCACACAGGATCTTTTGTGGCAGCATGTGAAAGATTAGTTGTGGCATGTGGGATCTAGTTCCCTGACCAGGGATCTAACCTGGGCCCCTTGCATTGGGAGCAGGGAGTCTTAGCCACTGGACCACCAGGGAAGTCCCTATAAGCAAATTTTATAAAATGTAAAACAGCCCATAATCCTTTTAGCCTGTATTGCTAGTAGATATTACTACATCTAACAAATTTAGCAATGACTCCTTAATATCATCCAATGCACAGCCTATGTTCAAATGTCCCTGGTTTCTAAAATGTGTGGATGTGTCTGGTGGTGAAAGTAAAGTTCAATGTTGTNTAACTATACTTTTCTTATTATTTGATCTTAAAAAATAATACAAGCAAGCATACTTTTATATTGTTTAAAAAATAATTAAATGGCAAATAAACAAAATAATTATCAAGAAAAGAAAAAAATTAGCATGTTCGAAAACAATCCCATATGAATGTAGTTAAATGATCACTTTAATTTGAAGCACATGGCAGTCAATAGTTTTATGATACAGGAAAGAATACAGGGTTTGGAGCCAGTGGATCTATGGTTAAATCCCAGCTGTTGGACTCAGTTGAGTAATTAAAAAACACCACCCAGCACTTAGAGTAGAGCTTTGGACAGGTCATTTACACTTTCAGAAACTCAGTTTTCACATCTGTCAAATGAATATAACCATGCCTTCCTTACAAAGACATATACAAGGAAATTTGTCATAGGAACTGGCTTATGCAGTTATGGAAGCCAAGATGGCCCATGATCTGCTGTCTGTAAACTGGAGAATCAGGTAAGTTGGAGGCATAGTTCAGTCCAAGTCAAGGCCTGAGAGCCAAGGGAGCCCATGGTCAGCCCTAATCCAAACTCAAAGGCCTGAAACTAGAGGGCCACTAGTGTAAGTCCCAGAGCCCAAAGGCCAGACAGCCAGGGGCTCTGATGTCTGAAAGCAAGATATATGGATGTCCAAGCTCAGGAGAGAAAGAGAGAACTCCTTTATCCTCCTCCCTTTTGTCCTATTCATGCTCTCAATGGATCAAGTGATGCCCACCCACACTGGTGAGGGCCAATCTTCTTAACTCAATTTATGGAATCAAATGCTAATCTCTTCCAGAAATACCCTCATAGACAACACTCCAGAATAATGTTTTACTAGCTGCCTAGGCATCTCTCAGCCTGGTCAGGTTGACACATAAAATTAACCGTTACATGAGTTTTCTGATTTCACTCTGAAAATATTCCTACCCGCCCGTGACTGCATTTCTATATTTTTTTTCCAAAAATATTTGTCGGCTCATGTTTAGAAAAAGATAGAATGAAAAATCACCTACTAGTGGCTTAAAAAACAAGATGTAATCTGTATCTACGTTTGACTAAACGCCTCTGACAAACTCCCAAGCCAACTTGCCATGGGAAGCCAAGTAGCTCTATTTGTTTAGAATGTGATAAATCATATCCTTGTCAATCATGTCTCTATGATATCTTCATGAGTAACAAGAGAGCTGTGTTATAAAAATCTTAAAGGAAATATATTTCTCAGTCTTCTCAGTTTATTCTATGAGCAAATTCTTTTTTTTTAATATTTAATAATATTCATTTGGCTGCCCCAGGTCTTAGTTGTTGCACACAGGATCTTTTGTGGCAGCATGTGAAAACTTAGTTGTGGCATGTGGGATCTAGTTCCCTGACCAGGGATCTAACCTGGGCCCCTTGCATTGGGAGCAGGGAGTCTTAGCCACTGGACCACCAGGGAAGTCCCTATAAGCAAATTTTATAAAATGTAAAACAGCCCATAATCCTTTTAGCCTGTATTGCTAGTAGATATTACTACATCTAACAAATTTAGCAATGACTCCTTAATATCATCCAATGCACAGCCTATGTTCAAATGTCCCTGGTTTCTAAAATGTGTGGATGTGTCTGGTGGTGAAAGTAAAGTTCAATGTTGTAAAGAACAACATTGCATAACAACCTGGAATGTTAGGTCCATGAATCAAGGTAAATTAGATGTGGTCAAACAGGAGATGGCAAAGTGAATAACGACGTTTTAGGAATCAGCAAACTAAAATGGATGGGAATAGATAAATTTAATTTAGATGACCATTATATCTACTACTACAGGCAAGAATCTCTTAGAAGAAATGGAGTAACCCTCATAGTCAACAGGAGTTGAATTTTGATAAAATTCAATACCCATTTTTTTTTTAGTAAAAACTCTCCAGAAAGTGGGTATAGAATAAAATACCTCAAAACAATAAAGGTCATATATGACAAACCTGCCTCTTGAGAAACCTATATACAAGTCAGGAAGCAACAGTTAGAACTGGACATGGAATAACAGACTGGTTCCAAATTGGGAAAGGAGTACATTAAGGCTGTATATTGTCACTCTGCTTATTTAACTTATATGNCCAGGAGTTGGTGATGGACAGGGAGGCCTGGCATGCTGCGATTCATGGGGTCGCAAAGAGTTGGACATGAATGAGCGACTGAACTGACTGACTGACTGATGACAAACCAACAGCTAAGACCATATTCAATGATGAAAAGCTGACAGCATTTACTCAAAGATCAAGAACAAGAGAAGGATGTATGCTCTTGCCAGTTTTACTCAACATAGTATTGGAAGTTCTAGCCACAGCAATCAGACAAGGAAAAAGTAACAGACATCCAAATTGTAAAGGAAGACAGTTTGCAGATGACACAGTATCATATATAGGAAATCCTAAAGATGTCACCAAAAACTATTAGAACTAATAAATGATTCAGTAAAGTTTCAGACAAATAGATGGGAGATAAATGGGGAAACAATGAAAACAGTGAGAAACTTTATTTTGGGGGGCTCCAAAATCACTACAGGTGGTGACTGCAGCCGTGAAATTAGAAGATGCTTGCTCCTTGGCAGAAAAGCTATGAGCAACCAAGACAGCATATTAAGAAGCAGAGACATTATTTTGCCAACAAAGGTCCATCTAGTTAGAGCTATGGTTTTTCCAATAGTNTGAAAACAGTGAGAAACTTTATTTTGGGGGGCTCCAAAATCACTACAGGTGGTGACTGCAGCCGTGAAATTAGAAGATGCTTGCTCCTTGGCAGAAAAGCTATGAGCAACCAAGACAGCATATTAAGAAGCAGAGACATTATTTTGCCAACAAAGGTCCATCTAGTTAGAGCTATGGTTTTTCCAATAGTCATGTATGGCTGTGAGAGTTGGACTATAAACAAAGCTGAGCACCAAAGAATCGTTGCTTTTAAACAGTGATGTTGGAGAAGACTCTTGAGAGTCCCTTGGACTACAAGGAGATCAAACCAGTCAATCCTAAAGGAAGTCAGTCCTGAATGTTCATTGGAAGGACTGATGCTGAAGCTGAAACTCCAATACTTTGGTCACCTGATGTGAAGAACTGACTCATTGGGAAAGACCCTGATGGAAGGAAAGATTGAAGGTGGGCGGCGAAGTGAACAACAGAGGATGAGATGGTTGGATGACATCACCAACATGATGGATGTGAGTTTGAGTAAGCTCCAGGAGTTGGTGCTGGACAGAGAAGCCTGGTGTGCTGCAGTCCATTGGGTCACAAATAGTCTGAGATGACTGAGCAACTGAACTGAACTGAACTGAAAGTTTCAGATTATTAAATTAATATATAAAAAGTTTTTGTGTTTCTATACATTAATAACAAACTATCAGATAGAGATATGAAGAATACAATCTTATTTAAAATTATATCAAAAAGAATAAAATACCTAGGAGATAACCCAACCAAGGAAGTAAAAGCCTTGTACTTAGCTAACCATAAGCCACTGAAGAAAGGAACTAAAGACATAGACAAATGGAAAAATACACTGTGCTGAAAAATTTGAAGACTGATATTGATAAAATGTCCACACTACCCAAGACAATCTATAGATTTAATATAATTTCTACAAAAATACTTTTGCAGAACTATAGCAAATAATTCTAAAATTTGCATGGAAACACAGAAGACTCCAAATAGCCAAAACAATCTTGAGAAAAGAAGAACAAAGTTGGAGGCATCATGCTCCCTGATTTCAAATTAAAGTACAAAGCTACAACAATCAAAACTCTATTGTACTGGCACAAAAACATCTGATCAACTGAACAGAATAGAGAATCCAAAAATATACTTATTTCATCAATTAATCTATTTCAAAGGAGATAAAAATATATTAATACAATATATACTAATACAATATAATAATAATATAAAATTACTACAATATAATAATAATACATTAATAAATATATTAAACAATTATTACCCTCTTCAATAAATAGCATTAGGAAAAACATGACAGTTAATGAAGAAGTATCAGACTGAAATACTTTCTCACATCGTATACAAAAATAAACTCAGAATGGATTAAAGACAAATATAAGACATGAAGCCATAAAACTTTTAGAAGAAAACAAAGGCAATATATTCTCAGACACTGGTATTACAATATTTTTTTTTGGATATGCCTCTTTGGGCCTGAGAAACAAAAGCAAAAAAAACAAATGGGAATACATCAAACTAAAAGCCTTTTGCACAGTGGAAGAAATTAGCAACAAAACAAAAAGGCAATCTACTGAATGACAGAAGATATTTGCAAATGATATATCTGATGAGGTTAATATACAAATTATAGAAAGAACTCAGGCAACTCAACATCATAAAGCAAACAACCTGATTAAGAAATTAGCAGAGGACCTGAATAGGTATTTTTTCAAAGAAGACACATGAAAAGATGCTCAACATCACTAATTATCAGAGAAATGCAAATGAAGGACACAAGGGGATACTACGTCACACCTGCCAGAAGGGCTATTATCAAAAAGACAAGAAATAACAAGTGCTGGTGAGAATGTGTAGGAAAGGGGACCTTAGTACAGTTGGTGGAGATGTAAATTGCTGCAGTCACTGTGGAAGATAGTACAAAGGTGTGTCATAGAACTAAAATAGAATGAATATATGATACAGCAGTTTCACTTCTGAAAACAAAATATTAACTTGAAAGATATAGACACTCCAGTGTTCCTTGTAGCTTTATTTATTCAATATGATAGCTAAGGTATGAAAGCAATCTAAGTGTCCATCAGCGGATGAATGGATAAAGGAAATGTGGCCCAGATGTTACAAGGGCAGACTACTCAGCTATTAAAAAAATGAAATCTCACCATTCGCAAAAATATGGATGGGTCAAGAAGGTATTATGCTTAGTGAAATAAAGCAGACAGAGAAAGATAAATACCACATGATCTTACTTACACATGGAATCTAAAAAAAAAACAAATAAACAAGCAAAATGAAAACAGACTCAAAGATAGAGTGAACAAATGGGTTTTGCTGGAAAGGAGAGGGCTTGTAAAATCAGTGAAATAGGTGAAAGGGGTTAAGAGGTACAAACCTCTATTTATATAATAATAAGTCATGGGGATATAATACACAGCATAAAGAATATGGTCAATAGTATTGCAATAACTTTGTATGGGGACAGATGGTTACCAGAATTATGGTGATCTTTTCATCATGTATGCAAAAGTCAGATCATTATGTAGGACACCTGAAACTAACATAATATTTCAATATTTCAGTTAAAAAAGAAAAAAAAATAGAACAGACAATACAGATTTTACTTGATTCTAAGAAGGAATCATAGGATTCTGTGATGAGAAAGAAAACTTAGGTGAACCAGCACAGATAACACAGTACGGGGAAAGTTTTCCTAATCTAAGAGTGAAGACACCCTAGATGGAGGATATTTGGGTCTAGCGAAGGGAAGATTTCTAGGATGTTCTTGAGGTTAGAGTATCGTGCATTCAAAACCACTCAGTTTCCATATTCAGGACTAAGCAAATGAGGATCATCTCGGGTAGAACTTTGCTTGAATGCATGCATAATATCACAGAATCTGTTTTTCTTTGCCAATAACCACAGGGTGGCAACAACAGGAAAAAGAAGAAACATCTTTGTATCAGGATATATACTATGGTAATATATGATATTACATGTAGATATAACCTGGATAAACAAGCCCTGTATAATATCTGAATGCTATTTGAAAGAGAGATTTTTTTTTCCTTGCTCTTATAAGCTTTCAACTCAGAGAATTCTACCTCTTAACTTGTTTCCTCATGCAACTTAACACCACATATGTTAGTCATTTCCTGTGTGTCCAATCATCTATGTGGATAAATTGGATCTCCAGCAACCAGAAAGTGTATGAATAATCTCTGTGAAGCTCTTACTCACTATGCCTTAGTGATTTGAATACTAATTAGTATTTGCAAAGTAGGAGGAGAGACAGGAGTTAAGTAGTGGTTGATTTTCATTACCAGATAGTAAAAAACATCATCACAGTATTATTGCAGAGAATAGCATCCTACTGTCCTTTCATCTTGTCAGTTTAAAGAAAATGAGTCTTTACCTCATTGTGCTAGGAAAGATTTGAAACAGATAAGGATAATTAAAACATGGTCCTCAAAAGGTATAAAAATAATAGTGAAACACTTGATATCTTTTCTAATTGTCACACCCACACACACAAGGACTTATACAACAGATTCAATTGTATATCTACAACTCAAACTTGTTCAGTATGTTAGTTATTACCCTACTCCCATCTCAGAAGGTACACCGTGGACCTCTCCATCTTTCCCTCTAAATCTCTCTCCTCCATTTTCTATCTTCATATTCCTTCATTTTCTATATTCATATTGCACAAACATCGACCCACTTTCCAATAGAAATATGGGAGTCATCTTATCCCTTCAACTTTTGTCACATCCACTAAAACAAAAAGACCTCCTGGCACTTCCCTGGTGGTCCAGTGGTTAGGAATCTGCCTGCCACTGCAGGGGACATGGGTTCAAGGTCAGGTCAGGAAGATCCCACGTACCATGAGGCAACTGAGACTATGTGCCCCAACTACTGAAGCCCACGCTCTAGAGCCTGAGTTCTGCAACAAGAGAAGACACTGCTGTGAGAAGCCCACGCACCACAGCTAAAGAGCAGCCCCTCATTGTTGCAACTAGAGAAGGCCCTCACACAACAGCGAAGACCCAGCACAGCCAGGGGAAAAAATCTCCCTGTCTTGTTGATTTTACCTCCAAAATTATATTTAAATCCCATATCTTCTTCATCTTCACTGCTACCACTTCAGGCCCTCATTCCAACTTTCAGATTCTTGCTGAACAGCCGCTTAATTTCCTTTAGACTCATCTTGTGCCCTTCTCCAATTTATTTGGTGTGTACTGGTCCCAATCAATCCTTACAAAATGGAAATCTCTTTGCCTCTCTCCCCTGTTTAAAATTCATCATTGTTCCCTATAGTATTTTTGATTAAACATAACATTTTTCATTTTGTCTCTAAAGTTATTCATGATCTGCACTTTACCTCTCTGCCATATGTACCTGACACAATAGCCAGGCTGAGCTATTATACTTGTATTTAACTACATACCACACTGTGTATTCTTCTGGGCCCTTGCACACACTGTTATTGCCTCTCTTGAAGTTTTTTCCCTCTTTTTTATACTCTCATATCTTTCAAACACTCCCCAAACCTGGCTACACTGTATTCAACCTTAAAGATTTGGCTCAGATGTCGCCTTTCCCCAGGAATATGTGTCTCTGATCTCCCGCCTTCATCAATCTGGGTTATATGGCCTTCTTTGTACTACTCTGTGATGAAGGTTGGCAACTGTTTTCTGTGAAGGTTGGCAAATAATAAATATCTTAGGTTCTGATAGCCTCCATGGGATTCTCCAGGCAAGAATACAGGAGTGGGCTGCCATTTCCTTCTCCCAGTAGGCTACACAATGGACCCTAAAAAGATCCATGTCTTAAAACCAGGAAACTATGAATGTTACTTTATTTGGAAAAAAAAAAAAGGATTGTTGCAGATGTAATGGGTTGTCAGATGAAACCATCCTGAACCATCCAGGTGGAGACTAAATTTAATGATGTGTCCTTATAAAAGAAACATATAGGCGAAGGTAGGTAGAAGAGGAGGATGCAATGTGACCATAGAGACAGAGGCTGGAGTGGAGTGATGCCGCCAGGAATTAAGCAACGCTGTCAACCACTGGAAGCTGGATATGGCAAAAAAAAAAAAAAAAAAAGACAGCTCTGGAACCCTGTGGGGAGTGTGGTCCTGTCAACACCGTGACTTTGGATTCTGACCTACACGATGTGACAGAATCAATTTCTATTATTTCAGCCACCCAACTTAGCTAATCCAGGAACACATGTAGCAAGGTGTACAATCTCAGCCACCACTCTCCAAGTCTGCCACAGTAGTGTGAACGCATAGACAATATGTAAACAAACGGGCATGCCTGTGTTCCAGTAAAAACTTTAGTCACCCAAACAAACAGCGGGACAGATTTGACCCACAGGTTGTAGACTGGCACTTCCAGAGCAGTGATTATATCACGCTCGATTACTTCTCCTCTGGAATATAAGCATGTGGAGAGCAAGAGCTATGACGCACATCTTAGAATTTCTAACTTAAGAATCGCAAACTTTAATTCCTACAGTGGCCAGGCAGGTGAATTAAGTGAGTGAAGCAGGTGGATGAAAAGGTGAACGTGTCACCTAATGATGGCAACATCTGCTAGGATCCTGGCAAATATTGCCATGCTAGGGCATGCTAGTGCTGCCCTCGTAGCCCAATCAGTACAGAATCCACCTTCAGTGTAGAAGACCAGGGTTCAATTCCTGGCTTGCGAAGATCCACTGGAGAAGGAAATGGCTACCCACTCCAGTACTCATGCCTGGGAAATTCTGTGGACAGAAGAGCCTGGCAGGCTACAGTCTATGGGGTCACAAGAGTCAGACATGACTGAGAGACTAAACCCCAACCAGGGCTGCATATCTAGGAGGACCACTGTATGAATGGTTAATGATAAATATACATATATATGTATGTATATTTATATATATATATATATGTATATATATATATTGGGTTGGCCAAAAAATTCATTTGGGATTTTCCATAACACTTTGGGCAACCCAATAATTGCAAGATAATAGAAGGGATAAATGAAGTAATAATTTTAAAAGTTTAGTCCTAAAGAAGGAAAGAAAAATAGAAAAAGTAGTAACAAAACAGCCTTAGTAGAACATAGATATCAACATGATATATAAATCAAACTATAAATCATTTAACTGTAAATGAACTAAATACACCAAGTAAAGGTTTATGGTTGTCAGACTGGATTAAACAACAACAATATCATGTTTAAATTGTCACACTTTAAGCATATACAGGAATATTAACTGTAAAAAACAAACAAAATATATGCCAGGCAAACAATGGACAAAACAAAGATAGTGTATCTATAGTAAAATCAGATAAAATAGATTTAATGCAAAAAGAATTACCAAATTTTCAGATATAAAGTAAAAAGAACAATTAAGAAACCTCATAATTGTAAAAGGATCAATTCAGCAGGAAGTTATTTACAATCCTGAGTTTTTCTGTACTCCATAACAGAGCTTCAAATATTAAAGGAGAAATGAACAGAATGAAAAGGCTCAGTGAACAGATCCATTCTCTTAAAGAAAAACTTCAGCATACTTTATTTAATAGCTCATAAGACAGTCTAACAACAACAACAAAAAAAACTGTAAAAACAATTCCCAATTGACCAACTTGGCCTAACTGCCTTATATAGAATACTGCCTTAAACTATGACAGAATTCACCTTTTCAAGTGAACATGGGTTTTTTACCAAAATAATGAAGAAAATCTCAACAAATCTAAAAAAAGCAGTCAATCACAGAGTTGTCTTTAGACAACAGAATCAAGATAGAAATCAATAACAAAATATAACTGGCATAATGTCAACTGCTTGGTAATTAAATATTTTGCTGTTTTTCAGTCGCTCAGGTGTCTGACTTGTTGTGATGCCATGGAATGCAGCATTAATTTGACAATTTGGGTGAAATGCATAAGTTTCTAAAACTGTATACATAATTTACCAAAATAGAAGTAGAAATTTTGACTAGCTCAGTGTTTAAGCCAGTAGTTGACTAGCTTAGACATATTTTCTCTATTATTTAAAAATCTCTCCTAAAGAAAACTCTAGGTTCATATTGTTCAACTGGTAAATTCTTACCAAAATTTAAGGGAAAAAAAATACCATAAATCTTGCGCAATTTCATCTAGAAAACAAAAAGACAACTCTTTAAAAGCAATATAACTAGAATTTCAAAATCTGACAAGGACATTACAAGAAAGAATTAACAGAACCAATCGTTCGTAAACACAGATGAAAAATCTTTAACAAAATATTAGACAATTGAATCTAGTGATATATAAGCTCAGCTTATTCTAGTAATGCAAGATTGGCTTAACATTTAAAAATTAACCCAATCATATTAATGTAAATAAAAGAAAAAAAGATTATATGACCATTTTGATAGATGCGGCAAAACAATCTGACAAAAATTTTCTCTTCATCATGTATTTTATATTTAAAAACAAAGCCTTCACAAACTTGGAATAAAAGGCAACTTTCTTAAACAATTAAACCACCACAACAACAGTAGCAAACATCATACCCATTTGTGGAAAACTGAAAACTTTCCTTCTAACCTTGGGAATGAGATAAGGATGCCATTCTTACTATTTATAACTGATACTGTACCGGAGGTTCCAGCCATTGTGGTATATTAAATGTATACACATAAATATATATATATGTGAATTTGAAAAGAAAGAAAAGTTGTCATTATTTGTAGACAGCATGATTATATGGTAGAAAATCCAAAAGAATCTGTAAATTCTGTGACCTAACATTGAATCTGCAATATTGCTGGATAAAAGGTCATTCTCTTGAAAAATCACTTGTATTTCTATATATCATTTGCAAATAGAAAATTATATTTTAAAATATATTATCTATAATAGAATATATTGGCTACATAAAAATAATTCTCATAAAATAAATATCATATAAAATATTGGGTTAGCCAAAAAGTTTGTTTGGGTTTTTGTAAGGTGGTATGAGAAGCTTGAGTGAACTTTTTGGCCAACCCAATATTTATAATTCCCCAACACTGGAAACCAAAAAAATCCTTAAGGGATACTACATATTTAAATAAATTTGGAAATAAACATTTCAGAAAGCTTTTAACATTCAGAAATCTCAATATTGTAAAGATGTCAATTTTTCCCAGATAAATCTACAAATTAACGCTACCCCAAACAAAATTCTAGCAGGATTTTTGGGAAAGCTGACAAAGCTGATTCTAAAATTCATATGTAAATACAAAGGGCCAAGAATACCTAAGGCAACTGAAGAAGAAGGGCAAAGCTGCAGATTCATTCTACCTGAGAACAAAACCAATCATACTTAATGAGGACCTCATGAGATTGACTTAGTTATAATAAACTAACCAGTGAACTAGATTAGAGGGCTATACATGAATGGTCATCTGGTTCATGACAAAGGCAACAATGCAATGGGTGAAAGAACAGTATTCTCAATAAATGTTGCTGGATTAATAGGATATATTAAAAATACATACATACATATATATATATATGTGTACCTCTTCCTATACCATTACTCAAAAATTAATTCCAGATGGATTGTCAATCTAAACGTGAAAATACAACAGTAAAGCTTTTAGAGGAGAACACAGGAAGACATCCTTTTGATCTTGGAGTAGGTAGAGATTTCTTAAACAAGACATAAAGTACATTAACACAGAGAATAACATCCCTATATATATATAATAACATCCCTATATATACACACACACACACACATACACACATATATATAACAAAGGAGTAATATCTAGTTCAGTTCAGTTCAGTTCAGTCGCTCAGTCGTGTCTGACTCTTTGCGACCCCATGAATCGCAGCACGCCAGGGCTCCCTGTCCATCACCAANCTGGCACGCAGAGGAGCTGGGAAGGGGAGAGCCGGGACCCCCGAGGCACACTCATTTCCAGCCTGCCCCTATTAAGGCAGAGGAAATTAGGGCTTGTCTGCCAACCCTGTGAACTGGGGACCCCGCTGGGCCCTTGAAACCTTGCACACTCCCGAGGTGCGTGAGCACCGGTTTCCCCATCCGCGGATGCCATTCCTTCCCAAATTGCTCTCTGGAATTCTGGTACCCCTTCTTTCACGTCTGGCTTGCGTTTTCAGCCAGAGTTGGCCTCCTGTCCCCAGAATACGCGTGTTTATACAGCTTGCTGTAGCACAGGAAGAGGTTGCCCTCTCTGGGGACAGAGGCTTATTAACATGGAAGCTTTGTCTACCGTGTGGGGACCACTGGCATCTCTGCTTTCAAAGAGATTGAGGGCCCAATAATAGTACTTCTTAGCCAAGACCCTTGGCACTCTCCCTTTGGGGTCCCGTGCTTATTACATTTAAGAAACCATTCCTGGAGGGACTAGATATGCGCTGCTTGTATAATTGGGCTGCTAGCGGTCATCTGTTGCTAGGGTTAAGAAAATAAATTTCTATGAGGAAGTAAGAACTTCCCTTTACTAAAAGAGTTATTCTGTTACCTACATGGTTCAAACTTTGGCCACCCTAGAGGTCGTCATGTTAAAACAGGATCAGAGTCGAGACAAATCCATCCAGAACACTCCGTTTTAGTAAAACCTTATCTGTGGCCCCACTTAGTATTTGATACATTGGGTTTCCAGATTTCAGTAAATCTGGAGTATTAGGGGAGCATCATTATTATGATAACACTTTGATTTAAATCATCACAGCAATAACTTTAAAGTAAAATTAAGGGCGGAAATCTCAGATTGAAAAATTTTCAGCTGATTGTATGCTTACTGCCACTGCACTAGTTTGAGTGATACCGTTCCTATATTTGAGAAAGGTTGCTGAGTTTGCTGTCTTAGGACCTGTTTTGACAATTCATGTGAGTTTCTCTCTTTTTTTTTTTCATGTTTATCAGGGTCCTCAGTAAAATAGTGCGTGTTTTTGCAGTGACTATACTAAATTCAGGAGGGCAGGAAAGTTGAATTCTGTGTGGGAATCTGACACTGTCCATTTGGCCTTGGAGTAATTGCTTTTGCCTCCTTTCTCCAATTTCCTCATCTGTGAAAAGGGAATGATACCTATCTTTTTTTTATCTTAAGTAGGAGTTGGCAAACTTTTTCTATAAAGACCAAGTAGTAAGTATTTTGAGTTAGCCTGCTATAGGGCCTCCGTCTCAACTACTCACCTCCATCTTTCAGTGACAGTGGCAGTAGACAATATGGAAATGAGTGGCATGTTGTTGGATTTGGCCCATGGATTGTAGGTTTTAATTTTAATTAGTTATTATATGTAAAAGTAATTTGGAATTTCAAAGCCTCTGTCCCCATGGAGATCAGCCCATTTCAGTAGTATTTTTTTAAACAGACATGCAGACTACCTGTTTTATTCTCCCCTGCCTAGGACTTTTAGAGTAATGCAACAGAAGGCCTTTGAGGACAGCAGATACCCCTGGCAGGAGTCCTTTGAGAATGTCGCTGTGTGCCTGCCCTTCCGTTGCCCGAGGTGTGGGGACCATACCAGATTTAGAAGCCTGTCCTCGTTGAGGGCCCATCTGGAATTTAGTCACAGCTACCAGGAGAGAACTCTGTTGACAAAATGCAGCCTCTTTCCATCCCTCAAAGACACAGACCTGGTCACTTCCTCCGAACCCCCGAAACAGGGAAGATTGCAGAGCTGTGGCAACATAGTAAAGCAGAAACCGAGCTATGTTAACTTGTATAGTATTTCGCACGAACACTCCAAGGACAGGAAGCCATTCGAGATGGTGGCAGAGAGGCCTGTGTCCTACGTGCAGACCTACACTACAGTAGACCTGCGTGCAGACTCGCCGGATGCACTGAGGGCCAGCCCAGGCCTTCCTGCCCCAGACACCAAAGCAGCTTTTGAGGCACATGTCAGAGAAAAGTTCAGTCGGATGGTCGAGGCTGTGGACAGGACCATAGAGAAGAGGATTGATAAACTCACCAAAGAGCTGGCCCAGAAAACTGCCGAACTGTTGGAAGTTCGGGCGGCATTTGTGCAACTGACGCAGAAGAAGCAGGAAGTTCAGAGACGAGAGCGGGCCCTGAACAGACAGGTGGATGTGGCCGTGGAGATGATCGCAGCCCTGAGGCAACGCCTGACGGAATCCGAAGAGGAGCTTCTCAGGAAAGAAGAGTAAGTGGCATTGAAAATGGATGCTAACCCCCTTGCTTTAGACACTTCCCACCCACTCCCAAGTTACACTCCAGGGTGAAGCATGGTTTGCTTTTAATTGCTTGCAGATTCCTTGCTGCAGTCTCCCATTGATATAGTTGAATGTAGGAGACCCAAGACTTTTAGTACCATTTACCGTCTCTGCTATGGTCTCCAGCTCAGCAACCTGAAAGTCGAAATACTGCATTCCTTCTCACCTTAGAAACTGTAGACACTACAAATGTCTACTACAAGTGTCCTCTGTCCATGGTGGGATCCATTCCTGGTGTGTGTGTGTGTGTGTGTGTGTGTGAGGGGAGTAAGGAGTGGGGGGATTAGGGTGGTGAGTTGAATGGGAAGGCAGAAAGGGAGTGCTTGGCACCCTTTCTGTCTTATTGACAACTTCATGTAATAAAATCAAGATAGATCCTTGATCTTTATGGATGTTGTCTTATTCAAATATAAAAATATGTTCTAAATATAAATGATTTTTGCTTCTTAGCCATTTCGTATTACCTGTCTGTGTTAATTAAATATTAGTCACTGAGACTCTATTAATAATAATTTTTATTTAAAAGAAGCAGACATTAGGAAACCCAGAGGAAGCATCTGAGATTGCCGTACTTTTACGATTTAAGTTTGAGGATTTTCTTTTTGAAAAATACTAGACTAAGTCATGCCTGCTTGCAGAGTTGACACTGGTTTTTACAAATTACGGGTGATTGGAGAAGCTGTTAGTTTAAAAATTATCATACTTGGAAAAGCATTTCCTTATCAATAAGTATGAATTCATCTCAAACCAGAAAAGTATATATAACAATGCAGTGTTATATCCCAAATGCAGAATGTTGGATTTAATTTTAAATGGAGGCTCAGAATTCATAGAACCAAAGGAAGTAAAAATTGATTGACTGAAATAGCCTAAAAGGAAGGTTTTCAAATAATTTGAGGTGTGCTCTACAGATTGACTTAATTTCATGCTTTCTTTGTCCTCTGGCACTCTTCTGACTGGTGTTGTCTCTTAAAATGTAGTAATTAAAGCTGCCTCCACTTGGTAAGAGGCTGAGAAACCCTATGTATTAAAGAGATCATCACTTGCTATTACTAAATGCTTATTGCCTGCCTGGAGAAAAAGCCTGCACTGCTCAACTAGATACTTTTGAAAAATTAGGTAGTGAGGACAGATTTGAATCAGCCACTGATTTACTTTACTCCTATGGAAATGATCGCCTTTGAAAACTGTTTCACTCTTGGCTCTTGGTATTTCCTGGTGGGAAGTTAGTGCCTTGACTTGGTATAGCACCCAGGGTGACCAACATTGCACCACGGAAGAAATGGCAGATGGCACTGCTTTATGTGCAGAGGAGAGCGTGGAGTTAAATTTGTGATATTTCTGTTTGATGGAAGAGCAGTTAGTTTAAAAGGCAGCCGAATTAATTGCATGCATTTATTTGTCATGTTTTATTTATTAAGTACACAGTAATAATGGAGATGGGCTTTGGGGTGGTGGTTGCCTGGAGCATGGGAAAACAATACGATGGTAGGGAGGAGCTTATGGTTAGATCTAGGTTATTGTCGGAGAAGGCAATGGCACCCCACTCCAGTACTCCTGCTTGGAAAATCCCGTGGATGGAGGAGCCTGGAAGGCTGCAGTCCATGGGGTCGCTGAGGGTCGGACACGACTGAGCGACTTCCCTTTCACTTTTCACTTTCATGCATTGGACAAGGAAATGGCAACCCACTCCAGTGTTCTTGCTTGGAGAGTCCCAGGGACAGGGGAGCCTGGTGGGCGGCCGTCTGTGGGGTTGCACAGAGTCGGACACGACTGAAGCGACTTAGCAGCAGCAGGTTATTGTCAAGGATCTAACTTTCATTTTGTGTTTGAGGGTGCTTTATTGTTAAAAAAATAACTGGTCAAATAGCTTAAATAAAAGTGGGCCACGCATGAATCAGCAGTGATAATATGGTATATATGGTTAATCCAGTGCTATTACCAGAGGACCAATTAGAAAACTAAATATATTCGTAAAAATAAGATTTAACAGGGCGAAATTGTATGTATTAAAGTCCTCTCCCTCCTCTTCAGGTATCCGCACCCCCCTCCCATTCTCTGGAGACAGCCACTGTTTAGGTCAGTGGATATCCTTCTGGACCTTTCCTGTGTGCATACAGTCATAGGTACTTTATGTGCACTTATAGAGTTAATTACTGTGTTTTCCCCAGTGGAATCATGACACATACTGTTCTAATCCGTTTGCTACTGAGGAGTACATGAGTTTTGTTCCATTTTCCTGGTATTAAAAACTAACGTCTCAGTTAATGTCCTTGTACATATATCTTTGTTCACATTTTGGAGTGTATACCTAAGGATAAATTATGAGTTGAGTTTTAGTATGACATTTTTGGACTACCAGGGGGAAAAGAGCAGTGACAAAAACGAACAAAAACCACTTTAAGTGAAAATTTAGTGAAACTGCCTGTTTAAACTTTTAAACATAAGATGAACAAAGTCTTCATTTTGTTAAGCGTTCATTTGGCCTGTCCCATTAATTTCTGTATTCATGCCTCAAATAATCACTCTTTCTGTACATAAAATAAGACTGAAAGAGTGTTCTTTCCAGGAAGGACAGTGGAGCTCTTGGTCTGAGAGAGCAACTGTAGCCAGCAGCCTCAGTGGCGACAGCTAGCCCCAGCCCCACCCCAGGGTGGGGAGCAGGGCAAGCCAGCTGTCCGTTTGTCATGCTGTTGAAACCAGGGTGACTGACCAGATCAGCCTGGCTCAGCCACGCTCCTTCCCCCCTTACCACTCCCTCACAGTGCTGTGCCTTCCACCAAAGAAAAGAGGTGACCTTTCAGATAAGGAAGGCCCTGCTTGCCCAGCAGACATATCGGGAGCTGTGCTTTCCTGTTTGTTGTTGTTACTGTTTATTCACTAAGTCTCCAACTCTTGCAACCTCACGGACTGTAGCCTGCCAGGCTCCTCTGTCCATGGGATTTCCCAGCTCAGAATACTGGAGTAGGTTGCCATGTCCTCCTTCAGGGGATCTTCCCAACCCAGGGATAGAACCCAGGTCTCCTCAGCTCTCAAGGCTTATTTGTGAGAAAAAGGAGGTTGTTACAGTCTCATTTGAAATTGACTTAAACTCCAGGGACCCTTTAAGACAAAGATGGTAGATTTGGTTTAAAAAAAATAAGCAGACTTCTAGTATTTTGACATTCACATGAGGTTCCCTTGATTATGGATTTCCCCCTCACCTTTAAAATCCTTTTTGGGACTTACCTGGTTGTCCAGTTGTTGAAACACAGGACTTCCACTGCACAGGGCACAATTCCATCTCAGGTCTCTGTTTGGGAACTAAGATCTCACAAGCTGCGCAGCATGGCCGAAGTAAAAAAAAAAAAAAAAAAAAAAATTCTTTTTTTCATACTGAAATAAAAGGCTTAAGGGCTGATTCTGCCTTGAGGCCATCTATAGGCTGAACCAACTTGGATATAGAGGTCATCTGTATACCGTGTAACAAAGATTGTTTGAACTGGCAGAGTTTTGTACTTTCGTGCGAGTCTCATTATACCTGCACAGAGAGGTATCTCTGTTTCTGGAATGTCCAAGAAAGAAACTGCCCATTGTTTTCAGTCTGTGCAATTTTAAAACTCTTATGCAAACAGGTACTGTATTTACTTGTCCCAGAATATTTAGAGCTTGTAGGTAGCACTGTCCATGATCAGGTAAATCGACCCTGGCCAACCTTGCAGTAGGGTATCCCTTAATTAGAAAGACAGACATGGATTGGACTGTAGCTGACTCCTGGCTGATTTGGTTACCTGGGGTTCAGAGAACATCAAAGTAATGGCACTAATCCTTTTACTGGCATACTCAGGTGCTAGCAAGGTTGGAAAGCCCTGACCGAGCACCTGTGATGTGCCCAGCGCGGTGCTAGGTGTGAGTGTTGAGGGGGAGTGGGGGGGGGGCGCATAACATTCTTGGTCCTTTTTCCTAAGAAGCTTCTACACTACATAGGAAGAATAAATCATATGCATGTTCAAACTCAGTGCTTAGATACAAACCACGGTTTCAAGTTGATGAACAGTAGAGAAAGGGTTTTTCCCTTTTGTTGAGGCCACACTGAAGAGTGAGGAGGAAGGGTGGGATTTGCATTGGTAGTCGGAGGATGGTGATCCTGAAGGACATCAGAGAGGTGACTACTAGAGATGAACCCCGAGGGGACTGTGTTCTTTTCGTTCTGGAAAGAAACCACGTTCATTTTATACATGTCAGAAATAAAGCCTGAAACAGTAGAATGACAGGGACAAAAATTTAGTAATAAGCCTGAAATGGGAACCCAAATTTCTTGTCTCTTTGCTGAGTGCCTTTTTCATTAATTCACTGTGCCTCAGCCAGACTGAAAATGGGTTATTTGCCCAGAGCATCAAGACTTAGGTAATACCAAATCTGGCCTATTTTGGAATGGGCTTACTTCTCTGCTGTGTCGAGAGGCCTGGCATAGTGACATCATTTAGCATCAGAAGTGTTGGGAAATGCGGAATGGCAGCATCATCAGTATAGTTATGATATGAAGCTTTTGGAACACCGGCTCAGGACTTCTAGCTTCCAACAAGGGCTGTGAACTTGGCCCTCTAGATGTCCATGCCCGGTCGGGGTGGAGTATGTGCCACTGCCAGCCTTGGATGGCAGTGAGGGGGACTCTATGGTTTCCTGTTGTTTCCATTCTGCTCCCTTGCAAGCTACCGTAGATATGACCTTTACCTTCTTCCTTCATCGTTTGTCCTGTTCCCAGGCTGGTGTCAGCCAGAAGACAACTCTTTATTGAGTGCCTACTGAGTGCCAGGTATTGTTCTGGGTTCTGGTCATACAGTAATAACCAAAGGAGTCCAGTTCCTGCTTCTATGACAGGAGTAGATGAGCAGGTAAGTCAGACATTAAGCATCACTAGGGGTGTGTTAAAAGAGACATCCAGGGGTGGCTTGAGCTAGGACTGTCCACTTAGGTTTCTACCCAGAGCTGGCTGTAGAATGCTGCCCTTTGAAAGACAAGTTTGACTTGGTAACTTGCTTTGCACAACTGAACCCTCTTTCCCATCTTTGATCAACTAAAGCAGTGAGCGGGCAACTTGGTCTCCAGACTGACCCATAGCTAGGAAGCAGGCTTAGAAAAATCATGTTAGATGTGGAGTTCAGTGCAACAGGGAGGTGTCTGCTCCATGTTTTAATGCATTTATGTGAATGGAGTCCTCGCTATGCCGGCTGTGCTCCGTGCAGACTTACAGACTAAGGAAAAAACAAGATGTCAATCATGCCCATTTAGATCTCTGATAAAATTTGGAGACCCCCGCCCGAATTTTCAAATTTTGTAAAAGAGATCCCACCTCTATTTCTGTAGTAGGTACCTTTGTTGCAGGTCACTTACTTGTTCTATGCCCCAGTACTTGTCTGGAAAAAGAGACAAAGAAACCTCAGAATCTTTTAATCGGTTAAAGATTTTTGACTAAAGATGGAATTATTAATAACACATTTCATGCATTCGGCAGAAACTTGTGGAGCCCCTGATGTGTCTCTCTCACGTCTGTCCTTCCTTCCCCTACCTCCCTCTCTGTCTGGACTGAGGGGCTTAGGATGTGGTTTTGATCTATTTAGAGAAAATAAGAATAATTTGATTTTCTTCTTAAAGTTATTCTTTTAAGTCCTTAATTAGAATTGTATTCTTTTTGGTGTGTGCCAGGAGGTCATAAAAGAAAGATGAGGCAAAGGGCTTACCCGAGTGGAAATGCGATGTGGCTCCTGATGTGTGTAGCAGGTGTGGATTCCACCTTGTGGGCCCCTCCAGGGACGTAGGAGCTGACCCCGAGCTCTGAGTGAGCATCCAGGCTTCCAGCACTTGGAGGCAGTTGGCTCTAGTTTTAGGACTTGCCTCGTGGGTGACATTACACTCTGTCTGAGGTGCTCTGTGATCAATAGCTAGGCTATTTTTAACCAGGGGTATTTTTACCGTTTCGTATACCTCTGAAGAGGTTCATAAATCAGTCATGCAAAATGAAATTTAAATAACTGGGTAGAGCTTTGCCCTTGGGATGGAAGCTGTTCAAGTGTTGTTTAAGAATAGAAAAGAGGCATCAGTTTTAGATCACACCTCTGTTTCTGTAGCAGGTACCTTTGTTGTAGGTCACTTACTCGTTTTACGCCCCAATACTTGTCTGGCACAAGACACAAAGAAACCTCAGAATCTTTTAGTCAGTTAAAGATTTTTGACTGAAGATAGAGATATGAATAACACATTTCATGCACTCAGCAGACATTTGTGGAGCGGCTGATGTGTTCTGGCCTCACGTTAGGTGCTGTGGGAGCCGCAGTGAAGGAGCAGGCCAGGACCCCGAAGCCCCTGGTTTTGTGGCTGATGGCGTTGATGGCACAGCTTAGTCCCTGGAGTGTGCTGTGACAGGCCATCAGGCTCTGCGGGACAACACAGCAGATCACCTCGCCCACGTCTACGCGTGGGCCTGCTGGGAGCCTGGGGCTAGAAGGATCGCTAAGAGGGGGCTCGGGAAGGGACCTTGGTGGAACAGCATGTGCAGAAGGAAGCATCTGGCTTGGAGGCTGAGGGCGTGAACTAATGTTGGAGCGGAGCGGAGGTGGTGTGCCTTGATGAGGCGCGAGGTGAGCCGAAGGCTTACAGGATGGCCCTGAAAGCTGGAAATGGTTTGTTGACGGTAGATTACAACGGGTGATACGATCAGTGTGCCGCCCCTCATTAACAATGCACAGTTCACTGCCAGTGTAAAATTGCAGGGAACACCACGGAGCAGGAACATGCATTTCCCTCTGTCTCTCCACTGGCTTCTAGAGTGTCTTGTTCACATGACAGTGTATCTTTGATTTTTCTGAAATTAACCCATCTTTAACTTCCTTCTGAAGAAGTAACTGAAGGGATTCAATCTGTAATAAAATGAAGTATTACCTATGTTTTGGAGCTTATAGCTATCCTGCAAATGAATGAGTGCATGAGTAAACAAATATTTCTAAATAAAATTTTGTACTGAAGGGGCTTTTTCCCTTCATGCCTCCTTCTAGACTGTGTTTCTGAACACCTGTTCATCTCAGGATACTGACAGATTTCTAGGTCTGCAAATCATTCAGCATGATAGTTAGCTTCAGGCCAGTTTCTTATATACTGGTATCTTTTTCCTTTAGTATCAGATGTTGCTTAAAAGTATTCTCCACTGAAGCTTAAAACCTTGATTTCAATCATATTAAACCTTAAAAAGATAAATAATAAGTAAAAAATAAAAATAGGGCTGGAAGCAGCCTGGTGCTGCTGCTGTCACTTCAGTTGTGTCCAACCCTGTGTGACCCCACAGATGGCAGCCCACCAGGCTCCCCCGTCCCTGGGATTCTCCAGGCAAGAACACTGGAGTGGGTTGCCATTTCCTTCTCCAATGCATGAAAGTGAAAAGGGAAAGTGAAGTCGCTCAGTTGTGTCCGACTCTTCGCGACCCCATGGACTGCAGCCCACCAGGCTTCTCCGTCCATGGGATTTTCCAGGCAGGAGTACTGGAGTGGGGTGCCATCGCCTTCTCCAGGAAGCAGCCTAGAATCAGTTAATTTTCCCAGAGCTGGTCTGCACCCACACCTGGGTTGAATTTCAGGTTTGCCCTTATCTTCTCATCTGGCCTTCCAGCTTTGCACTGTATTCTGAGTCAGTGTTGAGAACTTAAAACCACAGGTCTTTTACTCTGCTTTCTGATAGCATCATGTTGTTACTCTTTTTCTTAGTCACATTCAGCTTGGTAGCTTCATGTTTGTTTCTTTTAATGTCTGCTTCCCCACTATGTGGGGAGTCTGCCTTACCACAGCAGGATCCAGCCCACCACCTGCTTTTGTGGAGCCCCTGTGCTAAGAATAGTTTGGTGTTTTTTTTTTGAAATGCTTGAAAAAAATTCAAAAGGCAAATAATAATTCATGACATTTGAAAATTATATGAAATTCAAAATTCAGTATCCATAAATGAAGTTTTATTGTTACACAGCCTCTGTGGCTCTTTTGTGCTAGGCAGACTTGAATACTTGCAACAGAGACCGTGTGAACTGCAGAGGTTAAAATATTTACTTCCTGGCCCTTTACAGAATAAGTTGGCTGANGAAATTCAAAATTCAGTATCCATAAATGAAGTTTTATTGTTACACAGCCTCTGTGGCTCTTTTGTGCTAGGCAGACTTGAATACTTGCAACAGAGACCGTGTGAACTGCAGAGGTTAAAATATTTACTTCCTGGCCCTTTACAGAATAAGTTGGCTGACCCCTGGGTTAGACAGTAAGCTTCACGAGGACGGCCACTGGTTCATAAATGCCGTTGCACTAAGCCCNCATCACTGGGCTTTGGGAAATATGTCCTAGGGCGCATCAGTAGTGCTTTCGGACACACTGCCTCATAAAACATATTTCTTGTCAATGTGGGCATTGACCCGGATTAACCACAATTTTTAACAAATAGGAATCTTGGTGAACCAGGCTTTTTTACAAGTCCCTTTTGGAAGTAGGAGGCGGATTACAGAATTGTTTTTAAAATAATGAAATCAGTCTTATTCCAAAGTTTTAGTAAAATGAAGCTAGCTCCAGCTCTTAAAATAATTGGCCCAGTAAAGTTCTATGAAATAAAAATATTTTTGTTTTTAACCTCAGTGTCAATTAATTCAGGAGCCTCCAAAATAAAGCTTCTTGTTTCCCTGAAAATTCTGGTTAATCAAGATTCCAGTGTTTGGGTTGCTTCAAGAACTCATTTCGTTAGACTTCGGTTGTCATCTCAACGGACTGTTTTCCAGTTTGTTCGATTCAGGTTTTTTGTTTCCCTGGATGTTTCTTATTTTCGTGCCTCTCTGCTTTCTTCCTTGGCTGAGTATTCTGCACTCTAAGATTGTGCTGCCGGCCTCAATCTTAATAGCTGCTTCTACTGCTGAGGTTGGGGAGGACAGTAAAACCCTTATGCTCAGCACTTGTCGGCAGTTCAGGGTCAGAAAGGTTGGATACCAGTGGACTACACATTTAGAGCATTGCGAGCCACCCAGGAGACACCACAGATGTTACTCAGCTCTTTCCTAAGACCTGCTCCCTCGGGGTGGTGGGGGAGGGGTGGTTTGTTCGCAGCCACTCTGTCAGCTGTAGGCAGGACTTTCTCCTTGCTGGCCTGACTTTTCCATCTCTTGCTGCTTCTGCGCCATTTTATGACTAAAATACACGTTCTTACCTTTCAGCCGAGTACCTGATGTATTTGTTGTATACGGCTTTCTAAAGTGATTTCTGAAATAATGCATGTGGGATCCAGAATCTGAAATCATCCTCACCTCTCTGCCTCCCTAAAATGGTCTTTGTTTCCGTAAAGAACCATCTGTCATGGACGTCCTGCTTTATAGTTTTCTTCAAGAATAAATTTCTGTGTTAGTTTTTAAAATTTAGCAATATCATCAGGTCTCCTGCAGAGTTTATAAGTGCTAACATTCCTTTGGAAACAAGAACTGTTATGTCCACAACTATATACATATATATATAACAAATATAAAATGTATATGTCAAGTATATTAATGATTTATTTTTAAATACTCATGAAAAAGGTGTATGTTTGTGGTGGGTGATTTTTAAACTATCTATGTTCATGTAAATTGAATTCTCTGATTTTAGAAATTAAAGCTTAACCTAATTAACATTAGTAGGATTATGATTGTTACTGCAATAAGCATCAGATTAGCAGTGCATTAAAAATAGATAACAAAACAATTACGTAAAATGCCAGTAAACTGAGAAGTGTAATTTATGCAAATACTTTGAGCCTATCATAGTGAAACTGTTGAGTTTTGAATCTTCACTTGACTTTCAACTCCTGGAGATAGGCCCTTCATTTGGTGTATAGGCAGCTATCAAGCTGTGAATATCACTGTTAGGATAACATGGTAAAAACTGTAATGTTAAAAATAACTATTTATTTGGAGAATTAGCCTCTTCCAAGGTTATTTATTATTGATGTTTAGACCATGATTGCACTTACCTTTCATGTACTAAACATCTGACTGGTCTGTTGTATTGCATGCTCTTTGCCCCATAATGTGTGTGTGTGATGGCAGTAGTTTGCTTTTACAGGTAGTATAAGCCAGATTTTTTTCCCATTTTATTTCATGTAACTTACGTTTTCAGTTTTCATTTATTATTCCTTGAGGGCATGACAGCTCTCTCTGACAGTGGTACCCAGTGATCTTCAGAAAGCACCGTAATGTCCTATCTACTCTGTGTACATTATACAAGACAAATGATTTTAAGGTTTATTGTATTAAAATTTTTTAAGTTGTAACTAAATTCTGATCCTTATATAAGGAAATGCATTATGTATATTGTGCTTCCTTAGAGACATAAATTTGGTTTTGAAACATGCAAGCCACCTCATTCTAAGGGATATCCCATTTACCTGCCATGGCCTGAGCCTTGTGCCATGTCCCACTTGGGTGTTATTTTTAAATGCATTCTCTTTCCTCATGGGTAGTCAACCTCAGAGTTGGTCTTTTTAAGAAATCACCAAAGTTTTCTAGGAAAACATGTTAGAGTTTAAACTGAGGAATGGATCTAATTTTATTATTTGTTTTGTAAGGAGGAAGTATTTTGTTTCAACTTGCTTTCATTCTCTTTTCTGAAACTAGGATACAGATTCTTAACTGAAAAGTTCAGACTGCTTAGACACTGTTTTCCGGTATTCTGCAGGGTCATTTTGTTGTATGGAAGTTGGAATATTCTGTTCCCGGATTTTAAATAAAGGTTTTTAGATTATGAAATATTATAATAATAAAACTATATTTATGATTAATGTGTTGGTATGTTTTGTCTAGCTGAAATGTTTCTGGGGAACCAAGCTGGTTCTTCATGAATAAGCTGTTCATTGTACATGTAAACACCATGATCTTGTACCTGTAAGTTTTCTTAAGAGCTTAGCTGGATCATTTTTGTTTATCACAATGCCTCTATCCAAAGGTTCTTTTCACATATGTTCACACTGAGAAGTCCTCATTAAAAGCTCATTTGGCACTTTTCTCCCATCTTCCTCCACAACCATGAGTAATTTTCCTACAATGTATTTTTAAACTTGTCAACTCTTAGCAAAAACCATGAACAGATTTCACAGTGTGTATCTCAGATGGTATGTGGTATACATCCTAGTCATTATAAGGCTCAGAAAGTGATCAGGATAGTTAACAGAGTTGTGTCGCAAGTNTGGCACTTTTCTCCCATCTTCCTCCACAACCATGAGTAATTTTCCTACAATGTATTTTTAAACTTGTCAACTCTTAGCAAAAACCATGAACAGATTTCACAGTGTGTATCTCAGATGGTATGTGGTATACATCCTAGTCATTATAAGGCTCAGAAAGTGATCAGGATAGTTAACAGAGTTGTGTCGCAAGTAGAATTACTCAGCCATGGTCTTTTAAGAACCATGGAATTAGGAAAATGCAGGGGATTCCATTTGTTCAGGAGCTGTTAGAGCCGTTAGGGAGATGACTCGTTCTGTTCTTATGCTTACTTGTGTTGAGGTTAATGGGTTCACCAGGTTATAATGCTCCTGAGAAATAACTGTGACATTCTTGATTATCTTTGGCCACTAGAAAACATAAATAAATCCCCGTATCTCAATTCTGTTCAGTCTGGGTCCTTGAAAATTGAATTCCAGAGATGGCATGCATGCAGAAACCAAACACAATCCCTGGAAACATTTCAAATATTTAAAAGGGTGGGGGACTTCAGAAATTGTTTTTCTTATGGTGAATTTTTTTCTTTTCTTTTTTCTTTTTTGTCCGTGTTCTCTATGAGTAAAAAATGCACACATCTGAATTTTTTAAGAAAAGGATTTTCAGCCTGTAGCCCAGTGATATGTTTACTCTGGGTTTGCAGCCATTATTCCACCCCAGAAATGAATTTCTTCCATTCAAGGAAACTCACGCACAGGCAAGACTGGCAATAATGGCTAGGCTATGCTATGTTGCTTTAGTCATGTCTGACTCTACGACTCTGTGGACTGTAGCCCACTAGGCTCCTTTGTCCATGGAATTCTCCAGGCAAGATTCCTAGTGTGGGTTGCAATGCCCTTCTCCAGGGGATCTTCCCAACCCAGGGATCAAATCCACATCTCATTATGTCTCCTGCAATGACAAGCGGGTTCTTTACCACTAGCTGCACCTGGAAAGCCCCACCCTGTGACAGGGATGCTGGTAAATAAATTTTGTGTATGTGCAGGCAGGTGTTTGGGATGGTAAATGAGAGCTTTAGTACCCATGTGCTATGAGGAGAGGAGACACAGCTGCCGCCCTTGAATATCTGAAGTGTTGTCATAAGCAAGAATACTAATTTTTTTGTGGCTGCAAAAGACATTACTAAGACAGTGAGTGGAAGTCCTGAAGAAGCAGATATTAAGTCATTAATGGAAAAATATCTGAGTGCGACATGGAGTGGGTCACCTTGTTGAACAGTGAGAATTCTTCTAAGACCACTTGCAGCCCTAGGATTCTGTTACATGTGATACTGCATTATGGTAAGTATTGGCTGCGTAAAACTTAGTGTTGACATGACATTGATCTTGGAGATTTTCCCCACTGACCTGGACTTTGTAAAGGTTTCTGTAATGCTTATACAGGTTGTCCTCATAGAATGCTTTTGAGGCAGGCAGGGATGAGATTGTCTCACTTGCTTCTCTTAGCAGATGCAGGAACAGCAGTTGGGGAAATGAGAGAGATACATATGGTAGTGTTACCTCAGTCAGAACCAGGCACTTCCCAGGAAGCATCTCTCCTTGCTAAAATGTCGTTTCCGTGTTTAAAGAGAAGGTACATTCCTTGTTTACAACATGGCTTCTGAGTGCAGGCCAACCACTTCATCAGCTGAGTCAACAGCAATTCTGTCCGACCCTGGGAGAGAAATTGGCAACGCTGGACTTGGTAAGAGATGGTGCAGTCTGTCAAACTCCAGCAGTGTGCCCTCCGCAGGCATTTTTTCCCTCAGCCATCTTTCAGACTGTTTTGATGATATTTAAATTTTGCCTTTCTTCTTAAGGCAAATTTAAGTCACATACTTAAGAAGGTGATTTTGTCATATTTAACAATGAAGGTGAGGCTTGTAGTGGTTTGAAAGAGTTGTCTAGGGGCCAAAATCTCCTTTATGCCGGAGCCAGAGTGAGAACCAGAATACTGTCTTCATGAACCTCAGCTCTTCACAACTTTGTGCCACTCCTTGACAAGAGTCCCAGAACATGGTCCTTAATATCTGCATTCACTGATTATACAATGGCTCTCAATGTCCTAAAAGTCAACTTAGTACTGTTACTATCAGTTATTGCACCTACTTAATGCAAGCCACCGCGGAGGATATAATACCACCAACCTGTACATTCTACACAATCTGTACATTCCCTGCCTTATAACAGAGCCACCCCAACTTGCCAAGGAATTCCAAAGTTTCAGATTCTACATCTGTTAAGAGTTCAGTGCACACATGTTTGGATACTTCAGATTGGTAGTTTGCTGACTGATGAGAGGGGCACTGCGTTTACCTTGGTCAGATATATCATAGGGAAATAGCTCTTTATATATCTCAATCCTTCCTTTTTGTTCAAGGTGGAGCATCCGTTTCCCTCATTCTCAAGAACCACCACTTCATTTTTGTCCTTATTTAAGGCTGCCTGTAACTTGACACCTTAGCTGAAATTCTTTATCCTATAATCCTAAACACAGAGGGCTGGTGGAATAAACTGTGGTTCTTATTAGGTGAGGGACAGTTCAGTTCAGTTCAGTCACTCAGTCATGTCAGACTCTTTGCGACCCATGAATCGCAGCATGCCAGGCCTCCCTGCCCATCACCAACTCCCGGAGTTCACTCAGACTCACTTCCATTGAGTCAGTGATGCCATCCAGCCATCTCATCCTCTGTCGTCCCCTTCTCCTCCTGCCCCCAATCCCTCCCAGCATCAGGGTCTTTTCCAGTAAGGCAACTCTTCGCATGAGGTGGCCAAAGTACTGGAGCTTCAGCTTTAGCATCAATCCTGCCAAAGAAATCCCAGGGCCGATCTCCTTCAGAATGGACTGGTTGGATCTCCTTGCAGTCCAAGGGACTCTCAAGAGTCTTCTCCAACACCACAGTTCAAAAGCATCAATTCTTCGGCGCTCAGCCTTCTTCACAGTCCAACTCTCACATCCATACATGACTACTGGAAAAACCATAGCCTTGACTAGATGGACCTTAGTTGGCAAAGTAATGTCTCTGCTTTTGAATATGCTATCTAGGTTGGTCATAACTTTTCTTCCAAAGAGTAAGCATCTTTTAATTTCATGGCTGCAGTCACCATCTGCAGTGATTTTGGAGCCCAGAAAAATAAAGTCTGACCCTGTTTCCACTGTTTCCCTGTCTATTTCCCATGAACTGATGGGACTGGATGCCATGATCTTCATTGGGACACCCTAGCATAAACACAAGGGAGCTGACGGAGTAAGGGCAAATGAGAGGACACACAGCCAGATACTAGGATTCAGAACAAAGCCCTGAACTTGCCTGCAGACTCTGGACTGGCCTGCCTCCCACTCTGCCTCGCTCATAACTCCGATTTGCCTCTGTCCAGACCAGCTTCCTTCCAGAGGCTCGCCTGGACCTGCTGTTCCCCTGCACCACAGGTATGCTGGAGTATACCTTCTGCCTGAAATGCCCTTCTCTTTCTTACCCTGGTTAATTTCTACTCAGCCTTCAGATTTCCAGTAAGTTGTCACTTCCCCGAGGCAGCCTCATAAGGCTTAGACCACCACATACCTTCAGAGTCAGATGTAGTGAATCTCACCATTAGCCTTATCATGTAGAAGGAGCTATTCATCAAAGTGAATGCCCAGTTNCATCACTAACTCAATGGGCATGAGTTTGCACAAACTCTGGGAGACAGTGAAGGGCAGGAAAGCCTGGCTGCAATTCATGGGGTTGCAAAGAGTCAGACATGACTTAGTGACTAAACAACAACTATAATGATGCAATAATGAGGTTTGTTTAATACAACCTTGTTGGTCCTAAACACCCTGAGTCTGGTGACAAGAATGCCTTTTACCCTCCTAATACAGGGGAAGGTACCTTTCACATGGAAGATTTATCTACAGCTTTAAGGGGGACAAAAGAGTCAGAAGATCCTTTCTGCACCAGCTGTTTCTCAAATACCTTTATTCAAAATAATCAATATGCCTAAGTGGCTTGTAAGGGACATTCTGAACCCCTACACTATTTATCTAAATTAAGGTAGATGTGCTCCATCATCCACAGCCCAGACACAGTTGTGATATTTGCCTGAAAGATGGACAGGACTTCAGAAATTTTTAGTCACCTTCCTGTTTTATACGTGGGGAAACTGAGATGTGGACTGAAAGCGTGATTTTCCGAGGATCACCTAGACAGTTAGTAGCAAAGAAAGGACAATCTGAATCTCTCAATTTTCTTAAACTGGAAGCTCCTTGAGAGTAACTACCAAATTTACTTTTNTTCATCATCCACAGCCCAGACACAGCTGTGATATTTGCCTGAAAGATGGACAGGACTTCAGAAATCTTTAGTCACCTTCCTGTTTTATACGTGGGGAAACTGAGATGTGGACTGAAAGCGTGATTTTCTGAGGATCACCTAGACAGTTAGTAGCAAAGAAAGAAGGACAATCTGAATCTCTCAATTTTCTTAAACTGGAAGCTCCTTGAGAGTAACTACCAAATTTACTTTTCTCAGAAACTTAACTTTTTTCTTACATTGCATCTGTCTATTTAAAAATACCTAAATCAGATTCAGTATGTATATTGTGTATTGTGTGCTACCTTTGTGCAAAAAAGGAAAAGGAAAGAATAGAAATATATATTTGTAAAAGAAAACAATGGAAAGATAAACTAAAAACTACAATATATTAGTTCCGTTTCTTAGGGGAGGGAGAGAATAGGAAGGAGAGAGAGATATAATGAAGACTTCTCCGAATTACTTTGTTTCCTGATTTTGATTTTGGAACCACCTGTTTTACATAACAAAAAACCAACTTAAACATGTAAAAATCGAAAATAATGACAAAAATACAGAAATAGCTAAAGGAATGAAAAACAGAAGCCAACGTGATTACAGTCAGGAATAATTTTTAGTGGTCTACCTTCCAGCGGTGAAGTTCAAACATAATGATGAACTCAACACTGATGAATATTTCTCATGAAAGGAAAGTCAACAGCAAAGATCTGTATTCTGCTTTGGTGTGGTCTGCTGCTGCTGCTGCTAAGTCAGTTCAGTTGTGTCCTTCTCTGTGCGACCCGATAGACGGCAGCTGACCAGGCTCCCCCTTCCCTGGGATTCTCCAGGCAAGAACACTGGAGTGGGTTGCCATTTCCCTCTCCAATGCATGAAAGTGAAAAGTGAAAGTGTCTGACTCTTAGCTACCCCACGGACTGCAGCCTTCCAGGCTCCTCTGTCCATGGGATTGTCCAGGCAAGAGTACTGGAGTGGGGTGCCATTGCCTTCTTGGTGTGGTCTACTTATTCTCAAAGATTGTGTAACATGTTTCATGGCCAATCTCAGACTATGTCATTCTTAAAGATGGTAACTACTAATTCTGCTTTGGGCTGTATAGTCAGATTAAATTCAAATCCACTATTTACTACTCTTGTCACTTTGAACAAAATACTTAACTTTTCTGGGCTTTCATTTGCATATATATAAAGTGCAAGCAATAATGATCCTTACCTCAAGGACTTGCTCTGAGCATTAATATAGATAATTCACATAAAGAGTTTAGCATGATCTCAGTACATACTGAGAGCTCACTAAATTTTAGCAGTTATTTAAAGAAATACTGCTTCAACAAGGAGAAATAACTAAGAAATTAAAAGTAAATAGATCTATTTTTATATTAAAAACATGTAAACTACCATATACATACAAAATATAGGTATAATTTTTAAAATAAATAACCTCTCAGGAGCTCCTGCCTAGCTTAAGGTATAGACTATAATGACTTTTTAAGTCCTTGCAGGTAATGTTCTGCGACCCATTCTTTAGTTTTGCTTATTTCAGAAATTTTTAAAAATAGGTTTTACTGTATCTTCTGTGATTAAATTTCTCAACATTTCTTTATTTGGGATTCATGCTAGTTGCATTTCACTCTGTTTCATTGTTGCATTGATGCTTTCAAATTGTGGTGTTGGAGAAGACTCTTGAGAGTCCCTTTGAGAGTAAAGAGATCAAACCAGTCAATCCTAAAAGAAATCAACCCTGAATATTCATTGGAAGGACTGACGCTGAAGCTGAAACTCCAATACTTTGGTCACCTGATGCAAGGAGCCGACTCACTGGAAAAGACCTTGATGATGGGAAAGATTGAGGACAGGAGGAGAAGGGGACAACAGAGGATGAGATGGTGGGTGGTATCGCCAACTCAGTGGACATGAGTTTGAGCAAACTCTGGGAGATAGTGAAGGACAGGGAAGCGTGGCGTGCTGCAGTCTATAGTGTTGCAAAGAGTCGGACATGACTGAGTGAGAAACAGCAAGGGTTGCAAGGTGCTGTGTTATATGAATGCACCAAAGCTACTTTAAAAATCCACTCTACCACTGATGAGTATTTGGATTGGCTTCAGTTTTTTGCTATTAATAGTGTCAAATGACAAAAATAATACAATTTAGTAATGAGTGGGATGACTTAATTTCCAGAGACAAAGTATGTGTGGTTACAGTAATGGGTGGTAGAGCCAGGGTAATAATCAGATTGTTTTACCATGGACATCTTTGGTGGTGCCTGATTGATGTCCCTTGGACTGTAATAGATAGGCAGCCGTTTCGTTAGGTAACAGAGATCTCAGTCATCGACAACTGTGTTCTCATCCTCAGTTTCCAACCTGACTGAGTTCACAGGACCCTGTGAATGGAGGGGAATATAATCAACCTGAAGAAGGATCCTACAACAGGGGCACAGTTATGTACCGTAAATCTGGTAATAGCCTTTCCCTCCAAAATCTGTGGCTATTTACCAGAGTTAACCCACAGCCGGTAAAGTAAGTACTCAGATTTTTCAGGACTTACTTCTCACCGGCTCTGACCTGATACATACCACAAGGACTCAAAAGTCCTTGAGTTTTATTTATCAATAAGAGTAGAGACTTTGGAGTTTAGGTGAAAAAATGGAATTTTAACCTAAATCCATATCACAGTTGGCCCAGGGGGTCTGCAAAGCCAAAATGTGCTAATCTTTGAAAGCATGATTGAAATTGATTTAATCAGCTACTGGCAACAGCCCCACATTGGCATCCTCACCTTTGGATAAAGTTTTTTTGATAGGAAATGGCCAATAGAAGTCCTTAGATTTGCTTCTCTCAAATAGTAAAAAACAATTAACACTACCTCCCTGAGGTAACTGCAGAGATCAGTGCCACTATCAAATCTTGAAAGCTGTAGGGCCATTGATCCATTTCACATAAACATTAACTCATTCTGTGTGGTCTCTGCAGCATATAGATGAATCTGGAATAATGACAATGGATTATTGCAATTACTACTGCAGATGTTACAGGGGGGGGGCTCCTTGCTGAAACAATAGCTGGTATTAGCTATTGATCTGGATGATGTTCTTCCTACTCTATTCTGAGGAGCAAAAGAAATCAAAGGCAGTTTGCTTTCATCTATCAGGGATAGCACTATACTTTCATCATCTTCATTCAGAGCCCATGTCAATGGGTTTTGGCAAGAAATTAGTCCACAGAAACCAAAATTGTCTCCCCACCCTATAGTATCCTCATANTTCTTCCTACTCTATTCTGAGGAGCAAAAGAAATCAAAGGCAGTTTGCTTTCATCTATCAGGGATAGCACTATACTTTCATCATCTTCATTCAGAGCCCATGTCAATGGGTTTTGGCAAGAAATTAGTCCACAGAAACCAAAATTGTCTCCCCACCCTATAGTATCCTCATATTGTGTTAGTCCCTTACATGGGTGATTCATGCTGCTTGAACCAGTAAGTAGGAAGTAACAGGTACTTTAGATGCTGTGGTAAAATACTTGCATGCTGGAGGTGGGAAAAACACATAATGAAAATTTAAGGTATGTCATCTTGGTGAAACTTCTAGTTGAGTGACTTGGGAAATGAGATATTTCCTAAAAAATAGAAGACAAATTGCTATACCTTATACCCTTATCACTAGGAAGGTTCAGTGGATTTCTTTGGATTTTAAAGGCAACATACACCACATTTGAGTGCACTGTTCTGACACAATACCAGGTGATGACCTGTGAGTTCGCCAGCTTTGAATGCTCCCAGAATAAAAGCTCTGAAGCTGGTCTAGACTGCTGTGCAAGCTGCTCTGCTGTGAGTCTTATGGCCTAGCAAACCAGAAGCTAGAGAGGCTGTAGTGAGCTCTGAGGTATGCTCTAGAAGAATCAGAGCGCAGATCCTCACGATTTGAGAGCCAAGCCATGGCCTCTTCTGAATATAGTCACTCTCCATTTACGAAATAAGATGTAAGAGACGCAGGTTCGATCCCTGGGTCAGGAAGATCCCCTAGAGAAGGGAATGGCAACCCACTCCAGTATTCTTGCCTGGAGAATCCCATGGACAGAAGAGTCTGGTGGGCTATAGTTCATAGAGTCACAAAGAGTCAGACATTACTGAAGTGACTTAGCACACATAGACTGAAGGCTGAAAAAAACCACCATGTAAGCATGCAACCTTGTGACTTTGTTATAAGTAGTCCCTTATGACTTTGTTAATACCTTATCCACCAAACCATAAAACTGGATATTCATAGAACACTCCATGATCCCAAGAAAGAGAAAGCGCTATCTCGGAGACTGAAGGTCAGCAGATGCTGAGGACTAAATCGAGTTATGGGAACAGCTGGCTNGTTATAAATAGTCCCTTATGACTTTGTTAATACCTTATCCACCAAACCATAAAACTGGATATTCATAGAACACTCCATGATCCCAAGAAAGAGAAAGCGCTATCTCGGAGACTGAAGGTCAGCAGATGCTGAGGACTAAATCGAGTTATGGGAACAGCTGGCTCAAGTGCCCAGGGCACTTGTTCCTGCTGTTACCACTCTGGTTCAGCTTACACCTTTGGTCTTTTAAAGAGTTCCCCATGACTAGCTGTCTGAAGAAGGAGTTCCCTGTGACTAGTTATCTAGGCCTGGCTCTTGGGTGGTCTCATAAAAGAGATGTATCACAATGTTAAATGCCCTTACTCTGAGAACTCACATATATAGTAGGGCTTCCCTCATAGCTCAGTCGGCAAAGAATTTGCCTGCAGTGCACGAGATCTGGGTTGAATTCCTGGGTTGGGAAGATCCTCTGGAGAAGGAAGTGGCAACCCACTCTAGTATTCTCGCCTGGAGAATCCCATGGACAGAGGAGCCTGGTGGACTATAGTCCATGGGATTGCAAGAGTCAGACACAACTTAGCAACTAAACCACCATCAACATATATAGTAGATGTTACATAAATGTTAGTCCAGCTCAGCAATTTCCGAACTATGTTCTGTAGGACGTCACTAAATAAGATACTCTAAAAGAATTTCTGGTCTACCAAGTTTGAAGATTTTTGAATAGAAACTTTAAAAAAAATGCAGGCATGCTCAAGGAGATAAGATAGCAAGATATACTTTGCATTTCAGCATTGCCTAAACTTGCTGCTACTGCTGCTGCTGAGTTGCTTCAGTCGTGTCCGACTCTGCGACCCCACGGACTGCAGCCCACCAGGCTCCTCCATCCCTTACTTGGCCCTAAAACCCCTTCTTTGCAAAGTATTTCACAGGAATAGTGCTTTCCAAAATCTACCTTGAGTTTTAATAATTTAGACTTTGACAGAATATTAGTTTTGATAGCCAGGAATGAAAGTGTTACATTTTAATACTAGCTCACTAGAATGTAAGATATGCTTATCCTGGTTATTCTAAAGGACTAGAATTCATAGTTCAGAAAGAAATTTTAATTGAAAATCCTTGCCATGAGGGTAATATAGGTGACATTACCCAAAAGGAGTCTGTAAATCAAATTTAGTGATGATTTTTCCATTTTGTAATAGGGACTAGGGTATTAAGGAGATCACAGCTCTGTGAATTCAATTAGAATATAATGAAATGCACTCTTTGAGCTTTTATATACCAATTGATTTAGAAAGAGAAAAAATATGATAATAAGCTTGATATTTGGCATTATGATTACACATCAGGTTATTTGGATTATTAAAATAATTCTTAATGTCAAAACCAAATGTACCTAATTTTGCATTGAAGTTCATAGGGTCAGCAGTTTATTATACTTTCTTTTGAGACACTGGTGGGAGGAAAGAATTGTAAACAAGATAAGGACATGTTACGATAAAGAAAAAAATGAGATCTATTTAGAAATGACTTTTTTTTATTAATAAGATTTTAGAACAGGCCATATCAACATTATTACATATAGATTAAAAAGCAGAGACAACAGTTTGCTGACAAAAGTCTGTAGAGTCAAAGTTGTGGTTTTTCTACTAGTCATGTATGGATGTGAGAGTTGGACCATAAAGAAGGATGCTGCTGCTGCTGCTGCTGCTAAGTCACTTCAGTCTAAACAATTGATGCTTTCAAACTGTGGTGCTGGAGAAGTCCTTTGGACAGCAAGGACTTCTTGAGAGTCCTTTGGACAGCAAGGAGAGCAAACTGATCAATCCTAAAGGAAATCAACCCTGAATATTCATTGGAAGGACTGATGCCAAAACTGAAGCTCCAGTATTTTGGCCACCTAATGCGAAGAGCTGACTCACTGGAAAAGACCCTAATGCTGGGAAAAATTGAGGGCATAAGGAGAAGGGGGCAACAGAGGATGATGGTTTGATGGCATCACTGACTCAATGGACATGAGTTTGGGCAAGGACAGGGAAGTCTGGCGTGCTGCAGTCCATGGGGTTGCAAAGAGTTGGACATGACCGAGCAACTGAATAAGAACAAAAAAACCCGATTTGTTAGACCAGTTTCTGAGAACTCTATTAATCTGAGAAGCCCAGGAATGAGTGTGCCTATCCAATCAAATTTAGTTGAATTTTAATCCCATTCTTATTATCAAATTCAACATGAATCTTCTCTTTGTAAGGGATATGAGATGCAAAGGCAGTAAAATGTAAGGCAATAGGGTTTGTTTATTTGTTTGTTTTGGAAGCACTGTATTTAGCTCTGTGGCAGCTATTACATAATATTGTAGACCAGCTCTCCTCAACCTGGATTTTGGTCGAAAATTAAACTATAATGCCCTCAAGAATCCATTGTGCACAATGAATTAACTTCCCTCCTATGCATCAAGAGGATCAAGAACACAGCTAGCTAGGTCCCATCCTTGGAAACACTGAGAAAATTGTCATTCAAATGATATTGTTTAGGGGTAATTCTGTAGTGGAAACTTTTTTGATCAGGGCTGCTCTGGACATCTGATTCTAGAAATTAAATAAAGAAATTTTAATTAATTAATTTTATTTTTGGCCGTGCTGGGCCTTCGCTGCTGCATGGGCTTTTTCTGGTTTCAGTGAGCGGGGTCTACTCTCTAGTTGCAGTGCACGGGCTTACTCATCGCAGTGGCTTCTCATCGCAGTGGCCTCTCTTGTTGCAGAGCACGAGCTCAAAGGCGCAGGGGCTTCAGTAGTTGTGGCACATGGGATCTTCCCAAACAGGGATCGCACCTGTGTCTCCTGCATTGGCGGGCAGATTCTTTACCACTGAGCCATCAAGGGAGCCCTGGACTACTGATTCTAAAACACCAGATAATGACAGCTTACAAAGTTCCTACAAATTCTGATTCAGTCGATCAGGAATGAGATTCAATAGTATGTGTTATAAATATTTCTCTAGGTATTTCTAATGTAACCAAGTCTGGGAACCACTGTTGCAGATACAAATATTGGTTACCAAGATTCTTTATGAAACAAGGGTTCTATACCCAAAGTGATCCTATTCACAGTTAAAAAAAAAAATTTATTCATAGTTTATCAGACTTATTTTAACATAGAAAGATGTTTTGCTGGATACCTATGGTCATCTTGTGGAACTAGAGTGCCACAAAAACACTCCGGGAAGTGAGATGCTAGAGAATGACTGGAGATATCTGTGAAGGCTGACTTTAGTAGAATCTTTCCCAATTAATTTCAACCCAAACTGCATGCTGTAGTACATTTCGAAATTCATCTTTGGGTCTTGGAAGTTTTCCAATTTCAAGTCCTTTGTTTTTTAAACAGTAAGCCTCGCCCGACTTATTAAAGGTTTCAGACATATCAAACTTCTAAATGTTTTTTAATTCATATAATTAAATGAAGAACAAAAAGAATAATTTAAAAAATTTGGGGGGTGGAGATAACCTTTCTAAATAAGACACAAAAACTATAAGCAATAAAGGGTTGATAAGTTTATTACCTAAAATTGAATACTTCTGTGCAGCAATTGTGTCTAAATATGACACACTCATATATTTGTATATGTGGCTATATACTCATAACATAAATGAAGAAAACATTTGTAATATATATTTGTATGTGCTCAGTCATGTTCTACTCTTCGAGGCCCCATGCACTGTAGCCGACCAGGTTTCTTTGCCATTGGAATTTTCCAAGCAAGAATACTGGAATAGGGTGCCATTTCCTACTCTAGGGGGTCTTCTGGACTCAGGGATCAAACACTCAGAGACTTCTGTGGCTCCTGCATTGGCAGGTGGATTCTTGACCACTAGCCCCACCTGAGAAGCTAATATATATGCTAGGCAAGGGCTAATTTCTTTAACATGCAAAAAGCCTCTTACAATTCAGTAAGAAGAAGATGGCAACTCAACAGAAAATATGCATGCGGACAGAGAGTTCAGAGGACTAACTACAAAGTCTTTATATCTGAGAAGGGGTGAGCTAAACATGGTCCAGCCGAAGGTCCTTATTGTTCCACCTACCTAAATTGTTCTTTCTCCAGGTATCCTTTACACTCACACCCTCACCAATGAAGCTTTTGCTCAAATATCACTTTCTTATGAGGCAACCCCTGTTCAAAATCACATCCCTGACCGCCAGCCTTTCCTATTCCTCTTCCCCACATTTTCTTCTGGCACTTATCACTATTGAATATACTATATTTATCTTATTTACTTGGTTATTATTCCTTTCTAATGTAGGTCAAAACAGCCAGATTTTCATTTCGACTCTATAATAGTAAGCTGTCAACAAATAGTCAAAATATACGAATCCTTCCTTTGATGCTAAAGCCTATATAGGGGTTTTATTCTTATAATTCAAGAAGCAAACTCTTCATATTTGTCTCTAACCCTGATTGTGTAGTTCACTCTCTACTAACGATGTCACTGGTGTCTGGTTCCTGGGCTCTCCTCTCTCAGCGTCTCGCTGCATGCTCACCTGGGTGACTCCGGGCTACTTTCGCTTTCCCATCTCCAGCCTCATCCAGTGTCGCTTTCCCATCTCCAGCCTCATGCAGTGTCACACTAACCACAGAGCTCTGCACTTGCTGCTCCCTTGTTCAGACGCCTCAGTGGTCTGTTACTCATTACAGAAGTCCAGGTCTTCCATGAGCTAGTCAGTTGCCCTTCAGCCTCCCCTCCTAAAACATGCATAGCCCAAGTCCCAGCCTCCTGAACATTCCTAGAACTTTCCTCCCTTGCGATTGTTCAGGGCTCTGAGATGAGATGATCGGTCAGGTGTGGCCACAGAGGGGCACAGGAGAAGCTGTGGAAAAGAAGGGGAAGGAAAAGAAAGTGTGTTCTAATGCCTGAGCCTAGAGACAGAAGGCATGCCGTGCCACAGAGAGCCATCTGAGGAACACCAGGTTCAGTCAGCTGGCAGAAGACAGGAGCCGGAAGGAAGTCAGAACTGGACGCTTTGAGGGGTTTCCGTGGGAAAGGCCAGGCAGGGCAGGAGGAGTAGTTTAGGACTGGCTAATTTGAATAATTTTGGCAGGCTCTAGGTCTTCATGGTCCCTAGTTGCCTGGCATCTGGTCCTGGGATGATTAAGGCAGAAGAATGCTGTCTTCTGGACTGTGGGGGCCAGAAAAGGGAGGCAGTGCTCCGGACTGGGAAATTTGCATGTCCAAGGCCTGCTCCCAGTTGGGTCTTTTGCTATCTTCACAGGTTAGCCCCAAGAGGGGCAGTCTCTACACAGCCAGAACGATGTTTATAAGATGTCAAACCATGATATATATAAAATGAATAATATAAATACAATACTTCTGCCTATGTTGTTTTCACGATCTACAATACCTTTTGCCAAACCTTCCCTCTTCACCATATCTTTTACTGAATATCTAGTTAGCTTTTAAGCCCCAGTTCAAATATTAGTTTCCCTGGGAAGTCTTCTGATTTCTCCCAGCAGGAAATACTATTTCCCCCTGTGCTCCTGTAACACTTTGTAATTTTTCTTTTACATCCTGCCTTGGTAATGTGTGTACTGGAGTTATTTCACTTGACAGTGTTATCCCAATAGGAATGCTGACTCCTGTTAATCACCCTGCATTTACTTGTGTTCGGTTTATGAAATGAGGAGGAAATGGCCCTTGTACCACAATTGTTAATGAACATTCTATAGATGCTAGAAGGCAGCTCCTCAGTTCTGTTACTGTGGTAGGTGCCAGGGCTATAGATCAGAGCCTTCTCGTTGCAGAACAGTCTTCAGAGTTGCTGAAAAATCAGTCATGGAAGACTTAAACTTATGAAAAATTTCTGCATTTATGTGAATATCACAGAGGTCAGTATGATGGAAGAGCAAGGGTGGTACAGGAACCCTGTAGCTTCAACCACAGGTTAAGGCAGGAACCAGTTTTTATACCGCCCCTCACCTGGACTGCTCTCTGACTAGTTCCCATGGTCCTTCTGGAGACAGGATCTAGCAGGAGATGTGTCAGGCCCTGGATACAAGGATATTCACCTTATGTGGCCTCTTCTGCCCCACCTTTTTAGTGAGAACACTGATAGTGCTATTGTGAGACTGGAAATACAAGATTTTTAAAAGATCTGTGGGATGAAGACATAGACTCAATGATACATGCTGGGTGTCCCCCTTCCAGCCCAACATTAGAGGGTTAGGGGTGAGGAAGGCCCTTATTTATAGCAATTGCCATTTTTCTTGGTGTAAATGCTCACACCATGGCAAATTTCATGACTAAGAATCTGTCTGCAATGTGGGAGACCTGGATTCGATATCTGAGTTGGGAATATCCCCTGGAGAAGAGAATGGCAACCCACTCCAGTATCCCTGCCTGGAGAATTCCATTAGAGGAGCCTGGCAGGCTACTGTCCATGGGGTTGCAAAGAGTTAGATACGACTGAGCAACTAACACTTTCATTTTCACTTTTCACAATGTGCAGTCCCTGAATGAGGAGTTGGGAAGAGAGGCCCACACTGGGCTCTCTTTAACTGACAGGAAGTGGCTGCAGCACATTTCTGCATTTTGTGTCTCTCTGTGCAACTGGTTCTGTCTCCAGCCAGAAACGCCTCTGTGTGTCAGCTCTGGTTATGGACACTGGCCTCCCTCAGGATGCTCCCCAGTGGATGCACAGAGCGAGAAGCGGGAGTACTTGTCTTCACTGCTGCCTGCCGTGCACGTGCCAGGTGTATGCCCCAATCTCAGCCCCGACCCACTGGAGAAACACTGTTTCACACATTGCTCAAATCAGTTCAGTTCAGCTCAGTCACTCAGTTGTGTCCGATTCTTTGTGACCCCATGAATTGCAGCATGCCAGGCCTCCCTGTCCATCACCAACTCCCAGAGTTCACTCAAACTCATGTCCATTGAGTCAGTGATGCCATCCAGCCATCTCATCCTCTGTCGTCCCCTTCTCCTCCTGCCCTCAGTCCCTCCTAGCATCAGACTCTTTTCCTCTTCACATGAGGTGGCCGAAGTACTGGAGTTTCAGCTTTAGCATCAGTCCTTCCAATGAACACCCAATACTGATCTCCTTTAGAATGGACTGGTTGAATCTTGATTAAATACTGATTGCTATTAAATACTGATCTTCAAACATTTAACCTTGAGAATCTCAAAGTGGCTTTTGTTAGAAACCAAGTTATTATAGGCATATTTGCCATTTAAAGAAATTGTTTAAAATAAACTTCCTCATGGGTTTCTGAGTCCTTCTGATGTCCTTTTACAAAAAGCTTAAATGGGAATCTACTCTAAACAAGGAGAAGTAGCTTTGACCTTTTTAATAAACTAGAAGATGAAAAAAATTATCCAACTTTAGGTAACAAGTTAGGAATCAATTTTTTATTCAAACTGTCTGTGTGTGAATCCCTGAATATCCATATCTTGGTTTTCCACAGCTCAGTTTATTGGGGACATTGTAACATCAAACACGCCATTCTTCTAACCACTCTGGAAGTTTCAATATCCGGCTTATAACATCAGGGGGAGAAATAAGCTTCCTTGCTATTGGTGGGTTTGGGGTTATTGTCTCTTTTGCCTATCAGAAACTAAGACTGTTTGAAGCTGGCTGTTTTGCCTACCACCAGGGGTCATAATTGGAGGCTTATTCATATCTTAGTTTAGAATGAGGTGATGCTAAGGTTATGGTGAGTGTGGGCCAACTCCTAGGTGAGGGCTGACTGGAGTCGATCACCAGTTCTCAAAGGGCAGGTGGTAATCACTAGGCAAACTCTCATGAACAGCAGTGACATATTTACATTTATTTTTTTCTGATATGAAAGCAATAGTCATTGTAGGAAACTTACCATTATAGGAAAGCATGAAACCATCCCAAATCTCAGAAACAGCAACAGTTAACATTATAAATAATAAAATTAGATTGATGTTGTATGTGCATAGTTTATATGAATCTTGTTAATATTTTTAATGATAGTATATCATTCTATCATATGAATTAGTTTCAGTTCAGTTCAGTTCAGTTGCTCAGTCGTGTCAGACTCTTTACAACCCCATGGACCGCAGCACGCCAGGCCTCCCTGTCCATCACCAGCTCCCAGACTTTACCCAAACTCATGTCCATTGAGTCAGTGATGCCATCCAACCATCTCATCCTCTGTCGTCCCCTTCTCTCTTGCCTTCAATCTTTCCCAGCATCAGGGTTTTTTCAAATGAGTTAGCTCTTCGCATCAGGTGGCCAAGTATTGAAGTTTCAGCTTCAGCATCAGTCCTTCCAAAGAACACCTGGGACTGATCTCCTTAAGGATGGACTGGATGGATTTCCTTGTAGTCCAAGGGACTCTCAAAAGTCTTCTCCAACACCACAGTTCAAAAGCATCAATTCTTTGGCACTCAACTTTCTTCACAGTCCAACTCTCACATCCATACATGACCACTGGAAAATCCATAGGCTTGACTAGATGGACCTTTGTTGGCAAAGTAATGTCTCTGCTTTTCAACATGCTATCGAGGTTGGCCATAACTTTCCTTCCAAGGAGTAAGCATCTTTTGATTTCGTGGCTGCAATCACCATCTGCAGTGATTTTGGAGCCCTAAAAAATAAAGTTTGACACTGTTTCCCCAGCTATTTCCCATGAAGTGATGGGACCAGATGCCATGATCTTTGTTTTCTGAATGTTGAGCTTTAAGCCAATGCTTTCACTCTCCTCTTTCACTTTCATCAAGAGGCTCTTTAGTTCTTCACTTTCTGCCATAAGGGTGGTGTCATCTGCATATCTAAGGTTATTGACATTTCTCCCAGCAATCTAGATTCCAGCTTGTGCTTCATCCAGCCCAGCGTTTCTCATGATGTACATTTCATAGAAGTTAAATAAGCATGGTGACAATATACAGCCTTGATGTACTCCTTTCCCTATTTGGAACCACTCTGTTGTTCAATGTCTAGTTCTAACTGTTGCTTCCTGACCTGCATACAGATTTCTCAGGAGGCATGTCAGGTAGTCTGTTATGCCCATCTCTTTAAGAATTTTCCACACAGTCAAAGACTTTGGCATAGTTAGTAAAGCAGAAGTAGATGTTTTTCTGGAACCCTCTTTTTTTTCCCAGTGATTGGGCAGATGTTGGCAATTAGATCTATGGTTCTTCTGCCTTTTCTAAATCCACTGGAACATGGCCTGGCATGGAGAAGTTTGAGCATTATTTTACTAGCATGTGAGATGAGTGCAGTTGTGTGGTAGTTTGATGATTCTTTGGCATTGCCTTTCTTTGGGATTGAAATGAAAATTGACCTTTTCCAGTCTTGTGGCCACTGCTGAGTTTTCCAAATTTGCTGACATATTGAGTACAACACTTTCACAGCATCATCTTTTAGGATTTGAAAGAGCTCAACTGGAATCCCATCACCTCCACTAGCTTTGTTTGTAGTGATGCTTCCTAAGGCCCACTTGACTTCACATTGCAGGATATCTGGCTCTAGGTGAGTGATCATACCATCATGATTATCTGGATCGTGAAGATCTTTTTTCTATAGTTCTTCTGTGTATTCTTGCCACCTCTTCTTAATATCTTTTGCTTCTGTTAGGTCCATACCATTTCTATTCTTTATTGTGTCCATCTTTGCATAAATATTCCCTTGGTATCTCTAAATTTCTTGAAGAGATCTCTAGTGTTTCCCATTCTATTGTTTTCCTCTATTTCTTTGCATTGATCACTGAGGAAGGCTTTCTTATCTCTCCTTTCTATTCTTTGGAACTCTGCATTCAAATGGGTGTATCTTTCCTTTTCTCCTTGCCTTTCACTTCTCTCCTTTTCATACCTGTTTGTAAGCCCTCCTCAGACAGCCATTTTGTCTTTTTGCATTTCTTTTTCTTGGAGATGGTCTTAATCCCTGTCTCCTGTACAATGTCTTGAACCTCCATCCATAGTTCTTCAGGCACTCTATCAGATCTAATCCCTTGAACCTATTTGTCACTTCCACTGTATAATCAATCGTAAGGGATTTAATTTAGGTCATACCTGAATGGTCTAGTGGTTTCCCCTACTTTCAATTTCAGTCTGAATTTGGCAATAAGGAGTTCATGATCTGAGCCACAGTCAGCTCTCAGTCTTTTTTTTTTTTTTTGCTGACTGTATAGAACTTCTCCATCTTTGGCTGCAAATACTATAATCAATCTGATTTTGTGTTGACCATCTGGTGATGTCCATGTGTAGAGTCTTGTCATGTGTTGTTGGAAGAGGGTGTTTGCTATGACCAGTGCGTTCTCTTAGCAAAACTCTGTTAGTCTTTGACCTGCTTCATTCTGTAGGTCAAGGCCAAATTTGCCTGTTACTCCAGGTATTTCTTGACTTCCTACTTTTGCATTCCAGTCCCCTATAATGAAAAGAATATCTTTTTTGGGTGTCAGTTCTAAAAGGTCTTGTAGGTCTGCATAGAACCGTTCAACTTCAGCTTCTTCAGCATTACTGGTAAGGGTATAGACTTGGGTTACTGTGATATTGAATGGTTTGCCTTGGAAACGAACAGAGATCGTTCTGTGGTTTTTGAGATTGCATCCAAGCACTGCATTTCGGACTCTTTTGTTGACTATGATGGCTTCCTTAAGGGATTCTTGCCCTAGTAGTAGATATAATGGTCATCTGAGTTAAATTCCCCCATTCCAGTCCATTTTAGTTTGCTGATTCCTAGATGTCGATGTTTACCCTTGCCATCTCTTATTTGACCACTTCCAATTTGCCTAGATTCACGCACCTAACATTCCAGGTTCCTATGCAATATTGCTCTTTAGAGAATATGACTTTACTTCCATCATGAGTCACATCCACAGCTGGCTGTTGTTTTTGCTTTGGCTCCATCTCTTCATTCTTTCTGGAGTTATTTTTCCACTGATCTCCAACAGCATATTGGGTACCTACCAACCTGGGGAGTTCATCTTTCAGTGTCCTATCTTTCTGCCTTTTCATACTGTTCATAGGGTTCTCAAGGCAAGAATACTGAAGTGGCTTGCCATACTCTCCAGTGGACAGAGTTTCTGGGGCTATGCACATGCTCAGCTAACCTGGATATCTTGTTGGGTGGAATTTCTTTGGATGTTTTTCTGTCTGTTGTAACATCAAGCATAAGGTATCTGACAAACAAGATGCAATATGACAAATAAGGTGTGGCCTCAGGTGTGTTCCTGAATGAGTGGCTGTCACACCCATCTTCTAAGAAGGTGGTAGTAAGGATTAAGAGTCTAATCCTATCATTCTGCCACTGTTTTTATTTATAATGTAGGCTGTAATTATAGTGTTTCCTTTTTTAATGGCTCTTAATGTGTTTGGCCAAAGGGGAAAGCCAAAGCAGTTGGTAAAAGTCAAATGTTTCACCATCTGTCTCTATCAAGTTCCCTGGTTACAGTTTCAGCCAGGGAGGACTAACTATTTACAAATAGGGCAACAAATCTATTGATTTAAGCCAGCATCTCCAGATTTTGAAAAACACAATGGCCTTCCCTCACCTGCTCTTTCCTACTACTTATGATATTATCATCAAATAATAATGCTAATGGTATTATTAATACTGCTCTTAGGCATTCTCCGAGAATATTTTATGCAAAACAAATATATATGTATTTATATGAACACTTAAAAAGAAACCCACATGGAGCCAGACCTACATAACTGCATATTGTTCTTAGTTCACTTTATAATATGTACTGAACCTCTTTTTTTCTTTACTTTTCTTTTCAATAGCAACATGAAGTGAAGTGAAGTGAAGTCGCTCAGTCATGTCCGACTCTTTGAGACCCCGTGGAGTGTAGCCTATCAGGCTCCTCCATCCATGGGATTTTCCAGGGAAGAGTACTGGAATGGATTGCCATTTCCTTCTCCAGGGAACCTTCCTGACCCAGGAATCAAACCCAGGTCTCCCGCATTGCAGGCAGACGCTTTGCCATCTGAGCCACCAGGGAAGTCACAATAGCAACATAGTATATGCATACCTCCAATGTGATTTTTTAAACCAGTCCCCTGTCGATGGATATATCCTGTTTTTGATGGTTTCAATCAATGCTGCATTGTAGATCCTGGGAAGTCTTTGGAGTACATATTTATGACGAAGAGTATGTGTCACAAAATAATCTGTCAATGATAAAGACAAAATATAAAAGAGCTTCTAGATACAAAAATAAAGTGACAATGAGTAATATTTTAAGGAGGGTTTTACAAGAAGAATTATCTGATAAACTTTCCATTCTGCCATTATAGCTAGAGAAGCTTAAGTACATTTGTTCTTTTTTTGTTGTTGCTTTTTTTTCCCCTTAGTATCCTGTGCAAACAGAGACTCCAGAAATGGAATTGAGATCTAAAAATTTCCCTTAAAAAAGATTTGACGTAGAGGAAAGAAGAGGAGACCCAAGGTCTTGTTAAAGTTGGTCACAAACTATTATATTTCATGATCTTGGATGAATCACCTTTTGAGAGCTCAGCTTTTCTGTCTATAAAAACAAAGTCTTGGAATATCTTTAAACTGTCTTTTAGAATGGTTATATGTCATTTGGTGCCCCAGTAGTACTGTTCATGAGCAGATGCTGGTCAAATCTGGAAGTCAGGCCCTTTGAAAATGGGCTCTGTTGGCAAGGAGGTGAGCCTTTGCCCAAATTAGCATTGCTGGATGCTGAGAAGCAAATTTAAGATATTTTAGGAGAACATTTTTCATATTTTCCATATTCCTTTGTGATTTGGCCCCAGACATACGTTCTTCAGCTCTGGGAGGAATTTGAGCCAATAATCTACTTGACCTAACCCTCAGAATCTTCCATAGTAAGAAGCAATCTTAGGAATGATAGAAAGTCAGTGTTGTTTCTGTATCTTGAACAGCTTTGGTCTTTTCCACCTTGGAATCTGATTTAGAAAGTATTTCACTGGATGGGTGCCTTGATATTTGCAAATCTAGCCTAGAAGGACTGACCACTGGTATTTTCTGGATTCTCTTTCTAAATCCCTCACTTAAACATATAATTAATAGTTTAAAATTCCTTAAAAGACCACTGACTTTTTAGACCAGTGAGAGTAAATTAGTACTTCTATATTTTCAATTTACTGCAATGATGGGTAAAAAGAAATGCTCAAGAAACAATAGTAACTATTACTATTATAATGACAGAAGCTGAGCAACTTTGCAAGAGCAAATCAGGATACGGTTCAAGATCTGAAAGATTTTTCAAATGTATCAGTAAGATCAAAGAGAATTTAAATAGAAAATATAACTCCTTTGTCTCAAAAGGTATTAAAAAAAATCAGTTTCCAGAATATTTTACAAGTTCTAAAATGTATATCAAGCCCTCTTTCAGTATGCCTAAAACTAGGCATTTATTTCTACTTACTCTTCATTCACCATGAGGTTTAGCAAATCTAAGGATCTGTCCCCAGCAAAACCACTCCACACTTTGGGTTTCCCCTGATCATCCCAGATCACTGGGGGAATCAAACCAAATGGATGTACAAGTTCAGCCTAGATGTCGGATGTTCCTTACAGGACCTAGGATTTGGCATCACTAAATTCAGGTTGGATTTTTCTGAGGAGGGATAAAAATTGAGGGTGAAGGAAAAGGCTAGGATTATTCACACAGAATCAATGAGTTACTAATGAGTTTAGTTACCTTTTAGAGTTTCCTGGAATTAGGGTTCCTGAAATGAATTCCCTCAGATAGTAGACAGATGACTCACCAACTTTGGCCATGGAAGCAAGCTGAGTCATCTAAAGCCGGCCGAATCACCTACTTTCAACTTTCTTTCATAAGAACTGGGACTGGTTGGATATTTCTCTCTCTTTGATTGTGAATATTAAGCATTTAAATGTATGGAGAATATGATGTCCTTCTTAGGAAAAAGGACATAAGCTTCTCATGCACAGATGGACTGCATAGTAAAAGCAGATTAGTAGTTGCTTTTAGTTCCTATTCAGAACACCTACCTTCCNCTGGCTGTTGTTTTTGCTTTGGCTCCATCTCTTCATTCTTTCTGGAGTTCTTTTTCCACTGATCTCCAACAGCATATTGGGTACCTACCAACCTGGGGAGTTCATCTTTCAGTGTCCTATCTTTCTGCCTTTTCATACTGTTCATAGGGTTCTCAAGGCAAGAATACTGAAGTGGCTTGCCATACTCTCCAGTGGACAGAGTTTCTGGGGCTATGCACATGCTCAGCTAACCTGGATATCTTGTTGGGTGGAATTTCTTTGGATGTTTTTCTGTCTGTTGTAACATCAAGCATAAGGTATCTGACAAACAAGATGCAATATGACAAATAAGGTGTGGCCTCAGGTGTGTTCCTGAATGAGTGGCTGTCACACCCATCTTCTAAGAAGGTGGTAGTAAGGATTAAGAGTCTAATCCTATCATTCTGCCACTGTTTTTATTTATAATGTAGGCTGTAATTATAGTATTTCCTTTTTTAATGGCTCTTAATGTATTTGGCCAAAGGGGAAAGCCAAAGCAGTTGGTAAAAGTCAAATGTTTCACCATCTGTCTCTATCAAGTTCCCTGGTTACAGTTTCAGCCAGGGAGGACTAACTATTTACAAATAGGGCAACAAATCTATTGATTTAAGCCAGCATCTCCAGATTTTGAAAAACACAATGGCCTTCCCTCACCTGCTCTTTCCTATTACTTATGATATTATTATCAAATAATAATGCTAATGGTATTATTAATACTGCTCTTAGGCATTCTCCGAGAATATTTTATGCAAAACAAATATATATGTATTTATATGAACACTTAAAAAGAAACCCACATGGAGCCAGACCTACATAACTGCATATTGTTCTTAGTTCACTTTATAATATGTACTGAACCTCTTTTTTTCTTTACTTTTCTTTTCAATAGCAACATGAAGTGAAGTGAAGTGAAGTCGCTCAGTCATGTCCGACTCTTTGAGACCCCGTGGAGTGTAGCCTATCAGGCTCCTCCGTCCGTGGGATTTTCCAGGGAAGAGTACTGGAATGGATTACCATTTCCTTCTCCAGGGGACCTTCCTGACCCAGGAATCAAACCCAGGTCTCCCGCATTGCAGGCAGACGCTTTGCCATCTGAGCCACCAGGGAAGTCACAATAGCAACATAGTATATGCATACCTCCAATGTGATTTTTTAAACCAGTCCCCTGTCGATGGATATATCCTGTTTTTGATGGTTTCAATCAATGCTGCATTGTAGATCCTGGGAAGTCTTTGGAGTACATATTTATGACGAAGAGTATGTGTCACAAAATAATCTGTCAATGATAAAGACAAAATATAAAAGAGCTTCTAGATACAAAAATAAAGTGACAATGAGTAATATTTTAAGGAGGGTTTTACAAGAAGAATTATCTGATAAACTTTCCATTCTGCCATTATAGCTAGAGAAGCTTAAGTACATTTGTTCTTTTTTTGTTGTTGCTTTTTTTTTTCCTTAGTATCCTGTGCAAACAGAGACTCCAGAAATGGAATTGAGATCTAAAAATTTCCCTTAAAAAAGATTTGACGTAGAGGAAAGAAGAGGAGACCCAAGGTCTTGTTAAAGTTGGTCACAAACTATTATATTTCATGATCTTGGATGAATCACCTTTTGAGAGCTCAGCTTTTCTGTCTATAAAAACAAAGTCTTGGAATATCTTTAAACTGTCTTTTAGAATGGTTATATGTCATTTGGTGCCCCAGTAGTACTGTTCATGAGCAGATGCTGGTCAAATCTGGAAGTCAGGCCCTTTGAAAATGGGCTCTGTTGGCAAGGAGGTGAGCCTTTGCCCAAATTAGCATTGCTGGATGCTGAGAAGCAAATTTAAGATATTTTAGGAGAACATTTTTCATATTTTCCATATTCCTTTGTGATTTGGCCCCAGACATACGTTCTTCAGCTCTGGGAGGAATTTGAGCCAATAATCTACTTGACCTAACCCTCAGAATCTTCCATAGTAAGAAGCAATCTTAGGAATGATAGAAAGTCAGTGTTGTTNTTTAAGATATTTTAGGAGAACATTTTTCATATTTTCCATATTCCTTTGTGATTTGGCCCCAGACATACGTTCTTCAGCTCTGGGAGGAATTTGAGCCAATAATCTACTTGACCTAACCCTCAGAATCTTCCATAGTAAGAAGCAATCTTAGGAATGATAGAAAGTCAGTGTTGTTTCTGTATCTTGAACAGCTTTGGTCTTTTCCACCTTGGAATCTGATTTAGAAAGTATTTCACTGGATGGGTGCCTTGATATTTGCAAATCTAGCCTAGAAGGACTGACCACTGGTATTTTCTGGATTCTCTTTCTAAATCCCTCACTTAAACATATAATTAATAGTTTAAAATTCCTTAAAAGACCACTGACTTTTTAGACCAGTGAGAGTAAATTAGTACTTCTATATTTTCAATTTACTGCAATGATGGGTAAAAAGAAATGCTCAAGAAACAATAGTAACTATTACTATTATAATGACAGAAGCTGAGCAACTTTGCAAGAGCAAATCAGGATACGGTTCAAGATCTGAAAGATTTTTCAAATGTATCAGTAAGATCAAAGAGAATCTAAATAGAAAATATAACTCCTTTGTCTCAAAAGGTATTAAAAAAAATCAGTTTCCAGAATATTTTACAAGTTCTAAAATGTATATCAAGCCCTCTTTCAGTATGCCTAAAACTAGGCATTTATTTCTACTTACTCTTCATTCACCATGAGGTTTAGCAAATCTAAGGATCTGTCCCCAGCAAAACCACTCCACACTTTGGGTTTCCCCTGATCATCCCAGATCACTGGGGGAATCAAACCAAATGGATGTACAAGTTCAGCCTAGATGTCGGATGTTCCTTACAGGACCTAGGATTTGGCATCACTAAATTCAGGTTGGATTTTTCTGAGGAGGGATAAAAATTGAGGGTGAAGGAAAAGGCTAGGATTATTCACACAGAATCAATGAGTTACTAATGAGTTTAGTTACCTTTTAGAGTTTCCTGGAATTAGGGTTCCTGAAATGAATTCCCTCAGATAGTAGACAGATGACTCACCAACTTTGGCCATGGAAGCAAGCTGAGTCATCTAAAGCCGGCCGAATCACCTACTTTCAACTTTCTTTCATAAGAACTGGGACTGGTTGGATATTTCTCTCTCTTTGATTGTGAATATTAAGCATTTAAATGTATGGAGAATATGATGTCCTTCTTAGGAAAAAGGACATAAGCTTCTCATGCACAGATGGACTGCATAGTAAAAGCAGATTAGTAGTTGCTTTTAGTTCCTATTCAGAACACCTACCTTCCTGGATTCTTTACTCACAAGATAAAACAAGTGATAGTTGATTCGAAACCAGATAAGGATTTAAGAGACTGATGACTGACTCACAGAGCCATAAAACCTGTTAAGAGAACATCATAGGATGTCATTTGCAGGATTCGCTTTTAAGGTATGAATGTTAATCTGGACCCCCATATACAGTATGAGCGGAGCATCTTTGGGGAAAAAAAAGATGCTTCACAATGGGGGAATGTTGAAGGAAGTCAGCTAGTATTCTCATTCAAAACACTAAGGCAGTATTTTCAAGTGCTAAGTTCTCCTGTTGCACATGTTTTAAGAGTCCCCCTCCCCCCCTCTTCCAAGGAGCATGTGGTTTAGTGGAGGCAGGTTTGGCATAAAAGAAAGAATCCAGGTCAAAGAACATGAAGATTCTTGAGACATGTGATCCAGGTGAACATCCAGGCCTTTCTAAGCTGCACTTTCTTTCTGACAAATGAAAGGGTATTTTAGATTGGTATTTCCCAAACTTGCTTGAACAGAAGAATCCCCTGGGGCACTTTTAAAACTACAGATATTCCCTCACCTCATCCCAGACTATTGAGTCCAAATCAGCTGGGTGAAGCCTGAGAACCAGCTTTTTAACCTGCCCCTTGGGTGATTTTTATATTTAGGCAAGTTTGGGAAACATTGTATTAGATGATCAATATGATATCTTTCAGCTCTGAGATTGCTCAAAGGATCTTTTGAAATGCCAAAACTTTTTTTTTTCTCTCCTTCCTCAAACTAGGGAGGTAAGAATCAAATGTAAAACAAATCAAAGTAGGTAATAGGTAGAGGGGTATTGGTGAGGCTTGTCTGCCACTAAACTATGAGGCATAGATAGGAAGATGCTTTGGGTATACTCAACATTAGATACTCATGGACTGTGTGTTGTTCGTGTTGTTCCTGACCTAAATTAATGTCTTCTCTCAGGAAGAGCCTGATCAATTCATTCACCCTGGAGTTTTAAAGAGCTCAAGAGCTTCCTTGAAGTTTTGGATATATTAGTAAGACCTGAAGCCAATGGAATGAAGGCACTAAGAATATCAGGAAGCAGGGCAAGCACTAGGATCATGCACTGACCCCACCTGCTCAGAAAACTGTACTGAACTGTTTCCACATGAAGCAGGAGAGTCTGCATCAGCTCAAGTATGGTAGAATGGGACATTAGTGACCCAAGCTAGGAAATATACTAGAAATCAGAACAAAATTAGTGTTTCCATCACAGAGCACAAACTCTGGAGAGCCTCTTTGAGCAGTTTTAACCTTTTCATAAACCCATCTGCTAATAAGAGACATTGGAACAAACTTGTTTAGAAGAGCAAAAGGTCATAAACCATACAATCATCCCTTCATGTACTCAACATTATTTATTGAGGAAATTCATTTGTTCATGTATTCCACATTACTTATTGAGTCTTGTCATGCACCAGGCACTGTTCTAGGTCTCCCAATATAGCAGAGAACAAGATGGGTTCCTGAGTAATCTAGATGTTCCAAGACTTGTATTCTAGAAGGTGAAAGGGATCAGAATATGCTATCCCAAAATATGCCACTTTGGCATAAAGATGATTTTGTGCTGAATTAAGAAAGCAGATGTAGGTAAAAGCTCTTTATCCTTCCCCATGTGTCTAAAGGCAAAGTATAAATTCCCTTTGTGAAGATGTTCCCTACCCCTTCTCTTGCACCAGGAGAAGAAAAACAACCTTAATCACCTACATGGACTGTGCCAAGATGAACCTGCACAAACTAACCTCACTGAAATAGTTCTTATCTTCCCTTAGCTTCTCCCATATCTCTCACAGTTTGCTGCTCCTAAACACCTAAACCCCCTTTTCTTTGTTTTATCACTATTCTACAAATTCACTCGTCTGTTAAAATGGTATTTAAAGCCTCTGGATCTAACTGCTTCTTGGAATTTTTACTTCATTTCTTGAGGTCCTCCTATATGCATATGAAATAAACCTTTTTCTCTTGTTAATCATTTCATCAGTTTATTTTCCAGGATCAAAGCATGAACCTAAGAGGGTAGAGGAAGAATTTTTTTCCCCCTCCTGAAAAGAAGACAGAGATAATAAGTGAATAAATAAATAAGACCATTTCAGAGGATGAGATGGTTGGATGGCATCACTGATTCAATGGACATGAACTTGGGCAAACTCTGGGAGATGGTGGGGGACAAGAAGACTTGGTGTGCTGCAGTTCATGGATTTGCAGAATCAGACACAACTTAGTGATTGAATAACAACAGCAAGAGGATGATAAGTGTTATGATGGAAACACAGATAAATGGTCTTGAAGAGAGATTATATGGGTAAAGTGTGGAGTCTACCCTATAGGCCTTGCTAAGGAGATTTGGGAAGGACTATCAGACATGACTTTAACCCACTCCCAGATGAGTTTATGTCTCTGTGTCTCCAGAGAGGACAGAGGACCTACTCATGGAATGGTGAGACTACAGCCAGGTTTCCTAGTATTTGGAGGCAACTTTATTCTAACAAACTTAATTTTCTGAAAGATACCCAATGAACAGGTTTTACTTTTGCCTCACAAGTGTCTTAGATATATTTCTCTGAGTCTTTTTATTTTTATTGTTTGCTGTGGCTTAAGTACTGAAATAGGTTTAGAGATCTGGAGCAGTGTAAGGCTCTCCATCCTAAGTGCTGAGGAGTCTCAGTCCATTTTTAAAAGTTTAAGGGACAACAGCAAGTCAATAATGCTGAGGCATTGTAGACTTTTAACCTCACCTGACAAAGACTATTGGAAAATGGTTTGTTTCCAATCAAAGAAGATCTGGAATAGTTTAATCACCAGAAATGAAAGCAATCTTAATTCTCATCCATTCAGTTAACTAATATGAATGTTATTATTAATATTTTTTTACCATATATCTTTACAGTCACATTTCTATCCAGACTCCAGGCAATGCTTGAATCCTTCCACAAGAAAACAAAGAAACTCATTTCTTTTCAAACATATTCACTCAGTCTGCTCTATCCTGTTTCCCAAGTGAGTGAATGATATGCTCAAATATGATGCTGTTTCTGAAATATCTACCAGAATCACTGAAAGTGAAAGTCGCTCAGTCATGTCCAACTCTTTGCAACCCCATGGTCTATACAGTCTATGGAATTCTCCAGGCCAGAATACTGGAGTGGGTAGCCTTTCCCTTCTCCAGGGAATCATTCCAACTAGAATGATTAGTTGTATTAGAAGTGATTTGGCTGAGGAGGAGTGGGCTGAGGTGGGCTGGGGTGGGCTGGGGGTGGCTCAGAGGTAAAGACTTTGCCTTGCAATGCAAGGGATGGGTTGGATCCCTGATCCAGCAAGATGCTACATGCTGCAGAGCAACTAAGCCCGTGCACCACAACTACCAAGCCTGTGCTCTAGAGCCCGGGGCTGCAGCTATGCAAGCCTGTGCACACAAGAGCCCCAGCTCCACGGCAAGAGAAGCCACTGCAGTGAGGAGCCCACGCACCGCATCTAGAGAGTAGCCCCCGCTGTCTGCAACTAGAGAAAAACCCTCATAGCAACAAAGACCCAGCACAGCCAAAAATAAACCTTGTTTAAAAAGGGGATTTTTTCAGACTTAGTACAAGACAAGCTACCCAATCTTAACAGTCCAGTGGCATCTTGTGCTTCTTTTTCCTTGATGCTTACTTAGAAGATGAGATTTTACATCTGAGGCTCATGGAAACTATTATTTCTTTGTTGTTTGGTTTTTTATAGTGTAGTAATTTAAGACTAACTTTCCTTTCCTTACCAGCCAAACTAGTGCACTCGTCTGAATATCTCCGAGGTTCACTTACACACATATAAAGGAGCCATCGCCATCTTGTGCATCAGAGAAGATGCTACAATTAGCATGTTCCTGTCAATTCTACCAGGCAAGCAGCCAATTTTTCAGACCTTGGGAACTTTCTTCTAGATAGATGGGAAAGTTCCAATGGCCACATGAATTCAGTAAAGTAAAACCCTGTTAACTAATACCAAAGTAACTAAAATACTTAATTAAAAGCATTTTAATAAATTGCTAATAAATTAGTAAAATTATCATTATTCTGGTGATTGAAAAGAAGCCACAGGGTGCAATGCTTTGTGTTGGGGTCGGGAGGAAGCAGATGGCAACAAAGTAACTAGTAATTGAGATTTGGCTAAATGAGAAAATTTTGGAACATATTCAGGTTATCAATGATAGCACAAATAATGTAACGTTAAGAATAATTTTTATGCCCTACAAGATTTTAGACATAAATTAGTTTCACTGCTTCTTAGGATGATTTTCATCAGTCAGCTTTTAGTCATTAGGAAATAAATATTTCCTGAAGCCTTTTGAATTCTGCTAGCACCCTTGACAACCAACACCATTGTACTTACTCAGCTCCCACCTGCTGAGTGGTACCAATTAACTTGTAAAAGTCATTGATCCCACAGTTGGTCACCTTGTGCCAGGAATTTAATATATTTGAATAGGTAGGCTGACCTGTAAAATGGCGATAACAGTAGCGTCTATGTCATAGGTTGGTTCGTAAGGTTATGTGCCAAATTCAATGAATGGTATGTAATTGATGCTAAAAAAAATGTTGCTAGTACACACACACACACACACACACACACACACACACACACACCCGCCAAGCATTTCAAACAAGTCCTATGAGCAGATGATTTTCTCATTTCAAATTCACTTTTAAACTCTCTCGCTAAGAGGCAAAGTCAAATGCCAAACTGAAATGTATGGATGAGAAATGTGTTCTCTGCTCTCCTGGTGCTTTCAGAATTAGAGCGCATTTTGGATGCTTTATTTTGTAAAAGCCTTCCTCAGTCTGTACCCATGCATACAAATATAGGTGTTTGTGGTTGTTTTGAGGACTAGGATTGGATGGAGGCAGGGAAATGTTGAATTCAGTTAAGCAACTTGCTGTTTTGCAACTAATGATTTTCAAGCAGTGGTTTGGCTTGAACTTAACTGTTTTTTTTAAATGTAGTTTTCTAAAATTCATCTTAAAAAGTTGATCTATATCAAGCTTTAGAGTAATTTGGTTGTGGTTTTCTAGCTTTCTAGAAGACCTATTCATGTCACAGAGTAAATGTCAAGTTTTAAACGGGAAATCAATATTCCACTTTAAGAGGCTTTGCAAATAAATAGTTATTTTAAATCTTTCTTAGGAAAGTGTTCTGAAAGAAAGTGAAATTATAGAAGCAGACAAGGTTCAAAGGGAATTTTAAGCAAGTTATTTTCATCTTTAGCTATGTTTTCCAGTAAGTTAATAAACAGCCAAATTAAGGCAAGGTGTAATTCAAAAACCTTTTTTATTTGAAATTCACATGTATGTATGTATGAGTGTGTGTGTGTGATATGTAATTCAAAGGTTGTGAGATTGATAGCAAAAGCCTTCTTCCACAAAAGGCCTCTGGCTTCTTTCTTTTGACATTAACCAGTAATGTGGAGCCCTGACGGAGAAGGTGATGGCCTGAAAAGTATATTCTTTACCACTAGGGGGTGACAGCTGATAATNCACATGTATGTATGTATGAGTGTGTGTGTGTGATATGTAATTCAAAGGTTGTGAGATTGATAGCAAAAGCCTTCTTCCACAAAAGGCCTCTGGCTTCTTTCTTTTGACATTAACCAGTAATGTGGAGCCCTGACAGAGAATGTGATGGCCTGAAAAGTATATTCTTTACCACTAGGGGGTGACAGCTGATAATGAACCAGCTTTTCTTAATACATGACTAACTATTGGCTTGGTTCTGTAGGTGTTCAAGTCAGTGTTTCTTCTTTGACTACCTGGTGATGTTTGATGTATTTTTGGGGTTTTTTTTGCTGAACATGTTCCATAGCCAATATAAAACCTTTTATCATACACAAAAAGGGTCTGATGGAAGGACAACTAGTGCTGGATAGCTCTGTAGATTTCAAGTAAATGTCCAGAAAACTAGTTAACAAATAGGAACACTTATTCATTCACGTATTCATTTGATAAATATTGAGAGTTCATAGGCCCTGCGACAGGCACTATGTGAACGAGAATATAATTTCTGTCCTCATGGAGGTTTATTGTAGGAGGAAAGATGACAAAAACCAGGTAAACAAACATCCATAAGATAACTGTGAGCTGTAACAACACAACTCACAAATGTGAGGGTGAGATGCAGACTAACCGGAATTAGAGGAGAGATGTGATGTTAGATCAAGTATTACTTTAGCTGAGGCTTTGCTGTTCTCCACATAACCAGCAGATTTCAGACATGCATCCATGCCCTACTTTAGTTTTTTCCACTTGCATAGATTCTGGCAAAATTCTCATAACTCAGCATTTTGGTGCCTTGGAAGCTTGGACCATCACTGATGGTTGATCTCTGACACTTATTAGTCCATCTTTCCCAGATACTTGGAAAGCCTCACTAGGAAAGTCCCTCAATGGAAAGAATATGCCTGTCTCTCTCTGTTATGCATTATAGAATGGAAACTTGTGTAACCGACTAGCTTGCATCCATTCTGTCTAAACAGTTGGAACACTTCTTGAGAAATTACACACACACATTTCAAACAAAAGATATTGTTAATGTAAAGTTGGTCACTTAGCATGGAAAATGAGAAAATTCTAATGTTGATATAAATATTGGTAAGACTGTCATCTTACTGCTATTAATACTGTACATTTTCTAGTGATTACAGACCACTTAATGTCATCTCCTATTTTAAAATTTCTCTCCTTACTCGAAAGGCCTTCCCCCTTTTTCTCTATCAATTTAAGTCTGCCTCATCTTTCACCTTCTAATGAGTCTGCCTGTCTCTGTCTCTCTTTATATATCTCGACATACCATTTGTATTCCTTCCTTTTCTTTATTCCAGAAGCACTAACTGTAATTGAGCAACTGGTTAAATAATATATACTTAGGATTATTATAGTCATTTCATCTACGTTGGAAAAAAATGTTGATTCTTTTCTTTTCCAGCCTTCTTTGCAGCTGAGAATGAGACATGTGACTTGTTCTAGCCAATGTGATAAAAGGGGAAATATACTGGTATCGTGTATATATTCATATATGTATAAATGTACATGCTCCGTGTCAAAAGGGAAAAGGTAAGTGTGGAGGTTCTCTTACGGCCTCGGCTCTTCTGTTGCACTTCCTTCTGTTGAGGTTATGAAGGATATAATGTTTGGATGTTTTGAACAAAATAGGAAACCCAAGAGACTCTTGGAGTTGCCAACCCAGAGCTTCTAACATGTGAAGCTGCTGAACTAGCTCTGGAATGACCATCCTCCAGCTTCTTACTAGATAATTTAATGTCTTTATTATCCACCATTAGTTCGGTATACTGTTCCTGAGAGCCAAAGGGACTCTAACCAACACAGTGTAAACATTAAAATCCCTCAGAAATATCATCTCACTTTCAATTTTGATACTCCTGAGAATTTGGTCCGGCGCTTCACACAAAGAAGTAGCCAAAAACATGTGTGCAATCAGATGTTTTTTCTTTGTTCTCTTTTCACTTTTTCCCCTCACTAAAGAACTTTTGAGGATCAATCCCAGATTCTTATTTAAAAGACTGAAGGAACTTTCCCTATCACTTGGAAAATCTTTTCCTATGACTCCTGTGACATGGGTCTGGTAATGGAAGGTGTATATATGCTATGGTGTAGCTTATTTTCACTTCGCCATGGCAGAATTCTTTTAGAGGACTGAGGTCTTCCTTTTTCACCTATATACTGATGCCAGCCCTGCACCGTGCAGAGAGTACCGGGGCAACAGGTGAGTACGTGTGGGAAGAGCGGAGGGAAGGAAACGAGAGGCGGGACAATTTACTTGGCTATTTGAAGAGAATGAGGTTCATAAACTGTAGATTTACTGAAGCAGAAATTTTGCCCTATTCATCTTTGTGTCTTCAATGCTAGTATTTCTAAAAGTATAGTTTGATCATTCAGAACCAACTGGAGCTTTGCTAGTACTGACATTCCTGGGCCCCACTCCAGAACTCCAGAGAGAAAAGCCTCTGAAAGTAGATCCAGGAATCCATGATTTTACTCATTTGCAAATCATTGCTCTAGTGCCTAGCAAGGCATTTCATATACGTTAGATATTCAGTAAGTAACAGAACGAATAAATGAATGGCGTAAAGATGGAACAATCTCTCAATCTCACATACAGCCTTCTAAAGTCATTCTTTCAAGATTATTTGATGAGGCAGAATATTTCATTTGAAAAGTAGAAAAGTCCCCCCTTCAAGCAGGCAAAATATTTTCTGACAACCAACAGGACAAATTATTAAAAGAATCACTTGGTCTCAAATATAAACAAATTGAAAGCAAGAATCAGGTTTCTTTTAAAATACTTGGACAATTAAGAATGAAGACAAAACACTCTGGGCCCCCAACTTCTTAAATGTTCCTGTCTGCTCCTCCGCAGAATCTGGGCGTAACTTGATTTGGCACAAGTTCCTTGAAGAGTGAGCTCACTCTCTAGACAGGGACAGAGCACATCTACAGAGGAAAATAGTGAGCACAGATTCCTCTTGGAGGTGGTAATCTGTCTGTTCCCAGCTCTTCAACACAAGTGGAAGGCTGAATCATTTCCATGACAGATACAGCCCTGATTCTTTCAAAGCTATGGTTAAGAGTTTGTGCTTCCCTGCTTTGCTGAAATAGGGTTATGCCACATATGATCTATCCTGGCATAAGCAGATCAGCTGTATAAAGAGCCACCATCTGGATTCTTTCTGTGCAGGAAGTGGAGTAAGCTCTTGCTTGAAAAGCTGATGTTAGGGAGTCTGTTTTAATAGAGCGTGGTTTCAAAAAAGTGAGAAAGCATCTGTTTGACTGGAGGGAGTGCAGAGGTCTTCTTTAGCCAAGTAGTTTGCACAACAAATTTGATGATCTAACTCCGCCCTAGCTATCCAGACTTATCTCTCTCCTCTTAACAGAGCCAAGCCAGTTTTCTTCTCTTGGCCTAATATCCCATGTTCCTTACAGCCCCTGTGGTCTTGCCCAAGATCTTTTGCCCCAGCTGGAATGCCTTACTTTCTTACTCTCTTATCTCCAGCAATAATGAGGAGGATAAAGCTCCTAATAATCACAGAGTGGTAATTATGCACTTTACATACATTGTCTCCTTTAATCCTCACATCTCCAAGAAGCAGGTATATAATTTGCTGTTAGCTGATCATTCACTAAGTCGTGTCCAACTCTTTATGACTCCATGAACTGCAGCATATCAGTCCTCACCTGTCCTCCACTATCTCCTGGAGTTTGCTCAAATTCATGTCCATGAAATCGGTGATGCTATCTACCCATCTCATTCACTGCTGCCCCCTTCTCTTGCCTTCAATCTTTCCCAGAATCAGGGTCTTTGCCAATGAGTCAGCTCTTCACATCAGGTGGCCCAAGTACTGGAGCTTCAGCTTTAGCATCAGTCCTTCCAACGAATATTCAGAACTGATTTCCTTTAGGATTGACTGGCTTGATCTCCTTGTAAGGTATAAAATTGTCTTTATTTTTTTTATAGGTAAGTGATAGATAAAACAAAGAGGTTAAATCACTTGGCTAAGGTCATCCAGTCAGTATGTTATAGAACTGAGATTCATATGCAAGGATGTTTGATCCTAANCAGGCAAAATATTTTCTGACAACCAACAGGACAAATTATTAAAAGAATCACTTGGTCTCAAATATAAACAAATTGAAAGCAAGAATCAGGTTTCTTTTAAAATACTTGGACAATTAAGAATGAAGACAAAACACTCTGGGCCCCCAACTTCTTAAATGTTCCTGTCTGCTCCTCCGCAGAATCTGGGCGTAACTTGATTTGGCACAAGTTCCTTGAAGAGTGAGCTCACTCTCTAGACAGGGACAGAGCACATCTACAGAGGAAAATAGTGAGCACAGATTCCTCTTGGAGGTGGTAATCTGTCTGTTCCCAGCTCTTCAACACAAGTGGAAGGCTGAATCATTTCCATGACAGATACAGCCCCGATTCTTTCAAAGCTGTGGTTAAGAGTTTGTGCTTCCCTGCTTTGCTGAAATAGGGTTATGCCACATATGATCTATCCTGGCATAAGCAGATCAGCTGTATAAAGAGCCACCATCTGGATTCTTTCTGTGCAGGAAGTGGAGTAAGCTCTTGCTTGAAAAGCTGATGTTAGGGAGTCTGTTTTAATAGAGCGTGGTTTCAAAAAAGTGAGAAAGCATCTGTTTGACTGGAGGGAGTGCAGAGGTCTTCTTTAGCCAAGTAGTTTGCACAACAAATTTGATGATCTAACTCCGCCCTAGCTATCCAGACTTATCTCTCTCCTCTTAACAGAGCCAAGCCAGTTTTCTTCTCTTGGCCTAATATCCCATGTTCCTTACAGCCCCTGTGGTCTTGCCCAAGATCTTTTGCCCCAGCTGGAATGCCTTACTTTCTTACTCTCTTATCTCCAGCAATAATGAGGAGGATAAAGCTCCTAATAATCACAGAGTGGTAATTATGCACTTTACATACATTGTCTCCTTTAATCCTCACATCTCCAAGAAGCAGGTATATAATTTGCTGTTAGCTGATCATTCACTAAGTCGTGTCCAACTCTTTATGACTCCATGAACTGCAGCATATCAGTCCTCACCTGTCCTCCACTATCTCCTGGAGTTTGCTCAAATTCATGTCCATGAAATCGGTGATGCTATCTACCCATCTCATTCACTGCTGCCCCCTTCTCTTGCCTTCAATCTTTCCCAGAATCAGGGTCTTTGCCAATGAGTCAGCTCTTCACATCAGGTGGCCCAAGTACTGGAGCTTCAGCTTTAGCATCAGTCCTTCCAACGAATATTCAGAACTGATTTCCTTTAGGATTGACTGGCTTGATCTCCTTGTAAGGTATAAAATTGTCTTTATTTTTTTTATAGGTAAGTGATAGATAAAACAAAGAGGTTAAATCACTTGGCTAAGGTCATCCAGTCAGTATGTTATAGAACTGAGATTCATATGCAAGGATGTTTGATCCTAAAGTCCATATTTGGAACCATAACGCACTCATTGAAATTGTTTTTGTGCCTCTGAGTCCGTTGTCCTCCCATGAAGCCCTCTTTTTCAAACTGATTATTTTTAAATCCTATATATTGGTATTTTAAGTAACAAAATCATAGACTGTCAGAGAAAGAAGGACTCCAGAGGCTATCTCTATTACTTCTCTCCTTCTACAGATGAGAAAACAGACCCCCAAACAGGCGGTTCCTGTCAGAGGTCTTAGAGAACTCAGTTCTGGGGCCCCTTTCTAGAGTTTCTGATTCAGTAGGTCAAGTGCAAGAGCTAGGAATATGTGTTTAAAAATAGTTCCATGATTGAATCCAATTATTAGGCAAAGCTGGGGATCACTAATATCCTCTGTCACTTGGTGTTTTATCTGTGTTCAATGTTTCCTCTATTCATCTTATTTCTCAAACACAATGCTTTGGAGATCTTGTTATATACTTCAGTATCCCTTACTGTGTCTAGCCAGGAAGGAGCTAGATATATTTTAAGTTCCTGGAAAATGCTTGTGAATCAAAATGAAGAAAGTTTTAGACACTGAATATTTGACTAAGAAGTGTCAGGGAAATGGATTATGGCAATTAGGTACAAGGCCACGTACAGCAAATGCTCCATGTGGGAGGCAAAGCAGGTGATAATTATAAGATTTGACTTTTTTCATTTGCTTCAGCTCATAATGACTTGGGAGTCAGGCTGGACAAAGATTTCAGGTGGCAGAGTATTGATTTCTGATTTTGTTTTGTCTTCCCGAGCTGGGTAGACATGCTGAGTAAAGGTGACCCCCAGATGCTCAGGACATGTCTTGTTCTGCTGTGAGCACATGGAACAAAGCCCCAGTGACACTCTTGTCTTGGAGTGGCAGAGCCTTATATGGAAGCAGAGTGTACTTTTTACTTTACTGGGGGATCTTTAAATAGCAGGGAACAGCAACTCAAAGCTTTTCAAAGAGCTACTTAAAGTTATTTTTCTCCATGACAACAGTCTGCCAATAAGGATACAATTTAAAGAGCTAGGACCCCAGGAAGAAAGAGAAAAGGAAAATTTCCCTGCCAAAATGAATGCTCAGAGATGAACCACAGCCAGAGTGTAAATTCTATACATTGACTCACAACTAGAGAATAGAGGAGATGAGCAATCAGATTGCATTCTTTAATTATCCATGTGAAAAATCAGGAGGATATTTAAAGGTGTCCACTTGGTGGTAGATGGGGTGGAGGGAGATACTCAGAGGCATATTCCACGACTGCTAGTGCTGAAATGATGGATTCATTTCTTAAAGATTCAGAGGATTGATCTTGCTCTTAAAGATGAAGTTCTAAATAATCCTCTTGGTCTTCCTGTGTCTTAACCTTGCAAAAATAGCATTTTCTCTGCCTAGTGAAATCTTAATGCCAGGAGAGGCTATAGTTGACTCAACTCCTAATTCCCTCTTTTCCATCAAATGAAAATGTTCAGATGTTTTCTCAGGGAGCTCCCACACTGTTGTTGTTTAAAATTAAAACTTTTTTTTTTTAAGAGCAGATTTAAGTTCACAAAGTGAGGGGAAGATACAGAGATTTCCCATATTTCTCCGGTCTGTACACATACCTCCTCATTATCAAAATCTTCCAGCAGAGTGGTATATTTATTACACTGACACGTCACAATCACCCAAGGTCCTCAGTCTACGCTATGTGTGGTTCACTCTCGGTGTGGTGCACGCTGTGAGGTAGGACAAGTGTATGATGGCATGTACAAATCATTATTGTATCATGCAAAGTGTTTTCACTGCCCCCCAAATCCTCTGTGTTCCATCTATTCATCCCTTCCCCAATCTCTCAACTCCTGGAAACCAGTGATCTTTTCACTGTCTTCACAGTTTTGCCTTTTCCAGAAAGTCACACAGTTGAAATCACACAGTATGTGATTGGTTTCTATCAGTAATATGTATGTAAGTGTCCTCCATGTATTTCCATGGCTTGATAGCTTATTTATCTTTTAGTGTTGAATAATATTCCATTGTCTAGGTGTACCACAGTTTATTTATCCATTCACCTCCTGAAGGACATCTTGATTGCTTCCAGGTTTTGCAGCTATAAATAAAGCTGCTATAAACATCCATGTGCATCCATGTGTGGACACAGGTTTTCAACTCCTTTGGGTAAATACCCAAAGAACACGACTGCTGGATCAGCTGGATCATATAGGAGAGCATGTTTAGTTTTGTAAGAAATTTTCAAACTGTCTTTCAAAGTGGCTGCACTATTCTGCACTGCCATTAGCAATGAATGAGGGTTCCTATTGCTCCACATCCTCAGCAGCATTTGGTGTTGTCAGCGTTTTGGATTTTGGCCACTGGAATCGGTGTGTGGGGGTATCTCGTTGTTTTAATCTTCTTTTTCCTGATGACACATGAGGTGGTGCGTCTTTTCATATGCTTAATTGCATCTGTGTAGCTTTTTTGGGGGTGAGGTGTCTGTTAAGGTCTTTGGTCCATTTTTTAAAATCGGGTTATTTGTTTTCTTATTGTTGAGTCACACTGAGATTTTATTTCTCTGTTCTCAGAGGACACTTAATTCTCCAGGTTAGGGAGATTTATAAGATGTATCTTCTATTCCTAATTGTCCCCAGGAATAGGATACACTTGCCCTCATAACCTTCTTCACCCCCAAACAGGTCCTAGATGAACTCAGCAGCATTAGCTTTAGAACTGATCGGTCCCGGAAAAGAACAGATTCATTTTCTATCTGATACAGGGATACCCTCTCCAGTGTCTCTTTCAAATGCTCATCTGGATTTTATTCAGTTGCAGGACTCCCTTTAGCTTGACAGTGGCAAGTTTCACCACGATTCGTGCCAGGGATTGCCATTCATTTAAAAATATTATTGGGTATATTTTAGGCGTCAAGCTCTGAGCTAGTGAACAGTTAAATAATCAGACAGCTATCAACTTCTTCCTTAAGGGGTAAAAGTGGTTTCCCTATAACAACCAGCTTTAATTCTGCCCATTGAAACTATATAATTAGCCATTCTATTCCTTTGGAAATTTAAAGACAACCAGATTCTTCAAAGCCCATTGACATTTCTAGTGCCCGCCCTGTACCCCTCTGCCCCCTGCTTCCTTTCTAATGTGCTCCCATTGGTCAATGACCCAAAAGCTACTGCTCACATTTCACCTTACTTCTTGGGCTCTTCTGCCCGTGTTAGATGCTCAGGGCTTCTTACAGTTGCCTAAATCTGTGGAGTTACATTGCTTGACATGTTTCTAGACTCTAGAGGTGCAGGCTTGCATCTGTATGTGTTCCTTGGGGAGAAGGAGTTAAAAACATTAACTTCAACCTGGGGAGCTGTTTTTCTTCTCCTGCTCTTTAACCAGGAAAATAGATGTGATTGTACCTTTGAAACCCGAAATGCTAGCTTTTAAACAACTTACAAATAATAGAGTTCAAGATTTCAAGGGAAAAACAGGCTCCATGAAAATTCTGTGATAGGAACCCCTACATTGTCCTTTTAGTTGGTAAATTAAGAATAGAAGGTAACCAGAATGTAATTGCCTCTAACTGCAGTTCACTGAGAACTAATGTCCTTCTGACCAGGATATGCTAACAAAAAAATAAAGCCAGGTTTCTCTACAAAGACAATTTAAATAGGCAACGATTATAGTCCTTGAACTTTTGCTCCCCCTAACCCCAGGTCCAGCTTGACTTTGAGGGAAGGTGGGACAGGAATCTGGGGCCAGGGTGTCACACCAAAACACACTGCTGCCACCCCTGACAAGGGGTTGCAGCTGATATAACCAAGGATCAGGCAATCCCTCTGCTCTCAGTCTTGGCTTCTTTAGGGCTGAAAGCATCAGACTCACTCTAGGAAGAGCTGACCATTTCTCTCTCTCTCTTTTTTTAAATTTGTAATTGGAGGATAATTGCTTTACCATGCTGTGTTAGTTTCTGCTGTACAACAATGAATCAGCTCTAAGAATACATATATCCCTCCCTCTGGAGCCTCACTCCTTCCCCGCCCCCACCCGAGACCATTTCTCTAATTTCAGAGTCCGGAAGGAATGATTTGTTCTCCTGGCCGATTGTTCTCTGTTCCTATTTCCCACCTTGTTCTGCTCACGGGATATGTTCTCTGACTTCATCTGCCCTGTTCTTGACCCGGGAGGCTGGCCTCTGCAGGTTCCTTTCCTGGCTTGCCAGCTGGCTTCTAGCTCCACTTGCCCAGTGAGAGGCCCAGGTGAGAGGGTAGGAAAGGAAGGAGGTCGGTGTATATCTTCCAAGCCCTGTGCTTCTGCAGTGTGTCTTGGAACCCAGTTACTTCAAACTGCGGCTACTATGGCTTCTGCCAAGCAGCCCTTCATCTGGGGTTCCAGCTCTAGTGAGGCTCTAGGACTCCGGGCCTTGTTGGTAATGGCCTCCTACCGCCAAACCACTGGGTGCCCCAGCCACTCTAGCTTGTCCTGAACCTTGCCTTTACCTACGTCATATCGTTACATCCTTTTCATTAAGATCATCTGAAATAAATCCTTTCCCGCCAGGGCCCGGAGAGATAAACCTCTGGATGTTCAGGTCTCTTGTGTAGTCATGGAGCATTGTGCCATCAGCACCAGGGAAGACTTCTTATCTCTTCAGGCAGGTACAGTCCCCAGTCACATGACCACAGGTTAGGCAGTCTCAACCTGGCAGCTCCTCAGAATCACTAGGAGATTTTGGAACCCATATTACTATATGAAACTCTTCTGGGGTGGGGTCCTACAGTTTCCACTTTTAAAAAAGATCCATGGAACAAGAATGGCAAGATAGTGGTAACTGTTCAACTTGGTTGATCAGTACCTGGGGTTCATTATACCATTTTCTCTACTTCTGTGTATGTTTGAAAATTTTCACTATAAAAAAGATTTAGGTATGTAAGCTTCTTCACTGAGAATTTCTGATTCAAAGCAAGGACTGGAAATTTTGTCTTGCTAGTCTCATCATTCCCTATTTCCACTGGCCCCCATCACCCCATGATAGGCTCTCCCTCTGTGTAAACAACTGAGATGAGACAAAGAGATCCAGCATCTTTCATTTACTGTAGTCCTAGGTACCAGAGACGCCAGACCCCAGTCCCTACCCCTACAGGATTCTTTTATAGATTGGGGTTGAGCAGATTTGGCCAAACATCTTAGTCCTTCTCAAACATTTCCCACTCACATAGACATAACTGGTGACTTTTAGTCAAATTTTGTAAATGTAGTTAGAAGACCCAAGTCACCACACTCTGGTGTGGCTCTTTCCTCTGTCCCTTCTTATGAGAAATTCCCCCAGAAGCCCCACAGTTCTATTTGACTCCTACCAGAAAAGGACCCAGAATTTTGAGGAAGAACATTCAGGCTTTTCAATCTCTGCTCCCTTGTGATCTTGGGCAAAACACTTATCTTTTCAATTTCTCTGACTTCATAGCATAGTAGTTAACAGCATGTCTCTGGGTTTGAATTACAGTTCTGCTACTTCCTGGCCACGTAACTGGGGGCCAGTTGTTTTACTTCAGTATGCCTCAAATTCTTTTCATGTTTAGGATGAAAATATTGATAGAAACCACATCATTGTGTTGTTGGTGCCTGGTATGTAATGAGTTCTAAGTAGGTGCTAGCTGATGCTGTATCATTATTGCTAATTACATTTGTATTTATAATTTTGGAGGACTAGGCAGAAGGAAACATAGCAACAGTTTCAGATATGGAGTACCCAGGAGTGTTAANATGAAAATATTGATAGAAACCACATCATTGTGTTGTTGGTGCCTGGTATGTAATGAGTTCTAAGTAGGTGCTAGCTGATGCTGTATCATTATTGCTAATTACATTTGTATTTATAATTTTGGAGGACTAGGCAGAAGGAAACATAGCAACAGTTTCAGATATGGAGTACCCAGGAGTGTTAAAAATCACAATAAAATGTGAGAGTTACTGCAGTAGACCTTGTAAAAATTAATGGCTACTAAATCTAGAGTTAAAAATGATCCATTCAAACAAACCAGTGTAGCTGACTCCCTAGCTCCCAGTCATTTTGTATAGTTCTGGGCGTCAGCTTCAGCCTGGAAGGAAGGTCTGGAATTGTTCTTACCCTGCTCTGGCCTGGACTGACACAGCAGCCTAAGTTATGGGGTTTGATGTGTGGGAGGTGGTAGTGAAGGGGAGAGCAGAGGATCATGGAGAATGCTTCTAAATCAAACAGAAAAGCCAAAATGCCTAGTTGGCCTTGGTTCCTGTATGTCCATTCTCAGCCAACTTGAGGACACACGGCTTCATTTAGTAAATCTGACCTCATGTTCATGTCAATTAAAAACTATGCAAATGTGTTTTGAATTTTCTAGGCAAGGGTGTACTACCTCCTAATGCTGACTTTTAAAATTCCTGATAAAATCCAATCTCCAAAAGTTGGACAGCAAGAGAAAGAGAGAGAGAGTCAGAGAGAAAACAAAAATTAGCCCCTTTAATAATTTAGCACAAAAAATAGAGTACTGCATAATTATACCCTAAAAGAACAACTCCTTAAAGTCTTCCCTTGACTAGGAGGAGAAGGCTAGCTGGCCCCTCTTTTCCTCACCTCCCCTCATGGCACGTGCTCAGTCATGTGCAACTCTTTGCGACACCATGGACTGTAACTCTCCAGACTCCTCTGTCCATGGAGTTCTCCAGGCAAGAATACTAGAGTGGGTAGCCAACACCTGTAGTCTTCAGTTTAAGACCCTTTGTTTCAAACCTTTTTTTTTTTTTTAATAGGAGCCAGGTACTGAGTGACATAAATTGATTCATTCTAACATCAGTGTCTGGCAAGTGGTTGAAAGCTAGCCTTTCCTTAGACAGGCATGTCTTTACTCTGAAACACTGGTCACTTAAACTCTTTGGCATATTCTGTTAATTGTTCCCACTTCTTGTGGCATGTGCTTAAAAGTCATTAGCTAGGAAAAGCCAGATATTCTGTGGCTAGTTTTGATTTGTGAATGGCAAGGAGAAATACAGTCATGGTGTAATAACTCAATTATAACCCACCACCAGCTCCATTGTCCTGAAGACTGCGGGCGAGTCAAATTGGGGTGACTGCCTATGTTGTGATGCATTCCAATAGCCAGGTCTGTGACGTCCCCTTTCTTTGGGGGAAATGCCTTTTCCTTCCAAATTCTCATCTCTCCACTCCCTGCTCTAGCATATGCCCTGGACAGAGCTGTGTGACAAATCGTTGCTGGCCACTGTGGATGGTTTAACGGTAGGCAACTGAGCTAAACTAAGCAGTTGGTGTCTCACACCTCACTTTGGGTCAGAGCTGGGAGGGGACCCAAGCTGGTCTCACCAGAGTCCTTCCTCAGGACTTACTCTCCCCACTCCCAACACTTTGTTATGAAAATTGTCAAACATAAACAAGGGTAAAAGAATTTTATAGTGAATACTCACCACCTAAACTCTACCATTAGCCATTATAACTTTAGTATATCTGATTTACCATCTATCTATCCATCCCTCCGTCCATCCGTCCACCCCTGTATCCAGCTATTAACTCCAATTATTTTTGGTGGGTTTCAAAGTAGGTTGTAGATATCAGTACACTTCACTATAAGTATTTCAGAATGTATTTATTAAGTAGGGCTCAAAGTTTGTTTATAGTTTTTTGGGTAAAAAATCATATACAATGAAATGTACATATCTAATACATTTACAGAGTTTTGACAAATGTATACGCTCAGGATTTATTTCCATCACAAGTAGAGAGAAAGCCTTTTTCCTCTTTGCAGAGTGAGGCTCAAAGATGTGAGCCTAGAGTGAGGTCACTTATGACTCTGGCTTTGGATCCTGAAAGCCACCTGGGGAAAGCTGATATACCAATATGGAGGCAGAGCTAAGAGATAAAAATAACTGTGAAAGTACTGTAATCATTTCTGCCTTTTTTTTTTTTTTTTTGCACCTTGGTTATGTGAGCCCATCAACTCTTATATTTGCCCAAACTGTTTTGAGTTGTTTTTCTTTTACTTGCATCTAGTTCTGATAAATAATGTAAACTGTCCCCTTCAATTTTAAATAAGACTTTGTGTGTCTACTGCAAGTATCAGGATTAAGTTGGGGAGAGATTAAGAAAGTACAAGGTTTGTTAAAAAATCTAAGACACTGGGGATCTAGTAAATTGAAAACATTGGCCTTGGCTAGGTTCTAGTTGTGGGAACAAAGGATAATTTTGCTCAGGCACTAGGGTCTTTATTCAAAGCAGAATTATTAACAAATAAAAATAAAAGCAAAAGCATGACATACGATAACCTTTATATTAAAAGTATAGTCAGTGATATTAGGAGCAGGGCCCTAGTGGACTTGCTAAATATTCCTTCTAACTTTGAACATTACCTAGTATTTGTGGCTTTAGCTAAATAATTACAGAAACAGAGACAGTGTGTTTTCACTGTTAGAGGTGGAATAGATTGCAAAATGCCAAAATGGGTCCAATCTGGAAAATGTTGAGTCCATGTGTGAGAGAAAGGAAAAGAGAGGAAGACTCTCAATCATCCAAGGGGGAGTAAAGGAAGTGTTTTATTGCCCAAGAGAAATTTCTTGTCTGTTTTTTTTTCTTTTTACTTTTGGTCCTTACATATGATACTATTTATCAGTTGTTATTTTAGTATTTTATGGTCAGAAATGATTTCTTTTCTTCTATTTGTCTCAAATCACAGTACAAAGTTTTTTTCCTTGGTGATTTCTATAAACGTCAAAATAGTAGTTACTTTGGGGAAAGGGAAGCACTTGTGAAAAGAAAGGGACCCTTGTGGTGTTTCCAGAAGAGGTATTCAAGTTCTGTTCGAGTAGCTTTGCCTTTTCCAAAACGTCACATAGTTGGACTCATACAGTAGATAGCCTTTTCAGATTGGTTTCTACCACTTAGTAACATGCAATTAAGGTTCCTCCATGTCTTTTCATTGGAGAAGGCAATGGCACCCCACTGCAGTACTCTTGCCTGGCAAATCCCATGGACGGAGGAGCCTGGTAGGCTGCAGTCCATGGGGTCACTGAGGGTCAGACACGACTGAGTGACTTCACTTTCACTTTTCATTTTCATGCATTGGAGAAGGAAATGGCAACCTACTCCAGTGTTCTTGCCTGGAGAATCCCAGGGACAGGGGAGCCTGGTGGGCTGCAGTCTGTGGGGTCGCACAGAGTTGGACACGACTGAAGCGACTTTAGCAGCAGCAGCAGCAGCATGTCTTTTCATAGCTTTATAGNCACTTTTCACTTTCATGCATTGGAGAAGGAAATGGCAACCTACTCCAGTGTTCTTGCCTGGAGAATCCCAGGGACAGGGGAGCCTGGTGGGCTGCAGTCTGTGGGGTCGCACAGAGTTGGACACGACTGAAGCGACTTTAGCAGCAGCAGCAGCAGCATGTCTTTTCATAGCTTTATAGCTTATTTCTTTTTTAGTGTTGAATAATATTCTATTGCCTGCTGCTGCTGCTGCTGCTAAGTCGCTTCGACTCTTCATGACCCCATGAAAATGGGGTTATCCATTCACCTACTGGAAAACATCCTAGTTGTTTCCAATTTTTGGCAACTATGAAGGCAATGGCACCCCACTCCAGTACTCTTGCCTGGAAAATCCCATGGACGGAGGAGCCTGGTAGGCTGCAGTCCATGGGGTCGCTAGGAGTCGGACCGACTGAGTGATTTCACTTTTACTTTTCACTTTCATGCATTGGAGGAGGAAATGGCAACCCACTCCAATGTTCTTGCCTGGAGAATCCCAGGGACGGGGGAGCCTGGTGGGCTGCCATCTCTGGGGTCGCACAGAGTGGGACACGACTGAGGTGACTTAGCAGCAGCATGAATAAAGCTGATAGAAACATCTGTGTGCAAATTTCCATGCAGCTTTCAGGGTAAAGGGAAGATGATGAAGATGATGATGATGATTTTTCAGCCCCTCTGGTTAAGGACTTACAGTCGCTGAGTCTGCTGAGTGATATGGTAAGAGTATGCTCAGTTTTGTAAGAAATAGCCAAACTGTCTTCCACAGTGGTTGTACTATTCTGCATTGCCATCAGCAATGAAGGATTTCCCATTGCTTCACATCCTTAAATTTAGTGTTGTGGTTCTGGATTCCGGCCATTGTAATAGGTGTGTAGTGGTATCATTTTGGTTTTTTTTTTTTTTTCTTTTCCATTATGATCTGTTATAGCATATTGAATATAGTTCCCTGTGCTATACAATAGGACTTTGTTGTTTATCCTTATTGTTGTTTTAACTCAACAAAGTTCTTAAGAGCATTCTGATATAAGCAGGTAATTGGTGATAGCCACAGTTAATAATGTTTAAACATCCGATTTGTGGCAAGCATGTGCAAAGCACTTTACAATATCATCTGATTTAATCATTCCACAACTCTGTGAAATAAGAACTATTATTGTTTCTAATTTTAAAAATAGAAGAAGACTGGGGCTTGTGAGGGCTCAGTATGGAATAGCAGGGCTGACTTCATAGACATGAGATCTGGGCAGTCAGTCACACAGGGCCCTGTGATCAACTTTATATTTGGTTTAATGCTCTGAAGGTGCTGTCTTAAAATTCTTAATAATTTCACACAAGGGAACTTGTATTTTCACTTTGTACTGGGCCTGGAAAATTACACCCTGTGGGGTAGAGTTGGGTGTTTGACCCCAGAAGCTTGGTGATTAAGCACAATTCTATTCTGCTGCTTATCCCTCTTTAAATGAAACTAGGAGAAGGAAAAACAAAGAAACAAAACAAACAAAACACCCCAAATGAAGAAACAAACAAATAAGAAAAGGAAGTAACAGATGACAAGCTGACATGGCATATCCATGTAACTAAAGACAGTAAGGAACCATCTGGGGAGGGCAATTTTCAAAATGTGTGGCTTGTACTTAAGTGAACATTTCCTGGATATTGCTTTTGGTGAATGACATTAATATTTGAGACTTGTTCGACCTTAGGAAATGCACACACTCCCATGACATTTTCATTTTTTCATGTTCTTCATGTGTCTCAAGGCAAAGAGTATTTTTCTGAAACAAAATGTTATGTGGAGGAACAAGAGGGGTGAGGTAGGAGAAAAATCTGTTAATTTGCTCATTGTTTTTCCCAACTGGAGGACAGCTTCTCATTGTCCAACTTTTAGGCTTATAAATTCATTGACCTTTGCACCAGACAACGCTTAGGTACAGAGAGCACCTAGAAAATGGCGGGTACAGATTGGGGAAAGCTACACTGTGTCTTCATCCATGTAAGATATAGGGAGGGGTTTAGGTCACTTCTTTTTCCTGTGCCCCCTTTATTTCCTGCTTGTTCTGTTTGGGGCTTAGAAGCTCCCTTTCCCTCTGGTTGCTGTGGCAGCTATGTTTCCCATCTTACTGCGATTTTTGCCCTTCTTTTGCTTGTGATCTCCGTCTGTGCTTGTCTCTTGGCTGGAGTGTTGCTCAATTTGAGTTGCTAGTTAATAGCTTGTCTGATTTAGCCTTAAGGGTCCTCATCGCTTGGCAGTGGGATGAAGCTTGGCTCCACTTCTCCCTGGTATGACTTGTTCAGTGGAGGACAGGGGTGAGGACTGGTGGCGGTGAAAAGGTGGAAGCTGCTCGAGAGGCTCCAGCCTTCCTTCCCCATGACCTGCCAAGACATTTACTGACTGCCCCTGGACAGCACCGAGGCTTAGATGCCTCAGGAGTTTTAAATCTTATAGCTTAGTGTTACTTCTTAATCAGAAAATGGAATCACAGGAGAAAGAGCTTTTCTTACTGCATGGGGGCTTGGCTAGGCTTCATTTATCCTTACTGACATTCCCCTTCTTGCCCCACCCAGTTCAACAATGCCCATCATTGTTTCCAAAAGGGTTTCACCTGTGTCTGGTGAGCACTTGTGCGGGCAGGTCTGAAACAGTATCCAGCTACACGTTCAGTCTTCTTACAGTGGGAACACAGTTCCCAACGACCAACATTCCAAACTGAAGGACTGTCGTGATTTAACTAATTTTTTCTTCATTGTGGATTAAGCATAGATTTTTAAATAATAAAAATAATACCTACTTCCGGCCCCAAGGTTTGTTTATATGTTCCTCACCATACACCTGTTAGGCAGACAGGATAACAACCACGATTATTCCTATTTTGTCAGTGCAGAAACCAAGTTTCAGGGAAGTTGGGATTTGCCCAAGATCTAAGATGTCAGCATAGATATCTCTATGCCAAGATCAGCATTTCTCCATTACTGCATCACATCACTTTTGTCATGAAACAAATTCAGAGCAGAAAGAAGGAAGTCAGTTAAGAAAGCCGGATGTAGCTTTCAGGGTGAAGGTAAGATGGTGACGATTTGTGGTTTCAGCATGTGAACCTAGATTGTCATCCTATTCAGGGGTGGTCAGGTATGGTCTGGGATAACTGGACAGTCATCTAAGTATTATGGACCAAGGATCTTGACAGAAAAGAAAAATGCAGACACCCCCCCCACACACCTCAGGAAAATTAATCACTCTCAGAATAATGATCTGAAATTCTATGGTTAACTAAAGAGCAAACCCTGTTCTCTAGACTCTTACATTGACCAAGATTGAAAGAATCTTGAAAAGAATTTCTTGCTTCTCAAAGTAGAGTACATGGCAATATGTCAGGGTCCTAGAAGCTACATATTAAATTATGGTACATCTTGCAAGAGCACCAGTTCAGTTCAGTTCAGTTCAGTCGCTCAGTTGTGTCCGACTCTTTGCGACCCAATGAATCGAAGCACGCGAGGCCTCCCTGTCCATCACCAACTCCTGGAGTTCACTCAAACTCACGTCCTTCGAGTCGGTGATGCCATCAAGCCATCTCATCCTCTGTTGTCCCCTTCTCCTCCTGCCCCCAATCCCTCCCNACAAGACAAGGAGCTGACTGTGGCTCAGATCATGAACTCCTTATTACCAAATTCAGACTCAAATTGCAAGAGCACCACCAGCTCTATTTGAGAAGAAACAGTGAATAGAAAGAGCGAACAAACAAAATATGTTTATCAATTAAAAATACCAACATCTTAAGGAGAAGAAGGAATTTTGACCTAAACATTACAGAACAGGAAAAACTGTACATCTGCATTCAGTCTCTCTGGGTTTATACACCCTAGGTACTAACCTTAGGGTGAAATTTTCATTCTCTAGTAGCTTTGGGCAATTTCTGTGAAAAGTCTTAAAAGCACTGCCAATTTTCATAGACACACTGAAACTAAGGAAAGTTAAATGATTCTCCTATGGTCACAGCAGGTCTGCATTCAAAGACTTCTGAATCTTTGTTTACCATTTTCTCCATTATTCCACAAATCCATTCTTTACTGAGAAAGTGTTTCTAAAACAAGAGTATATTTTCCTGCCTTAGGAAGGCTAGGAGGCAGAAATAATGGCATATTGGAGAACGGAGACTTTGTTATAATGAGAATCATTCTCATTGTCAAAGCAATGTTGGACACAGGTTGAGGAGTTGCTTGGGTGGAATGTGAATGCAACATAGTATGGTCCAGCAAGGGGCTCTTCCAGTTATATTTCAGCTGTCATCTTGCTGCTAAGGTTTTGTCTCTTTCTTCCAAAGTGAAAAATAAATTCTGTTTATTAAGACAACTGTGCTCAACCTTGGTCACTTACCTAGAGCCAGACATCCTGGAGGGTGAAATCAAGTGGGCCTTAGGAAATATTACTATGAACAAAGCTAATGGAGGTAATGGAATTCCAGATGAGCAATTTCNAGAACGGAGACTTTGTTATAATGAGAATCATTCTCATTGTCAAAGCAATGTTGGACACAGGTTGAGGAGTTGCTTGGGTTGAATGTGAATGCAACATAGTATGGTCCAGCAAGGGGCTCTTCCAGTTATATTTCAGCTGTCATCTTGCTGCTAAGGTTTTGTCTCTTTCTTCCAAAGTGAAAAATAAATTCTGTTTATTAAGACAACTGTGCTCAACCTTGGTCACTTACCTAGAGCCAGACATCCTGGAGGGTGAAATCAAGTGGGCCTTAGGAAATATTACTATGAACAAAGCTAATGGAGGTAATGGAATTCCAGATGAGCAATTTCAAATCCTAAAAGATGATAATGTTAAAGTGCTATACTCAATATGCCAGAAAATTTGGAAAATGCAGCAGTGGTCACAGGACTGGAAAAAATTAGTTTTCATTCCAATCTCAAAGAAAAGCAGTGCCAAAGAATGTTCAAACCACTGTACAATTGGGCTCATTTCACATGCTAACGAGGTAACACTCAAAAGCCTTTAAGCTAGGCCTCAGCAGTACAAAAATCAAGAATTTCCAGACATACCAGCTGAATTAAAAAAGGCAGAGGAACTAGAAATCAAATTGCCAACATCCATTGATTCATCAAAAGAGCAAGGAATTCCCAAAAAACATCAACTTCTACTTCATTGACTATGCTAAAGCCTTTGACTGCATGGATCACAAGAAACTGGAAAATTCTTAGAGATGGGAATACCAGGCCACCTTACCTGGCTCCTGAGAAACCTGTTTGCAGGACAAGAAGCAACAGTTGGAACTGGACATGGAACAGTAGACTGGTTCCAGATTGGGAAAGGAGTATGTCAAGGCTGCATATTGTCTCCGGGTTTATTAACTTATGGGCTTCCCTGGTGGCTCAGATGGTAAAGAATCTGCCTGCAGTGTAGGAGACCTGGGTTCGATCCCTGTGTTGGGAAGATCTCCTGGAGAAGGGAACAGCTATCCACTCCAGTATTCTGGCCTGGAGAATTCCATGGACAGAGGAGCCTGGTGGGCTACTGTTCATAGGATAGCAAAGAGTCAGATATGACTGAGAGACTTTCACTTCACTTTATTAACTTATATGCAGAGCATATCATGTGAAATGCTGGGCTGGATGAATCACAAGCTGGACTCAAGATTGCCAGGAGAAATAACAACAACCTCAGATATGCAAAAAATGGCAGAAAACAAAGAGGAACCAAAGAGCCTCTTGATGAAGGTGAAAGAGAAGAATGGAAAAGCTGGTTGGAAAACTCAACACTCCAAAAATGAAGATCATGGCATCTGGTTCCATCACTTCATAGTGAATAGATGGGGGAAAAAGTGGAAACAGTGACAGATTTTATTTTCTTGGGCTCCAAAATCACTGTGGATGCTGACTGCAGCCATGAAATCAAAAGACACTTGCTCCTTGGAAGAAAAACCATGACAAATCTAGACAGCACATTAAAAAGCAGAGACATCACTTTACTGACAAAGGTCCGTATATGTGAGAGTTGGACCATAAACAAAGCTGAGCACCGAAGAATTGATGCTTTTGGACTGTGGTGTTGAAGAAGACTCTTGAGAGTCCCTTGGACTGCAAGGAGATCAAACTAGTCAATCCTAAAGGAAATCAACCTTGAATATGCATTGGAAGAACTGATGCTGAAGCTGAAACTCCAATACCTGGCCACCTAATTCGAAGAACTGACTCATTGGAAAAGACTCTGATGCTGAGAAAGATTGAGGTCAGGAGGAGAAGGAGACAACAGAGGATGAGATGGTTGGATGGCATCACTGACGCGATGGACATGAGTTTGAAAAAGTTCCGGGAGTCATGATGGAGAGGGAGGCCTGGCATGCTGCAGTCCATGGGACTGCAAAGAGTTGGACACGATTGAGCACTTGAACTGAACTGAGCTAAGATAAACAGCTATCAAGAATAGAAGTTGATTTTTACTTATTACTAACTAGAAATTATAGGTTAACAAAATAGTTTGTAAGTATAACGATATATTTTCTTTTAAAAGGTTCTTTTAGAAAGTTTAGACCAGTGGCTCCCCAACTGTGTGAAGGCATCCTGTAGTGAACTCACAAGAGCCTCACAGAATATTTTAAAATTTCAGGAGAAACACAGCAACACCTCTTGGACACTGTGTGAACTACTACTATTAGGTGGTTTGGACCTAATTGCATTTAAAAAAACACATAATTTATATTGGTTTAAATTACCAAAAAGAAATGACTGAAACACTGAGGGTGCCATGAATGAAGAAAGTTCAAAACTTTTAAAGTGGCCTGTGGAAATTACTAAGATGTTAAGTGTTACTGACAAATGGGATTTGTGTGCTTTACATTTTCTGCTTTTGATTTATCTGAACTTTCTAATTCCACTGTGAACCCTTATTGTTTTAGTAAAACAAAAAGTTATTTTAAAAATAAGTTCTTCCTGAATTTGTGCAAGAACCATTTATTGAGCATTATCGAGGTCAATTTCTGGGCTTGACAGAGGAAGGCAAAGATGCCACATCCTCTAAAGAGCACATAGTTGAGGGTGAGTGGAGAATGTAAACAAATTATTGCTTTGTGGTAGGACAGGCTCTGAGTCAGAGGCTGGATTGGGAGCTCTGAACTCTGCTTTGGAGATTAGAAAACCTTCTAATTTAGAAGGCAGGTGTTAGGTAAGTCTTGCAGAATAAATGAGACTTCCCTAGATGGAAAAGTTGTAGAAGAGAGTTCTCCTTTTCAGCCTGTGGGTAGCAATTTGGATGGCTATGATGGTGATCGTGGAGGGTTTGGTTGGTAGTAGTGGTAGGAAGCTGGAAAGGTAGGCCAGGGTGGAATGGGAAGGCTTTGATGGGTCATGCTTTTGACTGGACACTCAATTTGTAAAGGATGGGAAAACGCTGACAGGTTTTGAGAACACGAGTATTATACATGTTGTGCTATGGAAAGATCACTCTGGCAGCACTTTGAACAGGACAGGGGAGGGGACCAGCCAGGAAGATTTTGTAATAGTCTAGGAAGAGGTCACAAAGCCCCAGTTGACTAATGATGAAGATTATATAATGGACCTCTGTGGACCAACTCAGCAAAAGCTGACTATCCAGATGTGGCACATCATTCATCTCACATATTTCTGTGTCTTTAAGAATAAAAACTTGGTGGTAAAACTTCTGAGGATAAAGATAATACATGATAGATGCAGAAATTTGGAAGATGTAGAAATGTATAAAGAAGAAAATGAAAGCATTTATACCCTATGACCTGGAGCTGAGATACATGTGTATTTATATGTCACATAGAAAATATTAAACATGACATTATATATAAATACTGATATAAGTCTCAAATATATATACATATAGTTAATTTAAAACATGCACACTTAGTAAAGTAAAATCTAACTGAAGGATAAAAAGTAAAAAAATATTAATTATTGCATGGTTACCAAATGCTGGGCATACTAGGAAACACAAAATAGATAAGAATTTATCCTATATATTAGCTTATTTAATCCTTATAACAACCTTGTGAGATAGGTCTGTGGTCCCCTCCCCGCCCCCTCATTTCCAGGTAAGAGTTGAAGTATAGAAAGTTCAGTAACTTGCTCTATGTGTCAGAACTGGGATTTGAACCCAAGCACTTTATGTTCATGGTCTGTATCCTTAAACCCCTATGGCACAATTTTGAGTGATAGATTTAACTTCTGGTTTTAGTTAATTGACTTTACACAGTGACTCTTCCCTTCATGGATCACAGCCTTGTCGTGGCGAAGGGGCTTGCATAACTCAGTGAAGCTATAAGCCATGCTGTGCAGGGCCACCATGGCAAATAGAAAGGGAAAAAGTGAAAGCAGTGACACATTTTATTTTGGGGCTCCAACATCAGTGCAGACGTGACTGCCACCATGAAATTAAAAGATGCTTGGTCCTTGGAAAGAAAGTTATGACAAACCTAGACAGTGTATTAAAAATCAGAGACATCACTTTGCCAACAAAGGTCCATATAGTTAAAGCTATGGTTTTTCCAGTATTCATGTATGGATGTGAGAGCTGGACCATAAAGAAGGCTGAGTGCCGAAGAATTGATGCTTTTGAATTATATGGTGCTGGAGAAGACTCTTGAGTTTCTTGGACTGCAAGGAGATCAAAGCAATCAATCCTAAAGGAAATCAAGCCTGAATGTTCATTGGAAGGACTGATGCTGAAGATGAAGCTTCAGTATTTTGGCCACCTGACATGAAGAGCCAACTCACTGGAAAAGACCCTGATGCAAGGAAAGATAGAAGGCAAAAGAAGGGGGTGGAGATGATGAGATGGTTAGATAGCAACACTGACTCAATGGACATGAATTTGAGCAAACTCCAGGAGACAGTGGAGCACAGAGGAGCTTGGCATGCTGCAGTCCATGGGGTCACAAAAAGTTGGACATGACTTAGTAACTGAACAACAACAACACTGTGACTCTGACATTCTACCACTGCAGTGATGTACCACTGAACTTTCTGCAATGATGGAAATATTCTGCATCTGCACTGTCCAGTATGGTAGTTACTAGCTACATGTAGCTACCGATCACTTGCTGCTACCGTGAATGAGGAACTGTATTTGAAATTTTATGTATCAATAATTTTAATTAGTTTAAATTTGATTAGCCACTTGTGGCTAATAGCTGTGCATTGGACAGCACAGATGTACAGAAGATTTAAAAAATGAGAACTTAATCCTTTTGTCATACTCTCAGCCCACTAATCACAGTAACTTCAGTCCTTTCCCATATTCATCTCTATTAAGCCCAGAAAATATGCCTATACTTCTTGACTTAGCAACTTTAAACATTGGATTGACTATGCCATGACAATGCCAAGATGAGGAATTAATTTTGGGATCAATTAAGATTCTTCAGGTTGCAAGTGGAAGAAAAGTCAAAATCAATCAGATTTAAGCAATATAAAGGGAATTTATGGACCCTCATTAGCAATAACATCAAAGGCATCAAGAAGGCTGAATTCAGAGCTCAAACAATGTGAGCAGGATTTGATTTCAACTTGGCTCTCCGCAGTCTGTAAGCTTCGTCCTTAAATTCTGGTGCTATTTCTGCAGGAGCCATAGCTTCATATTGTCTCAGATTGCAGACTAGCAAGAAGGAAAGCATGTGTCTATTGTGTGGTATTTAACTGTGGCCACAGTAATGTTGTATTAAAACACACACACAATCTCAGTGGTATAAAACAATAAGTGTTTATTTAACTTTTACATTTGTGGATTGGCGGAGGTTAGCTGATCTAGGTTGGGCCTGGCTGGGTGGCCCTGGCTGATCTTGGTTGGGACTACTTGTAACCATGGGCTAGGACAGCTCAGTAGGGCTCCATGTGCCTTGCATCTTCCTCCTGGGACCCCAAACACGTTCTCATGGTGATGATGCACTGTGAGGTGCAAGAGCATAAGACCAACTGTACAAGCGTATCCCATTAGTCAAAGAATATTACTTGACTGCACCCCAGATCGATACAGTGTAGACTTGTACTTCTCCCATGCAAGTGAGAGAGAGGGAAGGAGTATTTCCAAGCAGATGAGCTTGGCTTGCTCATTTCAAAACCAGTGACTGTGGCCCGAGGTGCAAGAGCATAAGACCAGCTGTACAAGTGTATCCCATTAGTCAAAGAATATCACTTGACTGCACCCCAAATCAATACAGTGTAGACTTGTACTTCTCCCATGCAAGTGAGAGAGAGGGAAGGAGTATTTCCAAGCAGATGATCTTGGCTTGCTCATTTCAAAACCAGTGACTGTGGCCCAGGTCATGGATCTCACACTCTGGCTTTGGCCTAGGTCTTATATTCCATCCTGGAGACAGAAGTTTCATTCAGATTCATCCAAAGCACACAGACTAAGAGTGGAAGAGGATAAGATAAGAGTTCTGTTTTCCACATGAAGAAGAAATAGATATGAGATGGCAAACCACAGTGACTTTAAACAATATACAAGTTTCCCCCACTATTTGAAAGGACAGTATTCTTTTTTTTTTTAATTTAAATTTTATTTTTTTTACTTTACAATATTGTATTGGTTTTGCCATACATTGACATGAATCCACCACAGATGTACATGAGTTCCCAACCCTGAACCCCCCTCCCACCACCCTCCCCATATCATCTCTCTGGGTTATCCCAGTGCACCAGCCCCAAGCATCCTGTATCCTGTATCGAACCTAGACTAGCGATTTGTTTCTTACATGATAGTACACATGTTTCAATGACATTCTCCTAAATCATCCCACCCTCTCCCTCTTCCACAGAGTCCAAAAGACTGTTCTTTATATCTGTGTATCTTTTGCTGTCTCACGTACAGGTTTATCATTACCATCTTTATAAATTCCATATATATTGTTAGTATGCTGTATTGGTGTTTTTCTTTCTGGCTTACGTCACTCTGTATAATCGGCTCCAGTTTCACCCACCTCATTAGAACGGATTCAAATGTATTCTTTTTTAATGGCTGAGTAATACTCCATTGTGTATATGTACCACTGCTTTCTTATCCATTCATCTGCTGATGGACATCTAGGTTGCTTCCATGTCCTGGCTATTATAAACAGTGTTGCGATGAACATTGGAGTACACATGTCTCTTTCAATTCTGGTTTCCTCGGTGTGTATGCCCAGCAGTGGGATTGCTGGGTCATAAGGCAGTTCTATTTGTAGTTTTTTAAGGAATCTCCACACTGTTCTCCATAGTGGCTGTACTAGTTTGCATTCCCACCAACAGTGTAAGAGGGTTCCCTTTTCTCCACACCCTCTCCAGCATTTATTGCTTGTAGACTTTTGGATCACACCCATTCTGACTGGTGTGAAATGGTGCCTCATTGTGGTCCTGATTTGCATTTCTCTGATAATGAGTGATGTTGCTCATATGTTGAGAATCTTTTCATGTGTTTGTTAGCCAACCGTATGTCTTCTTTGGAGAAATCTCTATTTAGCTCTTTGGCCCATTTTTTGATTGGGTCGTTTATTTTTCTGGAATTGAGCTGCATAAGTCACTTGTATATTTTTGAGATTTGTTGTTTGTCAGTTGCTTCATTTGCTATTATTTTCTTCCATTCCGAAGGCTGTCTTTTTACCTTGCTTATAGTTTCCTTTGTTGTGCAGAAGCTTTTAATTAGATCCCATTTGTTTATTTTTGTTTTTATTTCCAGTATTCTGGGAGGTGGATCATAGAGGATCCTGCTGTGATTTATGTTGGAGAGTGTTTTGCCTATGTTCTTCTCTAGGAGTTTTATAGTTTCTGGTCTTAAGTTTAGATCTTTAATCCATTTTGAGTTTATTTTTGTGAATGGTGTTAGGAAGTGGTCTAGTTTCATTCTTTTACAAGTGGTTGACCAGTTTTTCCAGCACCACTTGTTAAAAGAGATTGTCTTTAATCCATTGTATATTCTTGCCTCCTTTGTTGAAGATAAGGTGTCCATAGGTGAGTGGACTTATCTCTGGGCTTTCTAATGCAATGAGGTACCATTTCAAACCAGTTAGAATGGCTGCGATCCAAAAGTCTGCAAGCAATAAGTGCTGGAGAAGCTGTGGAGAAAAGGGAACCCTCTTACACTGTTGGTGGGAATGCAAACTAGTCCAGCCATNACTATGTTTCTAAATTCCATATATATGTGTTAGTATACTGTATTGGTGCTTTTCTTTCTGGCTTACTTCACTATGTATAATCAGCTCCAGTTTCATCCATCTCATTAGAACTGATTCAAATGTATTCTTTTTAATGGCTGAGTAATACTCCATTGTGTATATGTACCACAGCTTTCTTATCCATTCATTTGTTGATGGACATCTAGGTTGTTTCCATGTCCGGGCTATTATAAACAGTGCTGCAATGAACATTGGGGTACATGTGTCTCTTTCAATTCTGATTTCCTCGGTGTGCATGCCCAGCAGTGGGATTGCTAGGTCATGTGGCAGTTCTATTTGCAATTTTTTAAGGAATCTCCACACTCTTTTCCATAGTGGCTGTACTAGTTTGCATTCCCACCAACAGTGTAAGAGGGTTCCCTTGTCTCCACACCCTCTCCAGCATTTATTGCTTGCAGTCTTTTGAATTGCAGCCATTCTGACTGATGTGAACTGGTATCTCATTGTGGTCTTGATTTGCATTCCTAGATGTTGAGCATCTTTTCATGTGTTTGTTAGCCATCATGTGTTTGTTAGCTATCCATATGTCTTCTTTGGAGAAATGTCTATTTAGTTCTTTGTGGCCCATTTTTTGATTGGGTCATTTATTTTTCTGGAATTGAGCTAAGTATATTTTTGAGATTAATTCTTTGTCAGTTGCTTCATTTGCTATTATTTTCTCCCATTCTGAAGGCTATCTTTTCACCCTGCTTATAGTTTCCTTTGTTGTGAAGAAGCTTTTAATTTTAATTAGGTACCATTTGTTTACTTTTGCTTTTATTTCCATTACTCTGGGAGGTGTGTAATAGAAGATCCTGCTGTGATCTATGTCAGAAAGTGTTTTGTCTACGTTTTCCTCTAGGAGTTTCTGGTCTTATGTTTAGTTTCTTAATCCATTTTGAGTTTATTTTCGTGTATGGTGTAGACAGTATTCTAGTTTCATTCTTTTGCAAGTAGTTGACCAGTTTTCCCAGCACCACTTGTTAAAGAGATTGTCTTTTCTCATTGTATACTCTTGCCTCCTTTGTCAAAGATAAAGTGTCCATAGGTGTGTGGATTTATCTCTGGACTTTCTGTGTTTTTCCGCTGATCTATATTTCTGCCTTTGTGCCTGTACCTTACTGTCTTGATGACTGTAGCTTTGTAGTATAGCCTGGAGTTAGAAAGGTTGATTCCTCAAATTCCATTCTTCTTTCTCAAGATTGCTTTGGCTATTCGAGGTTTTTGTATTTCCATACAAATTGTGAAATTATTTATTGTAATTCTGTGAAAAATACTGTTGGTAGCTTAATAGGGGTTTCATTGCATCTATAGATTACTTTGGGTAGTATACTCATTTTCACTATATTGATTCTTCCAATCCATGAACATGGTATGTTTCTCCACCTGTTTGTGTCCTCTTTGATTTCTTTCATCCAGTATTTTATAGTTTTTTATATATAAGTCTTTTGTTTCTTTAGGTAGATATACTTCTAAGTATTTTATTCTTTTCATTGCAATGGTGAATTGAATTGTTTCTTTAATTTCTCTTTCTGTCTTTTCATTGTTAGTGTATAGGAATGCAAGGGATTTCTCTGTGTTGATTTTATATCCTGCAACTTTACTATATTAATTGATTAGCTCTAGTAATTTTCTGGTGGAATCTTTAGGGTTTTCTAAGTAGAGAATCATGTCATCTGCAAATAGTCTCACGTTGTTTAAGTTGTGGCTCTATCTTCATAAATGATGCTGTAAGTAAACAAGACTAGTTTCCTATCCTATAAATAAATACTGACCACATCTTTGCCATTGAGAAAATCCATTTATCTTAAAAAAGTTATTGGAATTATGCATATAAACTTCATTCTTTGTTATTGAAATCCACTCATATTTTATCTAGGGACAGAGGGTAGAAAGTAGTGTTTGGAAACTATAAAGCTTAGTACAGTCTCTTCATGTGAACTTCTATTCACACGTCTTAGTGTATCAAAATTTTCTTTCTATTTTGTAGACATTGCTTTCTATTTGGAGTGTCTAAAGTACATACCATTTCTCCTTAACTCAGAAAAAGCTGTTATAGTAGTCAGTTATGGGATTTTGCTTCATTCTTTTCATGTGTTGTGCAATTTCTCAATATTGGTTTCTCCAAACCAATATTACCAATATGTGACTTCTAATTTTTAAACAAGATCCTCCCCATTTCAAATTATAATAACTGTTGATTAAAAGACACTTTAGATCTTGCTGTTCTACTTTCTGTTTGTATCCCATAGAAGTTTCACAATCTACTGTCTGGTGAGACATGGCCCTATGGAACCTTTGGTTCCATTTTATAATTTTTACAGAACCAGAAAACTGCCAGTCCAACTACCTGTCATTTATTTACCAGTCAATACAATTGTGTATTGGACTTCCCATGTGTCTCAGTGGTAAAGAATCTGCCTGCCAATGCATTAGATGCAGAAGATGTGGGTTCAATCCCTAGGTTGGGAAGATCCTTGGAGGGAGAAATGGCAACTCACTCCAGTTTTCTTGCCAGAGAAATCCCATGGATAGAGGACTTGGCAGGCTACACTCCATGGGATTGTGATGAGTTGGGAACTTCTCAGCAACTGAGTATACATGCACAATTGTGTAATACAGTTGTTCTAAAGTTCTTAGTAAATAATGATGGAATGATGAGTCTAGTATTGATTGGCTCATGTCATAAGTTCTCATGAAAGAAAAAAGAGCTAAAATTGTATGTATGGTGCAAATATGAAGGGGCATGTCTTTAATCTTCATATCCCCCCTACACACACACACAACCTGAGTTACTTCCAAGTCATGTTCTGAAAAACAGTTCATATCTTAGCTAAAAAGATGAACTTATTAAGGCAAATGCAGGATGGAGATGTGTTTGTGTGATTAAGTATTTTAATAAAACCTTGTAAACTGCAAGTAATTACAAGAGAGTTATGTATAATGTTTAAGTAAAGAAATAAGTGAGACATATACAAAAGTTTTTTTAATTTTTTTAATCTGTGTAACTAATGATTAAAAGAGATAAGCTGAAATTTAAAAAATGTATCATACTTATTTTCATCATGTTATAAGAAAGATGGGGAGAAAAAAGCAATTTCTTTAAACTGAGGTAATACTGACATTAATTTGATATCTAGGGGTTGTTTTTCCAACTTGAAAAGATTTTTGTTATCCATCTGCAAGGGGATACTGCAAGCAAGGCCTGATAGATTTCTGGTCTATTTTGTTTACCTTGCATAGCTCCGGAAAGCCTCGAATCTTACTTATCTGGAAATGCTGCACCCTCTTTGTTCCCCTAAGAAAGTCTAGGTCAGTCACAATACTGTGTGTCTAGTTCCCCAGAGTTACCTCATTACTGATCCCTCCACCCTGAGTGGGCCCACAGTGGATTTATAAAAAGATTATGCCACATTTGGTGATTAAAAACAGAAAGAAAAAAAATTGGCTCTGACTAATGTTTTGTACTCATTAGTAAGTTTTGCTTTTCCATGAGGAGATTGTTAATTTTGTTTTTTCCTCAAAGATAATGATTCACTTTTACTAACATCACTTCTGACTCTCAACTAAAGGTAAAATTTCCCTGTAGCTCAATCAAGACACTGGATCTTAAAGTCCCTGGAAGACAAGCTTTTTGGATTTGATCTCTGCAGCAGTAATGTGCAGAGTAAAAACTATCATATTTCTCACACACAAATGGTGATTTCACTAATTATTTAAATCCAGCCTCCAGTTGGCATACCTCACTATGCTCTGGAGATTCTCCTCCAACTTATTATTTGCAAAATATGCTCTCTTCTGCCAGATAAAACTTGAAATGTCTCCATCAATTTGAACTCAAATAAAGGATATCACTTTCTTTCCCTGATAAATGTATTTTATCACTTTAGTATTTAAATAGGGATTTGGTCTCTTAGCAAGATGGGATGTGTGATAAAATAGAGGGAAAAAAGCAAAGTGCTGGGAAGGATTTTTCATTCCCTGAAGGAAACAATCTAGAGTTCATAGTTGGAGGCAGAGGAAAGAAGTGCAAGTGTACCATGGAGACTCTCGAACTACTAAACTATTTAAAGTGAAATAGTAAAACAATGTATAATAGGTGTATTTAAAAATACACACCCATTTTTAAAATTCTCACTTGACAATATGAGACAGGTTTTATCTTACTATATCTAGTAAGATTGGCTTTAACAAACTTAGTTTAGTTAAATTTGCATTTATTGCACACAGTGATTAACATTGTTCCTTTCTTTTGAGTTTTAAGATGCAACTGTAGATACTGGGGACCCAAAAACAACTTGCTACAATAGATAACACAGGATTTTTGAAAAATAGTATTATTCCCAGTAAATGTATATATGTAGGTGTTCAATATGAGAGCACAGATAAGCTATGTGAGATGGACTGAACACTAGCATACACAACTAGGCACAATTTACTACCAGCTAATATTAGAATTGCTTCAGCACTGTAGTTCTTGTTACAAATGAACTTAATCCATGCATTAGCACATATACAACAATGGCATTGCATATAAATTTCTAGATATCTGCTTAATCTTATGTTTTTAACTAATATACTTTCTACCAATAATTTTATGGGCTAACATTAGAGGGAATAGTGCGTGCATATGTGTTTGTTTTTTAGTGGATGCTACTTATTTTCTGGTTAACACACACCTCACCAGTTTATCCCTCATGTTTTCCATATTCTGACAACTGCTTTCTCCCAGGCTCTAACCATATGGGTCCTGAACAACATTCTTGCTTTCATATGACCCTGACACTGGCTATGATTGATTACAACAGCTTTCCCTTGATTTTTTTTTTTTTTTGGCCAAATAGGAGGCAAAATTTTTAAAATAACAATTTCTGAACCTGTTGGAAATCCTATCAATCCATGAGAAGAAAGCTTCTCTGTTAGTCAAGAGAATGATGTTTGAGTGCTGAAGTCATGACAAAATTCAAGCCCCCATTTCTAGTTAATATTGAATCTTTGTGGTAACACCACCCTCCTTGGGGTTAGGTTTTTCATCTCCTCCATCAGCTCTGTAATATAACATTATTTTCTGTGGCCCAAACTGATGTGAATAGAATTTCAATAACTTAAAATAAACTGCTTTTTTTCAGGGACAAAGTGCTGTATGAAATATGTCCTAACCCTGTGGGGACTATGTTTTCTTTCTGTAACAAAGAATGAGAAGATTTTTGTTTGGGGGACTTATAAGAACAGTAAGAAAATACTGAAGAGAAAATTGAAGTGCTATAGGGAATTAGTGAAAATACTTTTAGTTAATATAAACAAAAAATATTCAAGCATGGATAAAACATCTCAGAAATAGATTGTTAACATATTTTATTAGATTATTTGTTCCTCTATGAAATACATATTGAGAACTTGTTGCTTGNTGTTTGGGGGACTTATAAGAACAGTAAGAAAATACTGAAGAGAAAATTGAAGTGCTATAGGGAATTAGTGAAAATACTTTTAGTTAATATAAACAAAAAATATTCAAGCATGGATAAAACATCTCAGAAATAGATTGTTAACATATTTTATTAGATTATTTGTTCCTCTATGAAATACATATTGAGAACTTGTTGCTTGTTGTTTAGTCACTAAGTTGTGTTGGACTCTTTTGTGACCCCAAGGACTGTAGAGCACCAGGCTCCTCTGTCCATGGGATTTCCCAATCAAGAATACTGGAGTGTTTCATTCTTTTACAAGTGGTTGACCAATTTTCCCAGCACCACTTGTTAAAGAGATTGTCTTTAATCCNACTTGTATATTTTTGAGATTTGTTGTTTGTCAGTTGCTTCATTTGCTATTATTTTCTTCCATTCCGAAGGCTGTCTTTTTACCTTGCTTATAGTTTCCTTTGTTGTGCAGAAGCTTTTAATTAGATCCCATTTGTTTATTTTTGTTTTTATTTCCAGTATTCTGGGAGGTGGATCATAGAGGATCCTGCTGTGATTTATGTTGGAGAGTGTTTTGCCTATGTTCTTCTCTAGGAGTTTTATAGTTTCTGGTCTTAAGTTTAGATCTTTAATCCATTTTGAGTTTATTTTTGTGAATGGTGTTAGGAAGTGGTCTAGTTTCATTCTTTTACAAGTGGTTGACCAGTTTTTCCAGCACCACTTGTTAAAAGAGATTGTCTTTAATCCATTGTATATTCTTGCCTCCTTTGTTGAAGATAAGGTGTCCATAGGTGAGTGGACTTATCTCTGGGCTTTCTATTTTGTTCCATTGATCTATATTTCTGTCTTTGTGCCAGTACCATACTGTCTTGATGACTGTGGCTTTGTAGTAGAGCCTGAAGTCAGGCAGGTTGATTCCTCCAGTTTCATTCTTCTTTCTCAAGATGGCTTTGGCTGCTCGAGGTTTTTTGTATTTCCATACAAATTGTGAAATTATTTGTTCTAGCTCTGTAAAAAATACGTATTCTTAAGAAAACTTTTGTATGTTGAAATGATGTAAAATTAGAGAAACTTTAGGATGTATCTTGCTAACAGATACACAAAATAAACTGAGTTAAAGTACTGGTGCTTCCAGACAGTTCAGAGCTCTGGGGCTTGATGCTGAGATGCTGAGTGTGGTTCCTAGTGAGGGGCAGGAGGTTGGTGGGGCCACTCTCACTGCTCTGGGCGCACTGCCTCTACCGCGGCTCACTGCACAGCTAATGCTGAATGTTATCTATTTCTGCTGTTCACCTTTTTTTTTTGTAAAAGCAAAATTCTCTTCAGGTTTCTGTTGGTTAATGAAAATAGGTATTAATGCAGGTTTTTCACAACAGTGAAAGGGATGTAAAGCAAACTTCTAAAAAGCAAAGGTTATCTGTACCTAAATTTCTGTTTCTTGAGACTTTGGTTTTAGACAGTATCCTTTGACATCATATTCATGAATTATCTGTCACTCCCACATTTCCCACTTCTATCGGCTTGATCATTCAAACTGTTTGTTTATGAAGGAAAGACTGGGTAATTAATAAAGGTGGCTGGGTATGGGTGCTACAGTCTGTTCTCTGCCACTGGATAGGTATGCTTTCTTAGCAGGCATTTCTCTCTGAAGATAGTTACTGGGTGTATAGATATAGGTGGGACATGTCCACTGACAAACTTCCTTAGGGTGCAAGCATACGCAATTATGCAAATGCTATTCTTTTCGCCACAGAACACTCAGACCAGAGGGCTTCACTGTAGAATCCCATACAAGGAGCAGTCTTATCTTCTTAATGGGGCAGATCTTGGGGAGGATGTGAAGGTTTCTGAATTTTCACTTGCTGGCCCATCTGCATGTGTGAGAATGGTACAAAAGGATGAGAAAGATCAAATGGTAGAATCATTCTCTGGATAACCTTGACTTGGGCTCCTCTTCCAGTCCTGAGCTCTGAATATTAGATGCCCAATATGGAGATTCTCCGTCTCCTTCGGAAAGAACATTTCCACCCCTTCCACACCCTTCTCCTGATCTTTGCTCTGCTTCACTCAACAGTCCTCTTCACTTCCTTTCCACTTTGCAGAAAATTATCAGAATCCCTGTTGATAGTTCTCTTTTTTGTCTTCAGCATGTTTATCAATTTATTCTCTTTACTGACTCTTCAGCAGAATTTTGAAAGGGAACACAGATAAATGCATGCATCCTGTCCTGAACATATATGTTTATATTTAAGTAAGTTTAGATGCTGTGAATTGCATGTTTTAACCACAGGATTAATTGAATATTATCCTTTTAAAAAACTTTATTTATTTATCTGCTTATGGGTACACTGGGTCTTCATTACTGTGTGCTGGCTTTCTCTAGTTGCAGTGAGTGGGGGCTACTCACTTGTTGCACAGCATGGGCTCTAGGGCAAGAGGGCTTAGTTGCTCTGTGGCATGTGGGATCTTTCTGGACCAGGGATCAAACCTGTGGTCCCTGTATTGGTAGGTAAATTCTTAACCACTGGACCACTAGGGAAGCCCATGAATACCAATCCTGGAGAATTTTTAAAGTTATTTCTCACAGTCACTCTGGGAACAACCCATAAAGGAAATGACTATCTTATGTTGGATCCAAAACCTACAAATTTTTATTTGTTATTGCTAATATCACTTCATGAGAAATAGATGTGGAAACAGTGTCAGACTTTATTTTTTTGGGCTCCAAAATCACTGCAGATGGTGGTTGCCACCATGAAATTAAAAGATGCTTACTCCTTGGAAGAAAAGTTATGACCAACCTAGATAGCATATTCAAAAGCAGAGACATTACTTTGCCGACTAAGGTCCGTCTAATCAAGGCTATGGTTTTTTCCTGTGGTCATGTATGGATGTGAGAGCTGGACTGTGAAGAAGGCTGAGCACCAAAGAATTGATGCTTTTGAGCTGTGGTGTTGGAGAAGACTCTTGAGAGTCCCTTGGACTGCAAGGAGATCCAACCAGTCCATTCTGAAGGAGATCGGCCCTGGGATTTCTTTGGAAGGAATGATGCAAAAGCTGAAACTCCAGTACTTTGGCCACCTCATGTGAAGAGTTGACTCATTGGAAAAGACTCTGATGCTGGGAGGAATTGGGGGCAGGAGGAGAAGGGGACGACAGAAGCTGAGATGGCTGGATGGCATCACTGACTCAATGGACGTGAGTCTGAATGATCTCCAGGAGTTGGTGATGGACAGGGAGGCCTGGCATGCTGCAATTCATCGGGTCGCAAAGAGTCAGACACGACTGAGCAACTGAACTGATGTATATATTTACTGTATGCAAATAGTATTCAGAACATATCAGTCCACTGAGGATGGCTAAAACACATAGCTTGAGAAGGGGTTTCTCTCTACTGGGCTTCAAAATGAAGAGATCACAGCACTGAGATAGACACTTTTCAGGAGAAAATGATGACTCACACAGGGATGACTTAAAGGCATCTGGTTTCCATCTTCTTTGTTTCTTCTCTTGGACTCCATTCACAGGCACTTCCTTCCAGCTGGAGCTTTTAATGGCATAATGTGAAGGCAAGATCCACAGAAGTGGGTTTAGAGGAGGGACTTAAAGGAGAAAATGCAGATCATCAGGGGAGACCATGGAAAATTACACCCAGATGGGAGGTAGCAGTAAAAGTACATACATTCAGACTAAAATGTACCAATTAAAATATTTAGGGAAAGGCAGAGAAGGGTATGATTTTTAATATGGGGAAACAAAAATTTGAACTGAATAAAAAGTCAAAGTGATACAGTCATGATTGTAATTAACAGCACATTAATGTAATTTCTGTTTCTAGTCTGGGAAAAGTATGTTGTTGTCTCTCCTTATTTAAATGAATGCAGAATAGTAGTACTTGTGGCTTTGTTGAGTCATTCCCCTAGCTCCATTCAAGAGAGTGATATATTTCTTCCCATTTCATAGCTGAAAACACACTAACTTCCCTGGTGTTCCAAAGTGATCTGGGATGGTGGTAGATTGATGGATTCAGCTTTGTTGTTAAAATAACCATCAGAACCCATAAGAGACTTGAAGGAATGAAACAAGCAGTTGGTTTCCGTATACAAACACTCATTGCTCATGTTCCCCTCTTCCAATCCATCAGTAGCAAGAAGGAAGCTCATTTCCTTTTTAAAAATGAGAGTCTGTTATATTGTTCTCTTTTTTTTTCACACATGATATTTTACTTAACCAAACATCACCTGATCTGAGTGATTTGCCCCTGGTCTTATTCTACTCACTACACCCAAACAGCTCTTGTGGGCAGGAGCAGGGATGGGTGGGGTGGCATGGGATATTAGTGGACATAGGCAATAGTGGTGTTGGAGGCTGTGACAACGGTTATGTTCTTCTGGATATCATAGTGGGCAGAGTCAATCCAAGCCGAGAATAAGTCAAAGAATAATTATTTGGCATTTCATGGAGATATGGCATTGTCCAAGTCTCTGCAGAGATACAGTATAAGGAGCAATAGGTATATAAACACAAAATGGTAATATGAGGCAGATAGTATTACACTGCAAGAGGGGTGCAAATACAGCTGACAGGGATAAGAGAGATTAATTCTGAAGCTGGGAGTGACAGAGGGGAGTATAAATCAGAGGAGATCGAGTGGTCAAAGGAGAATATGAAATGTGTGGGGAAGATTCTTTCCCTCATTGACTTGGATAAACCAAAGACAGGGCTGGCTTGACATGTAGGCCAAGGTTCCATGAACTCAAACCCAGTTACAAATGTGTGAATCTAGCCAAGTATAAAGCAGTTGGGAGTGTTAGAGTTTGTGACAAACTGAGGGCCATGTCCCGCTGAAATCAGCTTTCAGTTTCATAATAAAAGTTCAAAGTCAGATAATTCAAGTCCGTGTCTGCACATTGTCTCTGTCATCAAAAGATCTCCCTGCGCCTCTAACTTCATACTCCACTATCTCCTTCACCGCAGAGAGAGCCCCACACTTTCCTCCACAGACACAGTCCTGGCTGCATAACTATCGGTGACAGAACCTTCTAGAGCTGACTCTCCCACAACTGTGCTATAGAGTAGGCTTCAAAACAAACAAACTTTTCTTCTTGGAAGATGGAATTCTTTAGAAGTCAGCTTAACTAGCTTCTGCAGGGCATTCCAGCACATGTGGGCCACGAACTCAGCAGTGGAAGAGCTGGCTGAGCCTCTCAGCGTCCCTGGGTGCTCCCAGAATTCCAGGGCTATGGCCAGGCAGTGGGGAAGGAGGAGCATTACTGCAGCCAGGCAGCTACTTCATGTGTTGGGCTCCTGAGTACGATCTTTTCTGAAGAGTGACTTCTGAAGTTGTTTTGATGTAGGTGAGCAAACTCCATCTTACTTCTTTAGAGAAGGACCTGGGTGTGACGCCTAACCTCTGCTCTCCTTACAATCATCCTGCTAGGAAAAACTCTTGTTTCTCCTTTATTCACTATGCTCACCCTCTAAACATCTCACTTCTAGTCACCAAATATGTGGATGTTTTCCCCACACTAAACGATTCTCTAATTCTTAGCAGAGACTGACTGGGTGTCCTACAAATTTAACTCAACTCTGACACTGCCTTCTTGGAGATAGCATCAGATCCCACAAGTGAACAGCTCAGATCCACAAGACTGCCCCACTTTACACGCCACTTGCAAGTCCAGGTTGTCACTTATATTTCTGAATGAATGGTTATAATTCAGGGTCCACATGACCCCCTCCTCTATTTTGATCACTTGCTAGAAGAGTGCAAGAACTCAGGGAAGCATTTACTGATTTATTATAAAATAACACAGCTCAGGAGTAACTAGATGGAACCAATGAACAGGACAATGTATGGAGGGATGGGCATGGAGCACTCATACCCTCTCCCTGTGTGCAGCCCTGCAGCACCTCCACATATTCACCAGCCTGGAAGCTCCTCAAATCTCCTTCTTCAGGAGTTCTTATAGAGTTGAACCTCCAGCCCTCTAACCCCTTGGTCTTTCTGTGACCAATTCCATCCTAAGGCTGTCTAGGGGCCCTACCCTACCCTGAGGCTGTGTAGGGGCTCTACCTTAAGTCACCTCATTTGCATAAACTCAGGTGTGCTGAAAAGGGCTTGTGTGATTGTACAGACACTCCCATCACTTAGGAAATGCACCAGGAACCAGAGACAAAGACCAGATGTATTTCTTATTATTATGCCATAGTCCTACTCAGAGCTTCCCTGTTTGGCACACAAGGGTTTAGACACCCCAACCCCATTCCATTCCAGTAAATACAGGGCCTCAGATGTAACTGCTCAATAAGAATAACTCATTGAAATGTAGTAAAATCACATTAGTTCTGATTAAATTAGCAGCCAAATTTTCTAGAATTGAAGATGATCCTAAGTACCAAACAGTATTAAAAGGAAAATAATAAATCCATACTTAGCAAAACTATAGGGCAGAAAAGGAGAAAAACAAAAAAAAAATGAATTAGAATCTAACCCTTTTGCAAAATATCTAAATTGTCTCTAATCCTTTCAATAATAAGCAAACCTGTCAATGTATTTTAAGATACATTAAATCAAAAGAGTGTGATTCTGTAAGCAAACAGGAATATTTTTGTATTCTCCACCCATCTTTTTAGGATTTTAGACATTTGTAAATGGACTTCTTATTCCTTCCTTTGGTTTCACTCAGTGAAATTCTCAAACTCCAGTGTGCAGAGGAATATTGTGTACAGGACAGGGTTGGACTCCCACCAACAACCAATATACAAAGGGAAGTATATAAATGAGATCTTCAATTGATATGCACTTAGATATATAGCCCCTACTCCTCTTCCTGTGTGTATGTGTGTGCGTGCGTGCGTGCGCGCGCACGCACACACATACACACACACACACACACACACAAGATGCTGACTCTGGGGAATTCAACTGTATTTGCTTTCTATATGTTTCACACTTTCTCTTCATCTCACACAGGTATCCAGGCTTGTTATTTCTTGCTTAAGGCAAGGAAGGAGACTACCTGTTTTTTGAAAGGATGAGGAGAGAAAAAAGTTGCTTTCCCAGGCTGAGAAAGGACCACAGCCTGTGTGAGCAGGAAGGCTCTGGGTATCTCTCTGTAACTGTGGCCAGTGGAGGAGAAAGTTGTGTGTGTACCACCATAGGCTAGACCCCAGGTGCAGGTCAGTTCACTTTGCCAGAGATTCCCAATTCACACATGGCCTGGAAGCAGCAGAGGTGAAACCTGAGTGGCCCATGGAGACAGGGACAGTTGAAATCTCAGTGCTAACCAGCATAAGTGATGATAAATACTGAAGGAGTCTTCCCAATACCTCTACATCACACAAAACATTGTGCTATGTTAGATCCACACTTCCGTAGAGTCCTGGTGTGTGAGGCATGCAAGCATCCCGAGCACAGCTGGGTTAAATATCCTGCTAACCTGGTGGGCTGGTTACTTGGAATGTAAGGGAATCTAAAAAGTTAATGTTTCTTGAACACATAACTTCTAGATGGAGATTTACACCTACTTTGGATATTTGTTGAGTGCCTAGCTTTTTTTTTTTTTTAGTTCACTCTAAGATTATTTTTATCATTCTTCTTTACATTTTGTGTTTTTTTTTCTTTAATTTAAATTGGAGGCTAATTACTTCACAATATTGTGGTGGTTTTCGCAACACATGTACACCTGTGGCTGATTCATGTGAGTGCCTTGCTTTTGAGAAGGATTCCCTGACAGCCGCTGGGGATCCATCTCTGTCAGCCAGGGGCAGAGGCAGGGGGGCAGTGAGGTGCCTGAAAGGCAGCAGGAGGAGGTGAATGGCACCAGTTTCCCAGTCTTTCTGAGCCCTTGCTGTGGATAGTTTAACCAGTGCCCTAATCAAGCTCTGCCAATGTTCTGGGAGGAAAAAAAAAATGCACATATTCAAAAGCAAACCAGCAAACAACTTCACTCCAGCAAATCATTTTATTAGGCTCAAGATGAGTTCCTGCCTGCAAAGCTCTCAAATACCAGAAAGTGTGGGCTGGGCTGCCACCTACTTCCCATCCCAGTCTTGCTGCTTAGGGTTCACTTGAATGGCTAATTGACGGTCACCTCACTTTCTTGTCAAAGCCAAAAGATTATACTTAATGCACAACTTAAGCTGTCCCCTGGACTTCACTTGTTTGGATTGGCAATCATGTTTTCTGTTCCCTTCCCCACTTACCTTAAGTTTTAGCAATTGCCCTCTGGGTTCAAAAGAGCGTCCCACTAGGCCATTGAAATGTTGAAAAGCCCCCTGACAAGGGGAAATGTTTATCCGCTTTCAGAGAGAGAAAGAACTGTGAAAAATATATGCAGCTTTGGTATATGACAGGATGCTAGTTTCTTGTGAGCAATTTCTTAACTTTCAGTTTAATAATAACTATAATCAACTTGGTACATTAAGAGTTGGTTAGAAGTGTTGTTAGTAACCAGAAACTTTAAAGGTGGTACACAAGTCATAATGGTGATCTCTCACACAATGTAAACATAACGTCCTGTGTTCCTTTGGGCTTTGTAAGGTGCAGGAAGGCTTTCTCAGTCTATCTTTGGGGACCGAGGAAGATAAAGGCCTGTCACTAGCTCTTCACCCATCCTTCCCCATGTGGATTCCCAGCAGATGAACTTACTCAGCATGGACAAACCTTTCAAGGATGCAGCTGGATGATCTACTACCAACAGGTGGGGGACTCAGCTGTGTGATTTGGGGGTCACCTCAAAATCCTGATCCCAGTAAGATGTAGATGGAGTCATCAAATCATCCAAGAGGAACCAGCCAGGCATGCTTTATCAGGAAAAATAAGTCTCTGAACTCAAATAGTCCAAATATTAAACCTCACCCTCCAGTTGCTACCAATGAGATAATCGGGTAACTTAAAACACAAGTATACATCTAAGGCCAGCCTGTAGGGTAAAAACTACAATTGGACTTAACATGCTCTTTTCTGCTTTGGGTCCAATGAGCTTGTGTAACCAACTTTTACTCATGTTTGTCATGTATGGATGTGAGAGTTGGACCATAAGAAAGCTGAGTGCCAAACTGTGGTGTTGGAGAAGACTCTTGAGAGTCCCTTGGACTGCAAGGAGATCCAACCAGTCCATCCTAAAGGAAATCAGTCCTGAATATTCACTGGAAGGACTGATGCTGAAGCTGAAACTCCAATACTTTGGCCACCCGATGTGAAGAACTGGCTTACTGGAAAAGACCCTGATGCTGGGAAAGACTGAAAGTAGGAAGAGAAGGGGATGACAGAGGACGAGATGGTTAGATGGCATTACCAACTCAATGGACGTGAGTTTGAGCAAGCTCTGGGAGTTGGTGATAGAGAAGCCTGGCGTGCTGCAGTCCCTGGGGTCACAAAGATTCGGAAACGACTGATCGACTGAACTGAATTCTCACTGTAAATACGACTTTCTTTTCAAAAAACAGGTTTCCTGACATGATCCCTATATTATATAAGGCCCCAATTACGTGGTCACCAAATTAAAGCACCCTGTCCTACTTCTTCACAACACATAAGAAGAACATAATGAAGTCACTTTGTAATCTATCTCCATTGCTGGAATATAAGCTCCATGGGGGTAAGAGATGTTTTTCTTATTTATTGTGGCATCCCAAACTCTTTGTACACAGACTAACTCATAGCAGATGTTCAGTGAATAGTTGTTGAGCAAATGGCTGAGTGATCTGTCTCCCGATGTTGGTGGGAGGACTGAGGTAATGCTTATAATCAAGTCTGTACATCAGTTCAGTTCAGTTCAGTTGCTCAGTCGTGTCCGACTCTCTGCAACCCCATGAATTGCAGCACGCCAGGCCTCCCTGTCCATCACCATATCCCGGAGTTCACTCAAACTCATATCCTTCGAGTCAGTGATGCCATCCAGCCATCTNTAGTGGAAATACTTTGTAATAAGTGCTGGACAATTATTTTTTACTTACGTTGTGTAAAGTCTAGATTAAACGCAGCAGTTCTCAAGCTTTTTGCCTTTAGGAACACTTTATAGTCTTACAAATTACTGCGAACTCAAAAGTGCTTTAGTTTATGTGTGTTATATCTGTTTTTAATCTGTTATTAAAAAGAATATTTAGAAAATATTTATTTTAAAATAACAATCTCATTTCATCTAAAATTGATAGTATATTTTTACAAAACTATGTTTTTGAAAACAAAAATGAGAATGACATTTTTTTTACATTTTTGCAAATCTTTTCTGTTCAGTTTAATGTAACTGGAGTCTTATATTTGCTTCNAAGATTAAACTTTACCTAGTAAATATTGTTATCACAATCAGTTGAGATAGTATTAGTGGAAATACTTTGTAATAAGTGCTGGACAATTATTTTTTACTTACGTTGTGTAAAGTCTAGATTAAATCATATAGCAGCAGTTCTCAAGCTTTTTGCCTTTAGGAACACTTTATAGTCTTACAAATTACTGTGAACTCAAAAGTCCTTTGGTTTATGTGTGTTATATCTGTTTTTAATCTGTTATTAAAAAGAACATTTAGAAAATATTTATTTTAAAATAATAACAATCTCATTTCATCTAAAATTGATAGTATATTTTTACAAAACTGTTTTTGAAAACAAAAATGAGAATGACATTTTTTTTACATTTTTGCAAATCTTTTCTGTCCAGTTTAATGTAACTGGATTCTTATATCTGCTTCTTTGTTTGATTTGTTATGCTTTGGTTGAGTTATAGGAAGAAAATCTGATCTCACATGTAAATGCACTTTAGCATAATAGCATATTTTATTTAATTTTAATTTTTCTTCTTTTATATTATACCAAAATTCAGTATGTGGTAGTTTCTTAAAAGTTGTAATATAGGATATGAAACCATATTAATTGATTTTTATACATTACAGTCCAGTAGTTCATATTGTATTTTGATGTTCATCTTTTACTCATTCATAATTTTATAACATTGGTGTAAATCATTTGAAAAATGTGGACTTACTGAGTTGTGCTTATCTTTCAATTGTTGACACATTTTGTTATACAGTATTTTTAAAAATCGCAGTCTTGCCAGCAGTCTTTTTAAGTATTGGGAAGGTGACAAGGGGCAGATATAAGTTTTCCAAAATTCTAATTTTCACTGGGAAGCTTGAATTTTGTCTCTGGAAACAAATGCTGTTAGGTGTTTTTTTTTTTTTATTTCTTAGAAATAGCAATCTCTGTTCATTTTAGAGAAGCCCTTTGCTAAATACTCAAATTTGAATTTCCATAGTGAGACTGACTTATTTTTTTAGTACTATTGGTATTTCTTAAACAGTTTGGTGGCACTGTGTTGATTCATTGCCAGCAGCTTTACTTATTATCAGCACAAGTGTCCTTTTTTAGATTATTGATACAAGTGTCAGCACAGTGTGAAAAGCAGATAAAGTCTAAATACTATTATGAAAATAGTTTTAAATATTACAAACCTCCTAGAGGGTCTTGGGAATAGGATTAGTTTCTATAGACATAGAACTTCTTCCAGACGTTGGGAGTGGGGAAGGAGTGAAAAGATAGGGCTTAAACGTTTGTTCATGCTCCACTCACGCTGCTTCTCAGCCAGACTTGAGAAGGATGCTAGAAAGAAAAAAACTGAAGTTTGTTTACTGAAATCATTCTACTTTAGCTAGTGTCTATTTAGTAGTGGTGTAGTACCTACTTTGAAAGATGATTTAGAAAGCAGGAATGGGTACCGAGAAGCAAAACTCAAATTTTGCAAGGTGTACTCAGAGGAGAATTTGATTGTGTTACATAATGAATTGGGGGAAATTATACAGTAGAGATTCTTATCCTCTTTATATACCTCTATTTTGTCCAGGCAGATTATTCTCTAATAAACACTACCATAAAAACACCAAATTCATTTTATTATATTTTGCAGAGATTCTGAAAAGCTTCCTTCTTGTAAGAAGCCAGATCCCCTGTCTCCAGTCAAAGATAACATCCAGCTAACTCCAGAAGAAGAGGATATATTTAACAATTCTGAATGTATGCGTGTTCAGAGAGCACTATTCCAGTAAACGCAAGCAGCTGGGAGACTGTTGCCTGCAAGAGAATCTCTATCAATTTCAAGTCCTGTTTGGAAATGAGGCCATTCTGAAAGATTTGTTCTTAGATCTATGCTATTTATTTTAAATAGAACACAATTTTTTATAATAATTTTGTAACTGTTCTTGTTTGGCTTTTTATATTTTTGTAAGAAGCTAACTAGAGAAGTAACTTCAGAAAATCTACTCTACGCCTTTCCCTGTGGTCTAATGGCTAAGATTCCTTGCACCCAATGCAGGGGACCTGGGTTTGACCCATGATTAGGGAACTAGATCCCACTTGCCGCAACTAAGGGTCCCCATGCTGCAACTAGGACCTAGTGCAGCCAAAATAAATAGTTTTAAAACAAAAATCCATTCTAAAGATTTCTATAATGTTGTCAAATAACAAAGATGGTAAATGGAAAACCACAATTCTATAATCATTTTATACTATAAGAAATTACTATACTTTTCCATGCTTTCAATTTTTTTCACCTGCCTTTCCTGTCTTTCAGGTTTGAATTGGAAATACAGTTGCTGGGATGGGAGGGGTAGTTGGAAGGGTTAAAGATCATTGCATAAGTGGGACAGTGCTCTGTTATCTATGAAGAGTTTGGTAGGTTCCAGATTGACAGTGAAGGAAAATTGCTTTCAGCATCATATGAAAGGAACTACTTACATCATTCATATTCTTAAACTTCCAAAGTAGCCTGTTTCTCTTGTATATCTTTTTTGAAGGGTAAGCTAAAAATTCCTTAACTTATATTTAAAACTTATGTCCTAGGTGTGATGTAAGATATTACTACTAAAGCTACAGAATCAATGATTTGTCCATACTGTGGAAAGAAATAGATGGGAACCAAAACCAGGTATGCAAGTGAAGATCTGAAGTAAGGAAGTGAAGTGACAATCTAACCAGAAGTAAAACAATTATAAAAGTGTCTGAGATAGAGAGGATAAATGAAAGGGATTCAGAGCAGTTTAATTTTTAAATGAGACTTCGTAGAGGACTTGGAAAAAGAGTCCAAGTGGAAAAAAACATAATGTTTTAAGAAACAGCGTAAAAATTTTAAATGGAGACAATTTTTTTCTCAAAATCTAGAAAAGGCTATACAAAGTACAAGAGCAAAATTGAACTTTCTATGAATGTTTCCTATCACAGAACAAATTAAGAAAGGGAAGATGGCAACAGTGCTGTAGTTTTTCAGTCTGCTAACCCCCACATAACCGCAACTAGATGACAGTCAAAATACCAATGAGCAACACTGCAACAAATTCAGATGGCATCATATATTTAAATCCCAAACTGCACGTAGGTGAAGACAAGCCACCAACAGCCACAAGACTGCAAGGTGGTACTGACATCTNCCCCGGCAATCTTGATTCCAGCTTGTGTTTCTTCCAGTCCAGCGTTTCTCATGATGTACTCTGCATATAAGTTAAATAAGCAGGGTGACAATATACATACAATTGACATACTTCTTTTCCTATCTGGAACTAGTCTGTTGTTCCATGTCCAGTTCTAACTGTTGCTTCCTGACTTGCATACAGGTTTCTCAAGAGGCAGGTCAGGTGGTCTGGTATTCTCATCTCTTTCAGAATTTTCCACAGTTTATAGAATCAGTCAAATCAATTCATTTTATCTTTATTCCTCCTTTCTCTATTTTGCTGGTGTTTGATGATGTATTCATTTTCCTCCATTCTTCAAACTCTAGATTGTTCATATCCAGGTGAAAAATCATGATTTTAGAGCTGGGGTGTAGGAAGCTATCATGTCAGAGATAATATAGCTGCAATCAGAAGAGCAGTCATTAATTGCCAGGGTCACATAATCAATTTGGTGGCAATTTGGTGACATGTTTAGCACATGGTCTAGATCTTCTGCTTCTTCATTGCAGCTCCAGCCTCCTCATTACACTTGGTATATCCTGTATTTTTTCTTTTTTTACTTTCTTTCTTAATCTTCAACCTTTTCTCAAAGATTATCTGAGTGGCTAACCTGACAGTGACAGTGGCATGGCCTGGCTGAGACTTCTCACAAGAAAAAGGATTTTCTTACCAAACTGAGCATACTTTAGTCATTTCCTGCAAGTGTGTGTGTGTGTTTGTGTGTGGGCTTAGTCATTCAGTCATATCCGACTCTTTGAGACCCTGTGGACTGTAGCCTACCAGGCTCCTCTGTCCATGGGGATTCTCCAGGGAAGAATACTAGAGTGGGTTGCCATGCCCTTCTCCAGGGGATCTTCCCAACCCAGGGATTAAACCTGGGTCTCCTGCATTGCAGATGGATTCTTTACCATCTGAGCCACCAGGGAAGCCCTTTAAATAAGCTAAAAACTTTGCTCCAAACCTGGAAAAAAAAAATGGAATTCATTTGCCACATATAAGGCACTTATAATGAAAAAAGAAATATGTTTTTACAGTTTTTTTCTAAATCCATGGGCATTTTCTTTAATTGTATTATTCATCAGAATTCAGACCTTAACAGTTTTAAAATAATTCATTGTGTGATTCAGTGCTGTAAGTAACCAAATTGTGGGTTTTCTTTGTTCTAATGTCCTTAACATTTGTCAATTTTGGGATTATCTGGAAGATATAGAAGTCGACTGAGAAGACTACATTATTTTAACCATTTAGATGACCGAGTAGCAGAAAGTTGCTGAAGGTATTTACCAAATTTAGATCAAGGACTTCTAGGAATTAATGAGCACCCTGGGGAAACCAATCTTTAGTCCCCAAAGAGAAGTTGGACTTATTTTCTGCTGTGGCCTGGCCTGAATTTAATGGAATCAGAATTCTGAAAAAGTGCAGAACTATCTGAAAAAATGAAATCACACTTTCAGAAGCAATTCCCTCTTCCTGATGCTATGAATCATGCTGTAAGCTTCTCTGTATGCTTTTGATGCTTAAACATGGAAGGTTCCTAAATGACCAAGTATCTGTCATATCAGTTCTCTTAGTTTCTAAAGCTGCTTGTGCTCAACTTTTGGGTAATGTTTGTGTTTGCATGGCTCTGTGACAATGCATTCTATTTCACTGACACTGAGACCCATCACTAACAATATAAATCTACTGTCAGAATTGCAATGGTCAAAGACTAAATGTACCCAATAGTTCTCAAGAAGATCGACCTGACTGAATAACAGTATTCTCTCTGACTTCATCAAAAAGGATTGACTACCCCTAGGCCAAAAACTTTATGTTTTTATGTGAGGACATTTGGCTCAAGTATCTTTTTTGAGTCACTTTAAAAATTATTCATTAAATAACTAATAGTAACTTTTATCATATGAGTATAAAAGTAATAATCATAAAAATTAGGAAAAATAGAAAAGCACACAGAAAAATACATACCATCTTAGCACACAGACATGAACAGTTAAATTTTTTTTGGCAAATAGTCCTCATTTTTCCTATGCTTCTATAAACATATATGTGAGAATTTTTTATATTCGTACAAACTTGTATTTTAAACTTTATATTTTAACACTAATAATGATAATGATGATTGTTACTACTATGTACCAGGAACCAGGATAAGCGCTTTACAGGAACTATCTCATTTAATCTTCACAGTAACCTTCTCATTTACATGTGAGGAAACAGACACTTAAGGAGGTTTAGTAACTGCTGAAAGCCTCAGACCTACTAATTGGTGGAGATGGAACTTGAAATGACATTTCCTTCCAGAATCTATTATCTTACGTTATACTATACTGCTTTCCTTCTCAAGACATTAAATATTCTTCTATTATATTTTTATTAGGACTACTTTTAAAGCAGTTTAAAGGTTCAGAGAAAAATTCGGGAAAAGGTACAGAGATTTCCATATACCTCCTGTGGCCATACATGCATAGCCTCCCCAGTTATCAACATCCGCCACCAAGCTTGTTACACTTGATGAACCTACACTGATACCTCACAATCATCCAAAGCCCATAGTTTACCTTAGAGTTCACTCTTGTACATTCTATAGGATTGGACAAGTGTTTAATGACATACCATCATTATAGTATCATGTAGAGAATTTTCATGGCCCTAAAACTCCTCTGTGCTCTATTTATCCCACCCAGTCTTCCTCCTATTATATTTTAATGGCAAATACTGTATCATATTGATGATAATTCTGTTATTATCTTTAACTTATGGTATTTCCAGTTTCCCAGTGGTATAAATGACTCTGTGATAAGTATTGAGAAATGTTTGACAAATCTTTGGTTCAGTTCAGTCAGTCGCTCAGTCGTGTCCAACTTTTTGCGACCCCATGAATGCCAGGCCTCCCTGTCCATCACCATCTCCTGGAGTTCACTCAAACTCCTGTCCTTCGAGTCGGTGATGCCATCCAGCCATCTCGTCCTCTGTCGTCCCCTTCTCCTCCTGCCCTCAATCCCTCCTAGCATCAGAGTCTTTTCCAATGAGTCACCTCTTTGCATGAGGTGGCCTAAGTACTGGAGTTTCAGCTTCAAAATCAGTCCTTCCAAAGAACACTCAGGACTGATCTCCTTTAGAATGGACTGGTTGAATCTCCTTGCAGTCCTAGGGACTCTCAAGAGTCTTCTCCAACACCACAGTTCAAAAGCATCAATTCTTTGGTGCTCAGCTTTCTTCACAGTCCAACTCTCACATCCATACATGACTACTGGAAACACCATAGCCTTGACTAGATGGACCTTTGTTGGCAAAGTAATGCCTCTGCTTTTGAATATGCTATCTAGGTTGGTCATAGCTTTTCTTCCAAGGAGTAAGCATCTTTTAATTTCATGGTGGCAATCACCATCTGCAGTGATTTTGGAGCCCCCTAAAATAAAGTCTGACACTGTTTCCCCAGCTATTTCACATGGAGTGATGGGACCAGATGCCATGATCTTCATTTTCTGAATGTTGAGCTTTAAGCCAACTTTTTCACTCTCCTCTTTCACTTTCATTAAGAGGCTTATAAGTTCCTCTTCACTTTCTGCCAGAAGGGTGGTGTCATCTGCATATCTGAGGTTATTGATGTTTCTCCCAGCAATCTTGATTCCAGCTTGTGCTTCTTCCAGCCCAGCATTTCTCATGATGTACTCTGCATATAAGTTAAATAAGCAGGGTGACAATATACAGCCTTGACGTACTCCTTTTCCTGTTTGGAACCAGTCTATTGTTCCATGTGCAGTTCTAACTGTTGCTTCCTGACCTGCATATAGGTTTCTCAAGAGGCAGGTCAGGTGGTCTGGTATTCCCATCTCTTTCAGAATTTTCCACAGTTTATTATGATCCACACAGTCAAAGGCTTTGGCATAGTCAATAAAGCAGAAATAGATACCTCCAGATGCTGATCTGGAAATAAGGAATTGAGCATCACTGGCTTATTTGGGAGTGATCCACAAAACATCAGAAAGGGAAGTGAGAAAGGGAAAGGAAGACAGTCAATACAGGGTATGGTAATGAGCAACTATTCATGGGCAACTGTGGGCTCAATTCCATTGTGCCCTTTGGGAGCCTGTATTGAACTCAACAATAGTCGTCCACATCATTGGTTGAGGGCTACTCCCAGAGGTGTAAACTGCTTGGAACCTCCAGCCAGCCTCATGTGTGACCTGGCATGCTTCCTTGCCCAGAAAAGACCCCAGGCAGAGCATTGCCAGTGCTGGCAGTGGGAAACCAGGTTGTATGCTCAGAGGGATATGGATGGGCACTGGTAAGATTTGCTACAGCATGTATCCATGATGATTTCCTTCAGGATAAATGTAGGGTAAATAAAATTCTATGATATAATAAATTTTGATTGCCAGATTTGCCCACAGAAACATTGTGTCAATTTATGCACACCTTCTGTGCTGAAATCAACATTAAGTTTACCACTCTTAGTAAGTCATTATGTATAAAAGATAACTGATTTGCATTTTCTTGATTACTGTTGCAGTTAGTGTTTTTATTTTTTGTTGTAACTAGTATTTCCTTTTTTGTCTGTGCATTGCTCTTTATTTACTTTGACCATCTTTTTATTGCAGTGTTCGGATTTTAAAATTCACTATTTTCTTGTGCGTTGCTATAATTTTATCTGGTTTGTTCTTTGCCTTTTAATGTTTATAACTCATTAATATGGAAAAGTTTTAAATTNAGTGTTTTTATTTTTTGTTGTAACTAGTATTTCCTTTTTTGTCTGTGCATTGCTCTTTATTTACTTTGACCATCTTTTTATTGCAGTGTTCGGATTTTAAAATTCACTATTTTCTTGTGCGTTGCTATAATTTTATCTGGTTTGTTCTTTGCCTTTTAATGTTTATAACTCATTAATATGGAAAAGTTTTAAATTTTTATATACTTTTATCTGTAGATCAGTTTCCTTAAAGGACTCACATTTTTCATGCATATATATATATATATGCATCTATATTTTACTTAAACATTTCCATTAATATATCTGTTATTGATTTTGATTTATGGTTTGAGGTAGGGATCAAATGTGCTCATGCTTAGTCACTCAGTCATGTCTGACTCTTTGCAACCCCATGGACTGTATGTAGCCTGCCGGGCACCTCTGTCCATGGGGATTCTCCAGACAAGGATACTGGAGTGTGTTGCCATGCCCTCCTCCAGGGGATTTTCCCAAGGGATTGAATCCAGGTCTCCCACATTGCAGGCAGATGCTTTACCATCTGAGCCGCCAGGGAAGATAATGTATTTTTCCCATGCTGATTTGAGATGCTAAATTTAGTAAATTCATCCTTGGTGGCTCAGACGGTAAAGAATCTACTTGCAATGTGGGACACCTGGGTTCGATCCCTGGCTTGGGAAGATCTCCTGAAGAAGGAAAGGGCAACCCACTTCAGAATTCCATAGACAGAGTCAGACATGGCTGAGCGATTAACACTTTCACTTTCATGTAACATCAATTTATTAAAAACAAAGACTAGTGGATTTCTAGATTGATTGATTTGTATTTTCTAATTTCACCTAGTATCCATGTTCACAAAACTTCCTAATTTTAATTAACATATTAATTTAAATTTATATACTTAATTTTAATTTACTTATTAATTTTAATGATAATCCACAATACTTACTAATTTTAAAAATTCAGATTGCCTATGTTCATATTAATTTCTGATCAGAGGCTTACTACTGCAATAGCTTGCCTACCCATTTTATACCTCCCTTGCCTGTGGACAGACAATAATCCTCCTGCCTCTTCTCTAGCTTCTTGCACTCTTTGGCGTTCCAACCTGCAAGCTGAACTCTTAATGTCAACCAGAAAGAAAACATTATTTTATCTTGAATTTTTATTGTAAACATAACTTGTACATGATTTTTAAATTACCTTGTCTCTGCACGAGGCACCACTCTCTTCAGCGGGATACATTATTTGGTTATAAAGTAAAATTCTAGAAATTGGTACATGTTGAATCAGCCTCCAGGGACTCCTTATGTTTCCACAAATGCAATATCAGTAGCATAAGAATGGAAATTGCCTCTAAGCGTTCAAGCTTCAACAATATGTCTTTTCTGATTTCACAGTTACACTGGGGAAGTGAGCCAGAGCTTGGGTACACAACGTTGCAAGCAGCCAGTTACTTAGCTGCTGCGCTTCCTGATTCAGCTTGTGCCTGTTGTGCATTACATTTACCATTTTCAGGTTGTGTCCTTCCAAACTGAGTCCACGTGGCCTCATTCCACTGTATTAAAATATCAAGGCATTGTTTTATTACAACAACATGAAAAAACTTATTATGCTAAGACAAGAAGCTTCAAAATGTCTCCAGTCTGTTCTACATGAAAAGAAAGGACCTACTCCAGAAAGCATTCCTATACCTTTCTGTTATGGGTTCAATTGTGCCCCCTGACCCCCAAATTTATATGCTGAAATTGTTACACTCAGTATCACAAAAGTGAAGTGGAAGTCACTCAGTCATGTCTGACTTTTTGCGACCCCATGGACTGTAGCCTGCAGAGCTCTTCTGTCCATGGAATTTTCCAGGCAAGAATACTGGAGTGGGTAGCCATTCTCTTCTCCAGGGGATATTTCCAACACAGGGATTGAACCCTGGTCTCCCACATTGCAGTGACCTCATGTGGAGATAGGGACTTTACAGAGGTAATCAAGTTAAAATGAGGTCATAAGAATGGGTCCTAATCCAATATGATAGTAAAGTCGCTCAGTCGTGTCCGGCTCTTTGTGACCCCATGGACTGTAGCCTACCAGGCTCCTCCGTCCAAGGAATTTTCCAGGCAAGAGTACTGGAGTGGGTTGCCATTTCCTTCTTCAGAGGATCTTCCCGACCCAGGGCTCGAACCCGGGTCTCCTGCAGTGTAGGCAGACGCTTTACCGTCTGAGCCACAAGGGAAGCCCTATCCAATATGATGGGTGATCTTGTAAGAAGGGGAAATTCAGACACAGGTACAAACATGCATAGACTAGGAAGATGATATGAAGAGACACAGAGATGATTGCTGTCTATAAGGCAAAGAATGCCACGGACAGCACAATCTAGGAGAGATGTCTGGAACGGATCCTTGCCTGGTTTTCAGAGGGAACATGCCCCTGCTGAGTTCTTGATCTTAGACTTTGACCTCTAGAACTGTGAGACAATACATTTCTGCTATTTTTTGGTACCAATTTTGTGGTACTTTGTTACAGCAGTCCTAGAAAATGAATACATTTTCCTTCTCTTTCTGCTTCTTTGCTCTCTCCCCAAGTAGACTTCCTATACCTATAGAAGAGATATATCACATTTTATGGAGTTTTAAACTTTTCTAATTGGTTTTGAAGAGGCAGTACATGCATATGGGAAAAGAAATCTTAGTGTATTTTTGTTGTCGTTCAGTTGATAAGTTGTGTCTGACTCTACGATCCCATGGACCACAGCATGTCAGGCTTCCCTGTGCTTCACTATCTCTCAGAGTTTGCCCAAACTCATGTCCATTGTCTTGATGCTGCCATCTAACTGTCTAATCCTCTGTCATCCCCTTTTCCTATCCTTAATATTTCCCAGCATCACGGTCTTTCCCAATGAATCACCTCTTTGCCTCAGGTGGCCAAAGAAATGGAGCTTCAGCTTCAGCATCAGTCCTTCCAATGAATATTCAGGGATATTCAGTTGATTTCCTTTAGAAGTGACTGGTTTGATCTCCTTGCAGTCCAAGGGACTCTCAAGAGTCTTCTCCAGCACCACAATTTGAAAGCATGAATTCTTCGGTGCTCAGCCTTTGTATGGTCTCACATCCATACATGACTATTGGAAAAACCATACCTTTGACTATACACTCCTTTGTCAGCACAGTTATAACTCTGCTTTTTAACATGTGATCTAGGTTTGTCATAGTTTTGCTTCCAAGGAGCAGTTCAGTTCAGTTCAGTCACTCAGTCATGTCTGATTCTTTGTGACCACATGGATTACAGCATGCCAGGCTTCCCTGTCCATCACCAGCTCTCGGAGTTTACTCAAACTCATGTCCATTGATTCGGTGATGCCATCCAACCATCTCATCCTCTGTTGTCCCCTTCTCCTCCCGTCTTCAATCACCTTCAAAAGACCCTAGCATCAGGGTCTTTTCCAAAGAGTCAGTTCTTCATAGCAGGTGGCCAAAGTACTGGAGTTTTGGCTTTAGTATCAGTCCTTCCAATGAATATTCAGGACTGATTTCCTTTAGGATGGACTGGTTGGATCTCCTTGCAGTCTAAGGGACTCTCAATAGTCTTCAACACCACAGTTCAAAAGCATCAGTTCTTCAGTGCCCAGCTTTCTTTATAGTCCAACTGTCACATCTATACATGACTACTAGAGAAACCATAGCTTTGACTAGATGGACTCTTGCTGGCACGGTAATGTCTCTGCTTTTTAATATGCTGTCTAGGTTGGTCATAGCTTTTCTTCCAGGGAGCAAGTGTCTTCTAAATTCATGGCTGTAGTCACTATCTGCAGTGATTTTGGATCCCAAATAAATAAATCTCTCACTGTTTCCATTGTTTCCGCATCTATTTACCATTAAGTGATGGGGCTGGATGCCATCATTTTAGTTTTTTGAATGTTGAGTTTTAAGCCAACTTTTTCACTCTCTTCTTTCACTTTCATCAAGAGTCTCTTTACTGATTCTTTGATTTTTGCCATAAGGGTGGTATCATCTGCATATCTGAGATTATTGATATTTCTCCCAGCAAACTGGATTCCAGCTTGTGCTTCTCCAGCCCAGCATTTCTCATGTGTTCTGCATGTAAGTTAAATAAACAGGGTGACCATATACAGCCTTGACATACTCCTTTCCCAATTTGGAACCAGTCTGTTGTTCCATGTCCAGTTCTAACTATTGCTTCTTGACTTGCATACAGATTTCTCAGGAGGCAGGTCAGGTGGTCTGGCATTCCCATCACTTTAAGAATTTTCCACAGTTTGTTGTGATCCACACAGTCAAAGGCTTTGGCATAGTCAATAAAGCAGAAGTAGATGTTTTTCTGGAACTCTCTTGCTTTTCGATGTTCCAGCGGATGTTGGCAATTTGATCTATGGTTTCTCTGCCTTTTCTAAATCCAGCCTGAATATCTGGAAGTTCACATTTCACATACAGTTGAAGCCTGGCTTGGAGAAGTTTGAGCATTACTTTGCTAGCGTGTGCTGCTGCTGCTGCTGCTGCTAAGTCACTTCAGTTGTGTCTGATTCTGTGCAACCCCATAGACAGCAGCCCACCAGGCTCCCCCATCCCTGGGATTCTCCAGGCAAGAACAATGGAGTGGGTTACCATTTCCTTCTCCAATGCATGAAAGTGAAAAGTGGAAGTGAAGTCACTCAGTCATGTCCAACTCTTGAGCCTACCAGCTTCCTCTATCCATGGGATCTTCCAGGCAAGAGTACTTGAGTGGGGTGCCATTGCCTTCTCCGTGTGAGATGAGTGCAATTGTGAAGTAGTTTGAACATTCTTTGGCATTGCTTTTCTTTGGGATTGGAAAGAAAGCCTACCTTTTCCAGTCCTGTGGCCACTGCTGATTTTTCCAAATTTGCTGGCATATTGAGTGCAGTACTTTCACAGTATCATCTTTTAGGATTTGAAATAGCTCTTTGGAATTCCATTACCTCCACTAGCTTTGTTCAAAATGATGCTTGCTAAGGTCCACTTGACTTCACATTCCAGGATATCTGGCTCTAGGTGACATCCTGGATGTAAATTTCGCCTTGGAGTACAAAATGAATCAGGGCAAAGGCTAACAGAGTTTTGCCAAGAGAATGCATTGTCATGGCAAACACCTTCTTCCAATAGCCTAAGAGAGGACTCTACACATGGACATTACCATATGGTCAATACCAAAATCAGACTGATTTTGCAGCCAAAGATGGAGAAACTCTATACAGTCAGTAAAAACAAGACTTGGAGTTGACTGTGGCTCAGATCATGAACTCCTTATTGCCAAATTCAGACTTAAAATTGAAGAAAGTAGGGAAAACCATTAGACCATTCAGGCAGGATCTAAATCAAATCCCTTACGATTATACAGTGGCAGTGAGAAATAGATTCAAGGGATTAGATCTGATAGACAGAGTGCTTGAAGAACTATGGATGGAGGTTCATGACATTGTACAGGAGGCAGTGATCAAGACCATCCTCAAGAAAAAGAAATGCAAAAGGGCAAAATGGTTGTCTGAGGAGGCCTTACAAATAGCTGAGAAAAGAAGAGACGCGAAAGGCAAAGGAGAAAAGGAAAGATATACCCATTTGAATGCAGAGTTTCAAAGACTAGCATGGAGAGATAAGAAAGCCTTCCTCAGTGATCAATGCAAAGAAATAGAGGAAAATAATAGAATAGGAAAGACTAGAGATCTCTTCAAGAAAATTAGAGATACCAAGGGAACATTTCATGCAAAGATGAGCACAATAAAGGACAGAAATGGTATGGACCTAACAGAAGCAGAAGATATTAAGAAGAGATGGCAAGAATACACAGAAAAACTGTACAAAAAAAAAAAAAATCCAAAGAGCAAGCCTCTTTTAATTTCATGGCTGCAGTAACCATCCACAGTGATTTTGGAGCCCAGGAAAGTAAATCTTCCACTGTTTCCACTTTCCCCCCATCTATTTGCCATGAAGTGATGGGTAGGTCCCATGATTTTCATTTTCTGAATGTTGAGCTTCGAGTTAACTTTTCACTCTCCTCTTTCACCTTCATCATGAGGCTGTTTAGTTCCTCTTCACTTTCTGTTACTAGAGAGTTATCATCTCCATATCTGAGGTTGTTGATATTTCTCCTGGCAATCTTGATTCCAGCTTGTGATTCATCCAGCCAGGTATTTCACAAAATGTACTCTGCAAAGAAGTTAAATAAGCAGAGTGATAATGTACAGCCTTGATGTACCCCTTTCCCAATTTTGATCCAATCTGTTGTTCCACATCTGGTTCTGACTGTTTCTTCTTGACCTGAATACAGGTTTTTCAGGATGCTATTAAGGTAATTTGGTATTCCCATCTTTTAAAGAATTTTCCACAGTTTGTTGTGATCATACAGTCAAAGGCTTTCCCATAGTCAATGAAGCAGAAGTGTATATTTTTTTTCTGGAATTCCCTTTTTTTCAGTAAGATCCAATGAATGTTGGCAATTTGATCTCTGGTTCCTCTGCCTTTTCTAAATCCAGTTTGTACATCTGGAAGTTTTCCGTTCACATACTGTTGAAGTCTAACTTGAAGGATTTTGAGCATTATCTTGGTAACCTGTGAAATGAGTGCAAGTTTATGGTAGTTTGATTATTCTTTGGCATTGCCTTTCTTTGGGATTGGAATAGTAACTGACCTTTTCCAGTCCCATTGCCACTGCTGAGTTTTCCAAATTTGTTGGCATATTGAGTGCAGCACTTTAACAGTGTAATCTTTTAGGATTTTAAGTAAATCAGCTGGAATTCCATCACCCCTAATAGCTTTGTTAGTATTAGAGCTTCCTAAGGCCCACTTGACTTCACACTCCAGGATGTCTGGCTCTAGGTGAGTGATCACAGTTTCATGGTTATCTGGGTCATTTTAATCATTTTTGTATAGTTTTTCTGTGTATTCTTGCCATCTCTTCTTAATCTTTTCTGCCTCTGTTAGGTCCTTGCTGTTTCTGTCTTTTATTGTGCCCTTCTTTTCATGAAATGTTCTTTCGGTATCTCCAATTTTTCTTGAAGAGATCTCTAGTCTTTCCCATTCTATTGTTTTCCTCTATTTATTTGCATTACTTACTTAAGAAGCCTTTCTTATGAACTGCATAAAGCAGACTTTCGAGTGGACACCAAGTCCTCCTCGGCAGGCTCTCTACAGTACCCTACCTCTCATTCCCTCCAAGTTACAACTACCATTATCTGTAGCTTAAATTCTAAGTTTCATGATCAGCCCTACTTCAATTCCCTGTTTCCTCTCATTGACCATAGCCCCTTAGGGGAAGAAATATTGCTTCCTTCTTCGTAATCTCAGCTCTAAATAAATCTGAGTTTAATGAATTGTTCACTGGTTAAGTTCAGACAGACTAAATTCAAGTTGGTTTAAGGCTCTGATTGCTGTTATATGTCCAAACAGCCCTGTTATTTAGCCATTTACACTTCTAGGGTGAAACAGGATCTCAGTGAAGATTTTGCTTGGGAGGTGGAATTGGGAGATAGTGAGGAACCTGAGAGATGTTGGAGAGAGTTAATAGAAAGAATCTTTCTAAAGAGAAAGTGATTGTTGGGTGTGACTTTTTTGCTCTTCTTAACGGTCCCTAGTAATTGATTTTGAATAGGAGTAACCCAGCTCCAACCAGTCCATTCTAAAGGAGATCAGCCCTGGGATTTCTTTGGAAGAAATGATGCTGAAGCTGAAACTCCAATACTTTGGCCACCTCATGTGAAGAGTTGACTCACTGGAAAAGACTCTGATGCTGGAAGGGATTGGGGGCAGGAGGAAAAGAGGACGACAGAGGATGAGATGGCTGGATGGCATCACAGACTCGATAGACGTGAGTTTGAGCAAACTCTGGGAGATGGTGATGGACAGGGAGGCCTGGCATGCTGCGATTCATGGGGTCGCAGAGAGTTGGACACAACTGAGCGACTGAACTGAACTGAACTGAACTGAACTGAACCCAGATTCTACTTGTTAATCTGACAGACAGTCTTACATTCTGGTTAAGAGCTTGGGGGCCAAACTGTCTATTTCTGTAGTACTAGTTCTACCACTCATTAACTGTGTGACACTGAATAATGATTTAATTTCTCTGTAATCAAGTTCCTCATCCAGAAAATGAAGAAAACCATAGTATCTCCTTTTTATAGTTGCTGTTAAGGATTAAATGAGCTAAAGCTCTTAGAATCATGCCGGGCAAATAGTAAGAGCTGTATTGGTTATTGTTTACAAAGCCACCCAGAAGTGGCTTTGTTAATGTATCAGCTAGGATGCTTTCAAATTCAAGTAGCAGAATGCCAAACAAAAAGGAGCTTAAACAATAAACACATTTATCAACTCCTGTAACAGCAAGTTTTGAAGGAGGTTTTTAAGGTTGCTTGTTGCTTGTTGATTCAGTGGCTTGTTGATAGCACCAAGAGTCAAGTTTCTTCGTATCTTTGAAATTCCCATTTTTGATGGATAGGCATCCTCAGCACATTAGTTTTGTCCTCAGCCTTCTATTCTCAGGCTCACAAAATGTCTATCACTATCCCAAGAGTCACACACAGACATGACAATATTAAGAGACAGTCAGAAAAGGGAGCCTCTTCCTACCCCCTGCAACATGTCTCTTGTGAAAAATAAGCAAAAAGTTTTCCCAGAAGTTCCCAGAAGCCTTTTCATGTATCATTGGCCAGAATTATGTCACAGGTTCATGCTCAACCAATCATTAGGGTGAAGGATATGACTACTTAGATACACAAGTCCAAGCACTGCCTGGAAATAAGGTAGTCAGTTGATAATAAATGTCTTCATTGCAGTTAGTTTGCCTCAATTTTTGGATGGAATTGCTGAAATTTCAGTTTGTTCATTTATTTATTCCCCTAAACTATTTTTTTTACTACCTTAGTTAATTTGTCATGAAAAGTCATACTATTTGCCATTTTCTCTTTATATGTGTTTGTGTGGTGTAAAAGAGGAATTTTTAAGAGGCAAGGAGAGAGGGAGAGAGAGGGAATTCAATTTATTTTTTTTGTTTTGTTTTGTTTTAAAGTTTATTTTTGATTGGAGGATAATTGTTTTACAATATTGTGTTGATTTCTGCCATACATCAACACGGATCAGCCATAGCTATATGTATGGCCCCTCCCTCTTGAACCTCCCTCTCACCTCTCATGGAATTCAACTTCTTGATGGCAGTCGTTATTTGGCTATCCTACAGGAATCTTAGACAATTTCAAAAAGTGAACATATTTCCCCTAAACTGACATAACCATCAAGGAATAAGAGGAATCAGCCCTGCCGCATGGAGATTACAGTGCAATAGCTCCAGTTTACCTACCCATTGACTTTTCTATTCCAACTCTCCTTTATCTGCTTTCTCAACCTCAAGTAATCAGTGGCACTTTGGACAATGCCTGTCAGTCTGCACCCTGATGAGAATACCCTTCAGCACAGTCAGAGCTCCACAGCTGGCTCTCTGCCCATCATGGAGCCCTTGTGGCCTCTCTGGCAAGATGTGGCTCTGCTCCAGACCATGGCCAGCTCCTTTCCCCTGTTTCAGTCATGAAAGGCAAAAAGTTTGTCAACTCTTAACTCTTCAAAATGGACAAATGGTCAATCAGATGGGATAGGGGGCTACAGTTTTTGCTATTGGGATGACTCGAATCCAATAAAAAGACATTTTTAAATGTCTGTAATTGTCATTTCTCACTAACTCAGTTTGCCCTACTATGAACTGATATTAAAGGAAGCCATCCTTACCTCATACAACCTTAAAAAGCTAATTATATAAAAGAGAGAGATGAGAAGACTCAGAGTAGAAGGGAGGGAATGTTGCACTCTCCTCACAAGCCCACCAAGCTTAGGCCAGATCCCTGGCGTGGAGCCCATCTAGGAAATGCCCCAAGTTCTTCAATTGCATGAGTGGGAGTCACATTTCCTCCCAGTGAGTTCACTAGCCCTGAGGGCACCATGGCAGGATGGAATCTTGCATCTAGAAGGAGCTGGCCTTCCTGTGACAGGCCCAATTAAGCCACCAGCTGTGAACAATTATCCAGAAGGCCAATCAGGTGCAGGCAGCTGGGTAGTGTGGGAGCTGGACTGGAATCTTCCAGAAAGCTAGAGACTCTTGGCTGCCTAAAACTTCAATTCAATTTGTATTTATGGAGCCCCTCTTAAAACTCAGATGGATCTTATTGAAGCTCCTGCATCTGAGAGATATTAGGATAATATATGGAGATGGCCAAGATCAGGGATTGTCCTCTGAGAAGCTGTGCAGAGGCACATTGAAGAACCTTCAGTCTACCTGTCTCACACCTATTTTTTGTAGGTAGTGGGTGGAAAGAATCAGAGATACTCTATGTCCTACAGATCAGTTGTCTATTGTGTTTTCTCTGAGCTCAGGAGAAAAATTTTTTCTTAGGAAAGGACTTCAAATTCCTTTGCCTTGATGAGTCACTGACTGGTGACATACTTTAATTATTTTTATGCAAATATCTCTACGGAGATATAGCCTTGATTTTTTCAGTAGTTTTCAAACTATTAGAACCATTTAAGTTCCACAGAGTTTCCACAAAGCCTGATTTAAGAGGAAAAGTATGCCACAAATTGGCTTCTGTATAGTATTATCTTCCAAGTATTACAAAAATGCTTGCTTTTTAAAATTCTAAGCTAAAGAATTGAAGGCTTAATTTGGGATATCAGCCAAAATTGGATAGATATTTTGGAGTGATGAGAAACATTCTCAAAGACCTGAAATTCATTATTTTCTTATTCACTCAATAAGGCCCCAGCTAAGATCACAGTTCAGGTTAGATCAAGAAAAAGACATTGTTCTGACACCTAATGTCAAAGAAGCCATTAAAATCAACTAAGATCTTGTGCTAGGAAGTCTGAATACAGACTTTTCTAGTTCGTCCTCTATCAAAGCTCTGGAGAAAAGCCAGGATGCAGAAATCTAATAGTTAAGGCTATAAAATCAGATGTCAACCTGTGCTAAGAGCTGGATCTGAATCATTTCTATAATTGAGTCCCCATCGTTCTAGGTTATGAATGCTGTCTCTTAGCCTGATCTGGATTTCAGGAAGCAGAGAAACACCATACACTGATTTCTGCTGTTAGGGCATTTGTTGACTAGAACCCATTCATCTTTCTTGTCCTATCTTTAAGATATTAGTTGACAATGTCCATCATTCATTATTGAAAAGAGAAGATAGTTGTCTATTTGTAATTACTTTTGTCACCAGGAAGAATATGGGAAGTGAAAACCCCACCATCTTGTTATTAAGTTTATTCTCTGCTCTCTTATCATGCCAGGTGAGAGACTGAGAGTGGAGCAAGACTCAGTCCTTGTACCCAAGCAGATTACAATCTAACAGAAGAGAAAGAACCTAATGTCATTCTAAAAAAACTGCAAGTGGGTACATAAGGTGGTAAGAGGTAAATAATGAATGAACGCCTGGCATAGTTTTTTTACGATGAAGCAGTCAAGAAAAAGGGACCATATTCTGTAAAAGAACATTAAGGAAAATAAATGAAAAGAGACTCACAGCTTATAAATATTCTGGTGAAATTTCAGAATACAAGGATAAAACAAAGATCTCCAAATTTTCCAGAGCAAAAATATAAAAGCAGCTAGAATGTCCAGGAAAAAATAAATGCTGCTGCTACTGCTGCTAAGTCACTTCAGTCGTGTCCGACTCTGTGCGACCCCATAGACAGCAGCCCACCAGGCTCCACCGTCCCTAGGATTCTCCAGGCAAGAACACTGGAGTGGGTTGCCATTTCCTTCTCCAAAATAAATGCTACTAATATATAAAAAAAAAAGTAAGAGTAGCAAAATTTTGTGTCACTGAATGATGAAAGTTTTCTCCTTCAGGCATGTGAAATTTTATCTTTTTCTTTATAAGTCCAGTCACAAGCTTGGAACCATGGTAAAGGGTTTTTATATAATCATAGAATTGTTAGGATATTTTATTGCTGTGGCAGTCACAATGAGCGAGGTTATATTGCAAGTGGCCTCAAGTTGCAGATGCTTCCAACAATAAAGAAATAAAATTATTTCTTGCTTACATTAAACATTCATCATAGTTCAGGTGAGGTTCAGATGTATGTTGAACATTATCAATATCATGGCAGAGAGAAAAGAGACATGTGATCCACATCTCATGACACTGTGCTTAGGAATGACATTCATCACTTTCACCCACATTTAATTGTCCAAAGCCGTTCTTGAGTTCAATATAAGGGCTCTGTATCATCTTCCCACATGGAAAAGCACCACAGGAATGGAAACAAAAATATCTGGAGAACCCAAACTCTCACAGGCCACCTTTCTGGTATTCCACTATACAGAACAGAATTCTCCGTTTCCCGTATGTTGAACACACTCACTCCTTCTCTAAAAGAGGCAACTAGAAGTCCCAAACAGTAACTTGGTCTTCACCTTTACTTCCAAGGTAAAGGCTGGTATCTGCAGATGATATGAGGTAGTCTCTGCCTTGGGTCTGGATATAGCTCCTTTTGACCCAAAGCTGCAGGAATAAAAGGGGAACCTATCTGCCCCTCACATACCCAGTATGCAATGGTGGAGCAAGGACAGGGAATCCATATTAAACACTTCTATTTAGAAAGGTGAAGAATGGGAGACACACAGATGTCATCAGTTTCTACATATTCTAAAATTCCCTTGGACAGGTGTTATCTGGGAGAAAGATGTATTTCTTGATTAAGCCTTGAATCCATTCCCTAGGAATAGTTCCTAGACATTTTCTTCCTTTGCCCCTGGACTTTATTTGGGGGGGCAGACTATCATTTCCACTATTCTCTTCGGTTACATCTAAAGAAAGAATTGTAGAACATGATATCCTAGAGGCTGAAAACTTTCTCCCCCTTCTTTCAGCTCAAGCAGGAAGGATGAGGGGACAGCAAGGGTTGTTGAAAGTCTTGAACAGTATCTTTCAATCTAGACTAGTTGTTCTCTTGGTGGTACAACACTTTTAACTTCTTATCTATTTAATTCCTGTCAAAGAATTCCTATCCTGTTTTAAAATAGGTCACTATAAACCTTATATCTACCATATTTCCCTAGGAGCCCCAGGCACTTAATCTCTTCCTCTTGAGTCTTTTTGTCTGATTCAAAGGATTTTCTGGATGCCATCTTAATAGATTAAAAAGTTTCAACAAATGACATGCACCAACCCCTTGATTTGGTCCTTCACATGAAACTAAGTTTTAGTCATTTTGTGGTTCAAATATATTCTTTTCTATGTTTTACTGAAATGTAAATGAGAATTGGTTGTATCTTCCAAACCATGAAAATTCCCCAAGTTTCTGATGCTATCTTTTTTCCTTGCTTCTAAACTGACCAGTTCTTTTTGACTCATCTCTTTCCTATTGGATGCATACAACAATAGCCAACTGAAGCTGCTAACATACTGTTTGCTCACATCTCCTAAAACTTGTACAAGTTTATTAAGGAGATGGATTATTATCCTTCCACCTCCAATAACAATATCCTTGATTTCCACTAATGAGCTCTGGAGTCAGAAAAACTTACTTTTGCTGCAGTTGTTGTTGTTACAACAGGACCTAGTGTCCATTAATTGTGTGTAATCAACCTCTTAACCAGAAATCCTGCCTCAGATTTCTGGTTCAGCAGACTTTATCCTGTACTCAAGGTAATTATATAATTTATCACGTGAACTGGCACATCCTTGAGAGTGAAAGTTGGTGCTGTTAATAATTACATCAAGAAATCAGGATGTTTTCCCTAAATGAGCTACCTACTCAGCTCAAGGTCCCAATTGCAGACTTTGCTGGAACAGTATGAATTCTCAGCTGGAGGGAAACAAGCTCTACATGTCAGTTATAGGTTGGCAGCACATAAGTGAGGACTTGCCAGTACAACGGTTTGCCAAGATATGGGGTTGAATCTGCTTTTTGACTATTGTTGTTGGCATCTAGATACCATTGTCAACTATTCTACCTTTCATTTGGTTTTCATGACTAGGAACTAGCAATAGAGGAAGAGTAAACTTCATATGGTGTGCATTTGTATGAGGACTTGGATAAAGAGAATCACATGTCTATTGTGTTAGAGAAGCTTTCACTTGCTCAACAGTGTTTAGTAAGCATGTTTTATATAACACTTGGGCTATGATGGGGTCTTTACTCATTCAGAGTGTGTTCAGACTCTGGCTGCATAAGCTCCAGGTGATATTTACATGTCAGTGTCTTTTCTCCCTGATGACACTATAAACTTAAGGGCATAGCCCACCCCTCATTGTTTGTACTGTATTTCTCACAAAATCCGTCACCATGGAAAAAACTTCAGCATATTTGTTTCTATGAGATGGGATCATATTCTATTAATATTTCATTTGGGACATTGCAGATACTTGATTTTTGTTAAATTAATGGATATTTATTGTGTAACTTATTTCTTCAGTTCAGTTTTCTTGGTAAAACAACATCCAGTTCCCCAACCAAAGAGAAATACTCAAATGCTAAAGGAAGTCCACCTTAGTTTGTTTCAGAAGTATTTTTATCAGAAAAGTTGGGGGCTAAATTGAATTCCTCTCATGGAACAACATTATCTTGCTCTTCTCAAAATCAGTAACCTTATAACAGAGGCCAAGAGGAAAGTGTTTTCTCTATGACATATTTAGCACAGCCTTATTGGAAATGAAGCATATTATGGAATTTTCTTTCCGTTTTCTGAGATGTTAGTCAGGAATCCATCATTACTGAGTTGTGAAGTATTTATAAAATTGTCAGCTCAAGGATCACAATTGCTCATTTTTTTCCACTCTGAAATTACTTCGCTTAACAGAGGGGCTGAATTTGGCTGTTCTGTTATGATTTAAATGGGCTGCACCTCATTAGTGTTGCCAGCATTTATTTAATAAAATCAAATCAAAATAGCATTTAATTTAGTTTTAATAGGATAGTTAATGTATGTTAACTAAATATCAATTGATTATTAAAGTGAAGAGTGCTGAGGTGTAACAAATATGTGAGATATAAATCTTGTTGCTATGCCATTAACTCAGAATTACATAAGCAATAAATGTCTAATTAGACTTGTAGTAGTGATGAGTTGTAAGCATTTATTGAGATTCAATAAGATCGATGTTACAGACTTGTGCTAAGGACCACAGCTTAATTAACTCCTTCATTCCTATTTCCATCAGTCTCTGCCATCTTTTATTTTATAGGGTGCTGACCTAGAGGAGTGATGGTGAAGGGAAGGAGGTGACCCAAGTACAGCACCTTAGGTAACCCCGGACTCACCAATAACAGGAATATGTGCGTGTGCATGTGAAGTCACTTCAGTTGTGTCTGACTCTTTGAGGCCCTGTGGACTGTAGCCCTCAGGCTCCTGTGTCCATTAGATTCTCCAGCAAGAATACTGGACTGGGTTACCATGCCCTACTTGAGGGAATCTTCCCGACCCAAGGATCGAACCCACGTCTCATATGTCTCTTGCACTGGCAAGTAGGTTCTTTTCCACTAGGGCCACCTGGGAAGGCCAACAAGAATATAGGGATGACTGCTTTCCAATGGGGTTGAATTTTAGGACTTTGGGTAACAGAATCATTGATTTCTAAAGGCCTTTTCTTGAAGATAAGTTTTGGGACTCAGCATGATTGGCAATATAGTCAGACCACTGGAGTAGCATAAGGTGAAAAATGAGCCCAGAATCAATCCTATGTTAGTTAGGGAAAGAAGAGAGGATCACTTACATACTGTGATTCTAGTCGTCATTGCTATTAAAAAAAAAAAAAATCTATCCTACTTCTCCCTCACACTGAAAATCAGTATGTAGTTATTCCTTTGAGTTCAAAGTAGTATTACTCTTTGAATCCTGGATTATATGGGATGGGCAAAAAACTGGAAACATAGGTAATTACACAAGATAAATGGATAATTATTACAAAAAGACAGAATATGTTCAATGACATTACACGATGTGCTCACTGTGTTGTCCCTTGTTAAAGAGCCAGATCTGAATGCATAGTGCAAAATTGCAAGAAACAGTTTATTAATGCAGCATGTCCATTTCTGTACATTCATGTATATGATACACTGCCTTATTTGTGTCTCTAATCTGCACTGAATGAACCTGTTTCTCTATTGTGCCCTGGAAGAAGTAACCAAATGCGTTCAATCTGCAAAAAAAGTAATTTATCTGTATTACTAGATTTTATGGTCACTCTGTATTTTAAGCCAGTAATATATATAACTATTCAACACTGTGTGGAAAATTAATCAAATTATTTATGTGGCCATAATGCCATGGAGAGACACTGACTTTAGAATGAGACACACCTGAATTAGAGGTCTGTTTTACATTCCTAGTTATATAAGCTTCTTCAAGTTATTTAACCTTTCTGGATATAATAATATTGACCCCATAGTGTTACTGGGGTGGGGGGTGAAGGCAATGTATAAAAAGTGCCCAGCACAAAGTTTCCTATGTTGTCGAAGGTAGACGTTACTCTTCTCTCTCCTACCCGTTTCCCTACCTCCCATGCTATTTCTCTGCTTTTAAGGCACTAACAATTATCTCCACTCCTTTCTTTTAGAGGGGGAAGCACAGGGTTCTAATTTTCACATGGGTATAGGGTTTAGCTCTGTAGAAGCCAGAGGTGGGAAGTGGAGGAAAGGCACAAAATCATAGAATGAGAAGGGGCCAGAATACTGGGGACGTAATTACTCTTCACATTTTTACCCTGGGCAAATCATGGCCTAATACAAGCCTCCCAAGGGACTCCAGTGTGAAGGTTGCAGGCAACAGGTTGCTCTGTTGACAGAGCTTAAGTATACTTCAGAGCAGCTGCTTTCTCTACTGGACCCTTCTGGGGCAAAACCACTGCCTACAATTGTGCATTCTTGCATTAGGCAGCACTGAGGAGACAACAGAACCCTCACGGGGTAAGCACTGGTCTCTGGGTTTTATTGCCTGTGGATCATTAATTTATGCATTCATTCATTCATCCATCTGCAACGTCCCCTTGGAGCTTCCCTCATTTCAGGATCTTTGCTAATCTCTATGGGTAGAGAGGTGATACAGAGAGGCTCACAGCTCCACATGTCTGCACTGCCTTCTCTTTGTAATCAGGTAAGCTGTGCCTGTTACAATATTTTCCAGAAATAGCAAGGTTTAGTACATAATTGGTTTGATTTTTGAAATAAATCATTCAAATTCTCACCTGCAAAGTCAAACTTAGTGAATAAAAAATTTGACTTTTTCCTAGAAAATTTAGTATTAGAGGCTATGGGCATGTATTTGATCTCCTTTTATTTCTCTCCTTGTTAGTGAGACTTGGGTACAGGAACCCAACTATGGAAAAAGGTCTAATTATCCAGGCCCTTTTATTTTCTCTAGTTTCAAGCTTTCCTCCGCCAGCTATAATCTCCACCAAAAGTTGATCAAGAGAAGAATTAGGTAAATTTCATTTTATTCCTTCTGTCCACAAGCAACTATTTTCTAAGTCTCTCCAACTATGGACTCAATGTTCTTCAAGCTCTAAAGGGGTGTAAAGAGACACAGGAAATATTCCCCACCTTCATGAGATTTTTCTCAGTCTAGAATGAATTCCTCAGAGAGAAGTAAAATTCACTTGGATGTAAAGATAGAGGCTGATAGTGTACTAAGCTTTGTGGTTCTAACTAATTTGAGATCAGAGGGCTTTTTTTTTTTTTCAGAGTTAAAGACAAATGTTTAATGAACCATGTTCAAACACAAGCAAATAAAGAAGCACAGGGCCCTGGGTTCTTCAGGTAAAACACTGAAGAAATGAAAAGGAAGAAATAACTAAGTTTAAGGAATATTACACTTTTAAAAAATCAATCATTGAAACAAATCTCTGAGACAGGCATTATTCTCATTTAATCTATGTAAAAACAAAGACACAGAGAAGAGGTAGACATATTTCTTAATCTCTCTGTAATCACATAGGAATTGAGTACTGAAGTGTGTGGTTTCAGAGCTTCCACCCATACAAAATATGTGTGAGTGCTTTAGTTGTGTCTGACTCTTTGTGACCCAATGGACTCTAGCCCACCAGGCTCCTCTGCCCATGGGATTCCAGGCAAGAATACTGGGGTGAGTTATCACACCCTACTCCAGGGGATCTTCCTCACCCAGGGATCGAGCCTGTGTCTCCCGTATTTCCTGCATTGCAGGTGGATTCTTTACTACGGAGCCATGGGGAAAGCCCAAAGAGACACTAAATGGGACCTGCACGAGGTCTTGACAGATGGGGACCATTTGCCTTGGAGTACAGGAGGAGGGCAAACATTTCAAGAAGCATTAGCCATTTGGAGGACAGTGAGGAGGCTGGTGAGACAAACATGGACTGCGGATAACAGAAGAAAATATTTTATTTAAAGTGAGCTGTATTCCCTGGCACTTTTTCAGGAGAATCACTGATCTTCTTTATATAGTATACTTTTTTATGGGATGCATAAATATGTTTTTATTTCTACTCCACTTGGAGCATGCTACACAGAACGACCCAAGTAAGAAGTAGATCAATGGTACTGACACATGCAGTTTGGAGTATTTTGTGATTTATGTACCTCAAAAACAAATGAACACTTTCTGGGAACTGTGGATCTTTGAAAGTGAAGGGGAAATTTAACAGTCAACCAAGAAGATGTATAAACCATAAGCTTACTATTCCTAATGACCTAGTCTCAAAATACATAAAACAAACTTTAAGAGAATTACAAAGAGAAAGACTAATCCAAAATGATAGTGGGAGATCTAATATATTTCTCTCAGAAACTGATAGATCAAGAAAACAAAAGAAAGTTAGTAAAAATGTAGAAGATTTGCAAGGCATAACTTAAAATCTCGATCTAATAGTAAATATGGAATTTTGTTCCCAACAGACCAAGAATGCATTCTTTTAAAGATCCTATTGAATTTTTATAAAAATTGATAACATGCTAGGTCATGAGAAGAGTCTCAACAAATTCCAGAGAATCTATTCATATGGTCCATATTTTCTTATCACATATAAATAATTAAATTAGAAAACAACAATAAAAAGACAGTTGAAAGCAACAACAGCTGTCCTACTTTTAGAGGAGAAATATATTTCTGAAAAACTTAAGTGTGAAGGAGGACAAATATAAAAACTAAAAGTTAATATTGAATAAAAAATAGTACTACATTTCTAAATGTGACTAAAAGCAGTACATTGTAGAAAACTTGTCATCTATAAATTCATTTCTGTGTCAACAAACTGTGAATTGGATTTTTCATGAAACTTTAAAAGTTCTATTTTTCATGAGATAAAAAATAATCAAGAATAGTCAATAGCTAAAACTGTTCTCAAATAAAAACAAAGGGTACACAATTAAGCTACTTAACATCCAAATTAGTTATAAATCTACAGTAACTAAGGTAAGGTATGACAAACAGAGCATCAGAACAGAATTGAGAGCTGAGGAGTGAAACAGACATGTATGGACCCCATGTATATAATGGAGGAGAAAAAAATCAGATAGAGAGATGAGATAACATTAATAAATAACCATTGCATTGGAAAAACTCATTTCATGTTTAAAAAAAAGTAAAACTAGATCACTACCTCACATTATATGTGAACATAATCTCCCAATGGATTAATAACTATAATCTGAAAAAAACACTACAAAATTAGAAGAAAATATCAGAGAATGTTTTATGATCTCAGAATAGGGAATAATTTCTCAAACAAGACAGCAAAGACCTAAGTTGAAACAAAAAAAGTATTGTTTGACTATTCAAGTTTTAGAAAGACACAGTAAAATTAAAATATAAGTGAGGAAGTAGAAGGAACAAAGGTACTGTATTTTAACACATGTGACAGATAAAAGAGTATCATCCAGAATAATCTATATTACACATAAAAAGGAAAAAAGATAAAATATTACAAGAAAATCGTCAAAGAATATTAGTAGTCAATTTTCTCTAAAGAGGAAAATTGGTAAAAATTAAGAATCATGACCATAACCAGCACTGGCAAGGAAGTGATTATTTAGAGAAAAGGGAATTCTAGTATTTTGTTTGTGGGAGTGTAATTTGGAAAGCAATTTTGCAATAGTTCTTAAAATTGAAAGTGTGCATACTCAACAAATTCACTTGTAGGTGTATATCCTGGATATATTATTTTACATATGCCCAAGGGAACATGTGGAAGGATGTTATTGCAGTTGGTAATAATAAAAGGTTGAAAACAACTCAAATGTTTATGACTAGAAGGACAGAAAAGTAAACTGCGGAATACTAGGCAACTATTAAAATGAATGGACTAGGTCTTCATGTATCAATGTGGATAGCTCTTCAAAGCATAATTTTGACTGAGAAATCAAACTTGAGTGTCACATACACTATGAAACCATTCACTGTAAGTTTAAAACACAGAGAACAATATTCTATATTTTTATAAAATGATAGGTAACAAGATATTAAAAGTCTTCTGTTTCCCAGTTTAGAAAAGGCAAAAGGCAGACATGCTGTCACATTTTACAAAGAGGCACTGATGCCAGAGGCACAGGGCTTGCAAAGAAGCCATCTGAAGCCCCGATACGAGCTCCTTACTTGCTCACAAGCCTCGTCCTTAAAAAAGGATGGAAAAGTCAAGAGAGAAAATGGAGATTAGAGAAAAGTTTGCTTCCTAATAAGTGCCACTGAGAGTCTCCCCTGCCTCTATCATTTTGAGAAGGGTGAGGTACACGCACGTCCATCTTAAGTCAGGTCAGCGGCACTTCACGGGAACCACTCGGAAGTTGATGGTCTCCATAGCTGTTTGTTGAACACAGTGGGTTGATATGAGGTGGAGTCTCAGCAATCAAAAGTTAAGTGGATATGTCCACCAAGGAAAGAGGCTCTACTGGGAATGACCTGGACCACCAGCATCAAGAATGCATCACTGTTTCCCTTGGACAAAATAAGAGCCATGAAGAAGAGTCTACCGTTAATCGACTGATTCACACAACAAATACTTGTGCTCGTGCCCTCAGTCACTCAGTCATGTTTGACTATTTGCAGCCCCATGGACTGTGACCCGACATGCTCCTCTGTCTGTGGGATTTTCCAGGTAAGAATACTGGTGTGGGTTGCCACTTCCTCCAGGGGATCTTCCCAACCCAGGGATCGAACCCACATTTCGTGCATCTTCTGCATTGGCAGATAGATTCTTTACCACTGAGCCACATGGGAAGCCCCAACAAATACTTACTAGGTGCCTGTTAAATGCCAAGAACTATTCTAAATATTTGATGATTTTTGTGATATAGTGTAATGATGTTGTAGTATTTAATGATATAGTGTAATAGAATGTTGTACGTGCTATAGGAGCAGAGAAAGGGCAATAAAACTTCTAACGTAAGGTGGGTGAATAGGGTGAACTTTTAAATCCGGGTGTCAGAATAGGCTTTACCGAGAGTATAAAATCTGCACAGACCAGGAGGAGGTAAGAGAATCTGCCATCTGTATTTTGAGTAAAACCTATTCTAGGCAGAATAGTCCTTAAGAATATCCTAGAAGGAACCATGCATGGTATGTTCAAAGTGCAGCAAGGGGCCACAGTGCCTAGAGTAGAGTGAGCATGAGGTAAGAAATAGGAAATAAAGCCTGAGGTCAGAGAGGTAATGGGCCAAAGAGGTGGAAGACTGGGTGGCCAATTTATAAAGGGCTACACAGGCCCTTATGAATTCTTTTTTACTCTGAGTGAAAACTGGACCTCTGTAGGGCCCTGAGCAGAGATGCTGATATGATCTGTTTGTGTTCTGATGGGTCTCTTTAGCTGCTGTATTGAGAATGGACTGTTGAGTGGCTATGATGGAAGAAGGGAGATCAGCTGATAAGATTAGATGAAGTAACCCAGGGGAGAGATGACGATGGTCCAGACAAGGGCAGTAGGAATGGATATGGTGAGAAGAGGTCAGATTCTGGGGACACATTCACACACACAAACATGTAAACTTGGACTTTCCTGGTGTTACAGTGGATGAGAATCTGCCTGCCAATGCAGGGGACACCGGTTTGATTGCTGCTCCAGGAAGATTATACATGGCATGGAGCAACTAAACCCACGTGGCGCTGCTAACGAGCCTGTGCTCAAGAGCTGTGAGCTGCAACTACTGAAGCCTGTATGCCTAGAGCCTGGACTCCTCAACAAGTGAAGCTGCTGCAATGAGAAGCCCATAGACCACGGTGAAGAGTAGCCACCCCCCCGGCCCCCGCTAGAGAAAGCTTGTGCACAGCAACAAAGACCCAGCGCAGCCAAAATAAATTAATTTTAAAAATGTAAACTTGCATGAAGTCAACTTTAAAGCACTACTGAAGAACACAAATCATTTAGCAAATGGAAAGCATAACATATCCTAGGATAGGAAGACTCAACATTATACAGATAATTCTCCATTAATTAATTTAGAAATAAAATGTAATCCTAAAGATATTTGAATTAGAGAGGTTGATTCTAATCTCCAGTGGAAAGACTGATGTATTTGTCAATAAAGTAAAAGGAAATGTCTTCTCGGAAAAGAACATCATAAACAAAGAGGAAAGACAGATGACAAATTTGGAAAAAAATTCCAACTGATAGCACTAGAGTAATTTTGTTAATATATAAAGAGCTCCAACAAATAAATAAATAATAAAAGTCAATAATTCAATAGAAAAATATATAAAGAAAATGGATTAGCAGTTAAAAGAAAATACAGATGGATTTTAAACATATGAAATGATTCTCAACCTGCTCTAAAACTTTTTTATTTTAATTGTAAAACTATAACGTGACACCATTTTTCACCTCTGTGTCTTTTGATCTAGAAATCCAACTTTCAGGACTTATTCTATAGATAGACCTACCTTTATCCGGCTGAAGCAATAGAAGTATAAGAATACTCACTGTGGTATTGCTTTGAATTATCAAAAAATTAAAGACTGGTTATATAATGCGCATTAAACCATGCAACATTACATCATAGAACATTATATATCTGTCTAAAACAAAGAGGCAGGGATATATACTTAGATGGAAAACTCTCCAATAGGAAAAAAAGAAAAGTTAAGCAAATCAGTGTGTAAAACACACTAAAGTTTCTTAAAGGCATACGTGTGTGTACATTTCTGGAATAAGGTAAATGGCAGTTACCTCTCAGAATAGGAATGGGACAACTAGAGAAGAGAGATTTACTTTCACTATAATATCTTTAAAATTTTTGCGACGTGGCTAATTACTGATCCAAAAATATAAGTGATTTTTAAAAAGTCAAAGTAGATGTGAGAAAAGCACAGGCAAATTGTTTAGAAAAGATCAAGAAAATTAAGGTTTTAGAGGTGTGATTAATGATTCTCTGAGGTGAGCTTGAAAATGAAACAAGTCAACACTTCTGTGGAATTATTTCGAATTCTGCAAATTCACTTGAAATCCACCAGATGGCACAAGAAAATACAATGTGAACAAAATTGGAGACGTTGGTGGAGGTAATAAACCAGGGTTGGTGAGAAACCAGACTAACCAGAACAGAGGTTTGCTTCAGATTGAGTCTTAACGCATTCAAATTCCAGACTAGCCATGGTCCTCAGGAGCATGATATTGTCAAATGCCAGATAGGTGATGCTAGGGAATCACCAAGCAATGTTGTTGATTAGAAACAAGAATTATCTATTTATCACAGCCTTTGCATGAATGCCTTATTGAGCCTTCACTTCTTCCGTGTAGAACTCTTTTCTTTCTCTTTTTTCCCCCCTCCTTAATCCATACTTAATGCCTTATGAAAAGAGGTATTTGTTTCTTGGTAAGCCATATTTCTTTAATTAAAGGAGGAGGGTTGGGAGAGGTCTGCTGGAAAAGGAGAAACCTCTGGTTTCACAATATGCACTATTTATGAGGGTGCTTTGCTGTTGAAACCTATTAGAGGCCAGCCTCTTGCCCTCCCAGGAGACAATTACTGTCCTGCATAACAATTTGAAGCAAATATCGGATGTGGTCAAAAGAACAGTTGTGGCCCTCTCTCCAGCAACCGTTTCTGCTTAGATTTCTTAATTGTTTCCACCACTTCCTTTCCTCGGCTTGTGGCCTTCTGGGTTCTGCAGGATCCTAAGTTTTAATAAAAGCCTCCCTTCCCTCTGGAATTCACATGTGCCAGCAGACACTTCCGGGACCCTGGAGATGCTTGCAGCACCTTAGGGCAGTCCTTTCAGCCAACATGTTCATGCAGTGTATGCGTGCCTGGAAGTCTCCGTGATGCCATGCCTTCTTCTTGACCAGTGGGAAGAAAGTGCAGCTGGTACTTTCCTTTCTTCCATGTCCGGAGTGCTGGTTTGTTCTTAGTCCCTGGTGGGAGGGTCTTTGTCAATTGCGTTCTCCTCTCATCTTCTTTCAACTTTTGTCTCCAGTGCTGCCTTTGCAATAATTCACCGGGTAAAACTGGACATCAAAGAAAGGGACTGGACAGGATGAATTTGAAGGGTGCAGTTTTCAGCCCTTAAGTACCCAGGTAGGGAGATATTTGCAGGACACCTAGAGTTACCACGCTATCCAGTATTTTAATCCTCTATTTTTTTCCACTAAAATTAGAGACCAGACTTGCTATCCATACTGCCTTTGACCTGCTGACAAGATGCTGGAACTGAAGGTGTTGGGGCAGGCTGGACCAGGTGTTAGTGTGCAGGACTAGGAATCACAGCATCTAATGTCACAGCGTCTAATGTGACCTCCGTTTAGGAATGTACTCACTAACCTGGGATGATAAGGTCCTCACCTCTGCAATGATAGTATCAGTCAACCCCACCTCAAAGAACTTGTGAAGAAGGATAAATTTAATTTATTTAAAAGAATCTCAAGTTTTTAAATGTTATGCATATATGGGATATCAAAACAGCAATTACAGCGACAGTGGAACTCTGTTATGTTTGAGAGATATGTTGATAACAAGTTCTGGCTCTGATGGGAGCTATGAAATACTGATATGGTGAATCTGGCAAGATGTGAGGCCAACAGAGGCTGAATATCTGGACACAGTTAAGGTCAGCTGCTGGGCAAAAGGAAATCACTGTTGTTCCCTCTGACCCAGGCTCAGTGCAGGGGAAGCTCCTTCTGCCAGAGGTAGAGAGCTGGCTGCCTTTTAGGTCACTGAAATTTTTCAGTTAAAATACAATGCAAAATGTTGACAAGATATTGCCTCAGTTTTTCTTGCTAAAGAATGACAGACCAGAATCAAATGCTTCTGTTTCCCTAATTGTGTTTTAAACAGTTCTGAGCATCTGCCAGTTGTGTATCCTGATTCTTTGTTTTCCACTGGATTTGAAAGGCAGTTGTTAACAAGTCTGGAATTGCACACATAGTTCTCTCCAAACTGCTTCTTTCTGCTAGTTTGTGTGTTCAGTCATTCAGTTGTGTCCAATTCTTTGCAACCCTTTGGACTATAGCCCACCAGGCTCCTCTGTCCATGGAATTCTCCAGGCAAGAATACTGGAGTGGGTTGCCATTTCCTTCTCCAGGGGATCTTCCCCCCCGCCCCCACCCGGGGACTGAAAGTGCATCTCCCATGTCTCTTGCACTGCAGGTGGATTCTTCAGAATCACTATCTATGCAAACCACTTTCCTATACTCTCCACAGTCTATGGCAGGATTTGGTTTTGTTTTGTTTTTTTAAAGTACCCTCACCATTAGCGCTATAGTCATATGCTATGTTACATATTTACATATTTACCAACCTACGGTCTATAGAGTACAAAGAACTTTCATAGATAGTTACAGCACTCTGCAGTATAGATATTACCTCTCTTTTTTTTTTCCAGTGAAGAAACAGACTCAGAGGGAACTGCTGATTTGAAAAGAGTTGTAGTTTGTAAACTCAAGCCAAAATTAGGACTCAGCCCTATATTCCAGCCTTCCTTTAGCAATTCCATATACTAAGTGCCAACAATGCTACAAACATAGGCATTTCATCCTGCTGAATGGGAGAGATGACACATGGTATCTGTCATGTGGCATTTAGTCACGACGCATTTACTGTTCTATAGTAGCTTTTCCAAAATATGTTGGAATGGGTAGCCTCTAAGACTGTTCAGAAAAAAAATCTTCCCTGTTCAAATATGCTTGGAAAATGCTGCATATTATATACCCTGTTATCCTGCTATGGGCACACTAGGGTTTTAAAGGCTTTGGTGAAGTCTGTTTTACCTTGTTTGAACCCCATATTTCTTAAGGCTATTATTTGAGCATAGACTTCCTTATATAACATCTATTAAAATCCTGCAGAATTAGTGTGCTATGCATGGAATACACTTTTAGAGACATGTATGTGTAAGATAAGACATAAAAAATGATTTGAGGGAATTTGAGGCAGTCAGAGAAGGTAATAAGATGGGATATAAATTAGTCAAGAAAAAGTAAGAGAGAAAAAGAGACAGCTTGGTTGACGGATTCAGGCAGGAGTCTTGGAGCTGCACGTCTGTGTGCCCTGCCTCTTCTAGCTACTCATATAGGTAGTTACCCTGTACCTCAATTTCCTTGCCTCTGAGTTGAAGGGGTTTGCCTGGAAGATCTCTAAAGTTGTTTCTCAACATAATGATTAGTCACTTTCCCCCAAAGATGTTGAGACTAACTCCATGAACATTTTTATTTCTAACTTTTTACTTTAAGGTACCTTGAAACCTACAGAAAAGCTGTAAAAATAGTACAGAAGGAATTTCCGTATAACCTTTCTCCAGATTGTTTGCATTCTCCACATCTCCATTGTTTGCATTCTCCCCCATTTGTTTTATTGTTCTCTCTGTCTCACTCTTTCTCTCATATTCTTCTTTTTGAACCCTTTGAGAGTAAGTTGGAGATAACATGCTCCTCTACCCTTAAAAACTCCAGAGTACCACTCTCTTATACATGTACAGTACAGTTATCAAAGTCAGGTACTTAACATTGATACAATACAGCTACGTACCTCATAGTCAATAATCAAATTTAATCAGTTCTCCCAATCTGGTCTTTACACCTCTTCTTTTCCCTGAGCTCAGCTACCTTATTATAGTGGGCAAAGTTAAGTTTACACTGAAATAATTTATCCACATAAAAAGAAATAAATGGATTATCTCACTTCCCCTTTTTCTCTTGTTACAAAACTAGATAAAGGGTGGAAGAGACAGAGAGTAAAAACTGAAAAATGTTAAGAAATAAACTTTGCAAGGCAAAAATAGACAAATGGTACCTAATCAAACTTAAAAACTTTTGCACAGCAAAGGAAATCATCAACAAAATGAAAAGACAATCTATAGAAATGGGAGAAAATATCTGCAAATGATGCAACTAATAAGGGGTTAATATCCAAAATATACTAACAGCTCACACAACTCAATATTGAAAAAACAACAACCCAATTAAAAAATGGGCAGAAAACCTAATAAGCATTTTTCCAAAGAATACATACAGATGGCCAACAGGCAAACAAAAAGCTGCTCAACATTACTAATTATTAGAGAAATGCAAATCAAAACCGCAATAAGGTATTGCCTCACACTGTCAGAATGGCCATCATCAAGAAGTCTACAAATAATAAATGCTGGAGAAGGTGTGGAAAAAAGGGAACCCTTATGCACTGTTGGTGAGAATGTAAATTGGTGCAGCCAGCCACTACGTAAAGCAGTATGGAGGTTTCTTTAAAAAGAGCTATCATTTGATCCAGCAATCCCACTCCAGGGTATATTCAGAAAAAATGAAAACTCTAATTCAAAAAGGCACATGCACTTCAGTGCTCATAGCACCACTATGTACAACAGCCAAGACGTGGAAACAACCCAAATGCCCATCAACAGACAACTGGCTTAAGAAGACATGGTATACACACACACAGTCACACTCGCGCATGAGCGTGCATACATACACACACACTGGACTATTATTCAGCCATAGAAAAGAATGAAACATTGCCATTTGCAGCAACATAAATGGACCTAGAGAATATTTACTAAGTGAAATCAAACAGAGAAAGACAAATACTCTACAATGTCACTCACACGTATAATCTAAAAAATAATACAAATGAATCTATGCACAAAACAGAAAAAGACTCATAGACAGAGAAAACAAACACGGGTTACCAAAGGTGAGAGGGAGGGGGAAGGAACAAATTAGGAGTATGGGATAAACAGATACAAACTATCATACATAAAATAGGAAATCAGAATTTACTGTGTAGCACAAGGATTAATATCTTTTAATAACCTATAATGGAATACTATCAGAAAAAACGGCTGAATCACTATGCTGTACGTCTGAAACGTGCACGATATTCTAAATCAACTGTTGCTTTTTGTTGTTGTTTGGTCACTCAGTCGTGGTGAGAGGTGGGAACTCCGACTCTTTTGTGACCCCATGGACTGTAGCTCACCAGGCTCTTCTGCCCGTGGAATTTTCCAGACAAGAATACTGGGGCGGGTTGCCATTTGCTGCGCCAGGGGATCTTCCCAACCCAGGGATCAAACCGTGTCTCCTGGGCCTCTTGTACCAGCAGGTGGATTATTTACCACTGAGCTACCTGGGAAGCCCCATTAAGAAAGATGGGCTTATATATGCTTTAAATACTTAAATATTTTACTTAGGGTTTCATTTTTCCCTAGGGAGAGAGATTAATCTTCCAGCACTGTACGGTTGTTGAAAAAGCACAGACTTTGAAGTCCTAGGAATCAAATGTCAGTTCAACTACTTATTAGCTGAGTATGCCCTTTAACCCCTCTGGACCTGATTTATAAGATGTTAATAACACAGACTCAAATAGAGGATGCAGGAAGCTGACATGTACAGTGGTGGTCCTGTCTCTCCCACCTCTGCATCTTCTGTATCCTCAGCTTCTCCTCTATATTGAATGCTAAGTCTAGTATCAACTCACTATGATTTGCTGGTCACCTGAGACTTAGGGAGAAGAAGTTACAGGAATAGGAATATCATAATCCTACAGAACACCTCAATAACGGCAGTTTTGATGTGTCAGCTTGGAGTTTTATTGGGATTTATTTATCTCTTTGGATCCCAGCAAAGAGTGAGGAGAGCAGTTGTTATTGTTGTTTTCAACCCCACGGACTGTAGCCTGCCAGGCTCCTCTGTCCATGGGGTTTCATAGGACTGGAAAAGGTCAGTTTTCATTCCAATCCCAAAGAAGGGCAATGTCATAGAATGTTCAAACTACCACACACCTGCATTTATTTCACATGCTAGCAAGCTAATGCTCCATATCCTTCAAGCTGGGTTTCAACAGTACATGAACCGAGAACTTTCAGATGTTCAAGCTGGATTTCGAAAAGGCAGAAGAAGCTTAAATGCAACAATCTGAGTTTCACAATAAAGGGTTTGACTACAGGTGCTATGGAAGTGGATTCAAGTCTCTGGGAAGTCTGGGTCTGCTGCTAAGATGAAGTTGGTTGAAAAACTCTGTGTGTATGTGTATGTGTGCACACAGTTTAGAAACCTCCATTTTCTTGGGGAAAAATTTACTCTCCTCAGAGATCAACTGAGGAATTTTGGCTAAGTCAAGTGTCTGTGGGGGACCATTCTTATCTGGAGCCTGAACTGAGACTGGAGGCCAAAGGGAAGCACCATTTCAGGAATCATGAAGTGTGTTGTGCCTTTGACTTTGGAAAATTAATATGAAGAGGCCGGAATGGCCACCACTCTCATTCTTCTTTTATTTTATTAAAAAAATAATAAAAATATTTTTAGCCATGCTGGGAGCTTGTGGGATCTTAGTTCCCTGACCAGGGCTTGAACCTATGCCCCCTGCAATGGAAGCAAGGAGTCCTCACACACTGGACTGCCAGGGAATTCCCCTCATTCTTCTTTTAAAAAGCAGACTGCGGACACATAGTCAGAAATAGCTAACAAATGCCAAATACATCTTAGTCCATCATCTCTAGGCACAATTTGTTGATGTAGAGAGAAGGCAGCAGCCCTTGAACCATTCTTTTGGCTACAGTGGGTGGCAAAATAATAAGGGGGCCAGGGTAGGAAAAAGATGAAACAAAAATGATGAATCGAGACTATTTTCTTCTAAGGGGAGTGGAGGAAAGCAGTGGTTCCCCCACACCACACTCCTTCCCCAACCAGTACAGACTTGCTTGACACAGTGACTGGCATTTCCGTTCTCAGGTAGGAATATTCCAAGTAAGAAACTTGCTCATGCAACTGTGTTTTTATGGACTTGTGTGATATGTCCAATGAATTGAGTTAATTCATTCTTTAACTTAACTGGCAAGATCTAATGGTTCACACTGAAAGCATGAATAACCATTTTGTTCCTTGAATGACTCTAGTTTAATGCTCCTGATGTCAGTGTATTTTGCCCAGGGTAAAACATGCTATATGAATTATTCACTGCTTGATGGATGAATGGGGCCATGTTTGCCCTCAGAATGTTAGCTGTGGTTATCTGACACGATGGGGCACAGTGGATGCCTACAAAGAACAATGGATAATTTAGACTGTGGTTTCAGGGCTCAGCCATTGCAGTTAAGATCTTTATAGAAAGCACGCACCTTTTTGTCTTGCACCACACATCACGATGGCCTCCATGAGCCAAGAAAGTCTTGGCCTTTAAAAAAAAAAAAAAAAAAAGAGCTAAGTACGGTTCTGCATCAAGCACTTTTATCTTTGGTTAAATCTTGTTTAGTGGAATACAAAAGGCAGTAAGGGATAGAAATGCATTTAAGAAGAATTTAAAATAAATAAGGATATTGGTAATTTTCATTATGGTGATTTCACCAGTGTGAAATCAAACATTTTTGATGAAGAAGGAACAATGTATGACTGATAATAAGAAATCTTAACTTTGATTTTAGATTGAAGGTGATATACACCTCTCTGCCTTAAGAGCATTTAGGGTGAGTTATCTCCCTGGCTAAGTGGAAAGAGCCTGACTTTGCATTGAATTGCATTCTGTTTAATGAGAATGATTTATAATCTGGAAAGACAGTTAATGCAACTTAGTGGGAGCTGATAAATGAACCACTGAGTTTACTTATACATGTAAGTGGGGCATTAATCTTGACTTTGAATTTCCCCATTGGGCTCTCATTATAACCATTTGTGACAATGTTAGCGACAGAAAGAAATGATTGGCAAGTTTTAATGATTGGCAAAAATTTTCTAAATGTCTTTATACTTTACAAACACAATAAATAAGGTTTGAGATTGAAACACAGATTAAGCTGGCTTTTATCCTTTCACTGTTTTTGTTAAATTGTCACACACATTCAAAAGCCATGGTGAGACAAAGTTAAAATCCCAGCTGGGCTTTGGGTCTCCCTGCAGCTGAGTTGGGTGACTCCAGAAGAATCTTCTTGGCCTCTGTTTCCTACTTATAAATCCACTGGAGACAGTGTCCACTCATGGTTCAGGTAGCTCTGGCCAAGAGGTACAGTACATGGGGCTACAGGGGTCTATCCTTGTTGTGGATGAAGAGGTAATTCTCAGAGAAAGAAAAACAAGGGCTGGAAAGACACCTACAGTAGGATGAATAACGGCTCCCCAAAGACATCTATAGGGTTCCCAGGTGGCTCAGTGGCAAAGAACCTGCCTGCCAATGCAAGAGACACAGGAGACGAGGGTTCGATCCCTTGGTCAGAAAGATCCCCTGGAGGAGGAAATGGCAACCGAGTCCAATATGCTTGCCTGGGAAATTCCATGGACAGAGGAGCCTGGAGGGCTACAGAAGAGTCAGACAGGACTGACAGACTAAACCATTACTACCAAAGACATCTGCAACTAGTTTCAGAAGCTGTGACTACTGCATGGCCAAAGGGCCTTACAGATATGATGGGGTTAAGGATCTTGAGACGAGGAGATTATCTTGCATTATCTGGATGGGCCCCAAAAGTAATCACAAGGGTCCTTGTGTGTGGGAGCCAAGAAGGTCAAAGGAGGAAGCAGGAGAGATGGTAACAAAAGCAAGAGGTTGTCGTGATGAGACGAAGCAGTCATGAGCCAAGGAATGCAGGCATCCTCCAGAAGCTGGAAAAGGCACAGAAACAGATTCTCCCCCTGGGCCTCCAGAAGGAGCCACTCCTGTCCACACTCTGACTGTAGCTCAGCAAAATGATTCTGGACTCATACTCTCCACTACTGTATGAGAAGAAATTTGTGTTTTTTATGACATGGAGTTTTTGATAATTTGTAGTAGTAGTAATGGGAAATGAATCCAATACCCAGTGGGTTCTGACATCCTTAGTCTCATTGTTATCTTCCTGCTCCTCAGCCCCCACATCAGCTTTAAAGCCCAATTTCATGATGTCATCCTACACAGTCTTTGTTAGTTCACTGTTAAGGAACTGTGGAAATACAGACCATCATGTCACTTCTTCTGAATCAGAAGACTGTGTTTTTGGAAACACTGTACTCTGTATGGAGGTCTGCTTCCAAAAGGAAGTGGAGCCTTTCACTTTATATATTGTAATGCTCAAGTAATTGTTGATGCAAGGATAAATAAATGAACACAGAAAAAAAAAAAAGCCACTGAGAACTGACAAGTAACTCAACTGTTTCTGTGTATATGTGCTAAATCACTTCAGCAACTGTTTCTGCTTAGTTTTAAATGACTTTCTGTGCTAGATCCCATTGTAAGAAACAACAAATGGGAAAAATCAACCATTGGGTTCTAAATTAGTCTTGTTTTCATTTGCGTCTAATAAAAAAATTCTCAAGGTGAACCTAACCTTTTTTTCCAAAATAACTCTTTGAGCTTTTAGGAGCTATGTCTGCAAAAGATAGGTTTTCTTTTTACTTATTTCCCCCTGCATTAGTATCAGTTAGAACACACATCACTACAAAAACTCACTTTATAGAGGGAAGCATGTCAGGTTCATTGTGGTTTGATACTCTTGGTCCTGTAGTGAGGTGCAATGTTGGGTTTTCGATTCTCAGCTATTCTACCCATTTCTTAATGTGGGGAGGGAGAGAGAGAGAATTACTTAAAAATGTAAAGTCTCTTGAGCTTCAGGTGACCAATGCCAGGCATCTTCTAGTCTTCATTCTCCTTCAGTAGCATCTTCCCATCTTGAAACTCTCTTCTTTTTCATTCCTGCACCTTTGCTCTTCCCCGATTTCCGTCCTACCTGTCTAGCTGTTCATGCAGCAGCTCTTCTTCCCAGCTTTCTCGTTAATTGTAGGCATTTCCCTAGTCTCAGTTCTTACTTCTTGCCCTCTTTCTTCTCAGTGGTTACCTCTGCTTTGATGACAACTCAAGATTCTTCTTTTATCCTAATCTCTAATCCAGGTTAGAAAACCAACCACCAGACAATGCTATTTGGGTTAGTTCTTTACCTTGAGTAAAGCTACAACTTTCAACATGTACCAGGATCTCTTCTGTTCCAGGACCCGCATACATGCTTTTCCCTCTGACTAACATTTTTTCCTTCTTGTTTCTCTATCAAATTCCTATAGATCACAATTTAAATGTCCCTTCCTTACGGAAGCATTCCCTGATCACCCAGACTAGATCAAATCCCCGTTTAGGCTCTCTTAGACTCAGCCGAAAAAAGAAATATCTCTTTGAGAAATAAAAATATGGGAAAAAAACCTGGTTGTTTGAGAAGGAAATCAGCTTCAGTTAAAGGAAAATTATGAAGCGCATCAATTGGGACCAAATTTTTTGTTTCTCAGAAACCATGTTTGTTTCTCAGAAACAATGTTTATAGGGAAGGTGAATTTACAACATAGTTAAATCAAGAGGTTTGCTTAGACAGCTCAGTGATGAAGCAAAGGTCTTTGTTGCTATTGTTGTTCAGTTGCCCAGCTGCGTCCGACTCTTTGTGACCCCCATGGACTGCACCCCTCCAGACCTCCCTATTCCTCACCATCTCCCAAAGTTTGCCCAAATTCATGTCCATTGCATCGGAGATGCCATCCAGCCATCTCATTCTCTGACACCGTCTTCTCCTTCTGCCCTCAATCTTTCCCAGCATCAGGGAATTTTACAATGAGTTGGCTGTTTGCATCAGGTGACCAAAATACGGGAGCTTCAGTTTCAGCATTTGTCCTTCCAATGAGGATTCAGCGTTGATTTCCTTTAAGATTGACCGGTTTGATCTCCTTGCTATTCAAGGGACTCTCAGGAGTCTTCTCCAGCACCACAGTTCGAATGCATCAATTCTTTGGTGCTCTGTCTTCTTATGGTCCAGCTCTCACAAACCTATGTGACCACTGGGAAGACCATAGCCTTGCCTATACAGACTTTTGTCAGCAGAGTGACATCTCTGCTTTTCAACACACTGTCTAGGTTTGTCATAGCTTTCCTGCCAAGAAGCAATCGTCTTCTGATTTCATGGCTGCGGTCATCATCCACAGTGATTTCAGAGCCCAAGAAGACGAAATCTGTCACTACTTGCACTTTTCCCTCTTCTATTTGCCGTGAAGTAACGAGGCCAGCCAGATGCCATGATCCTAGGTTTTTTAACACTTAGTTTTAAGCTGGCTTTTTCAGTCCTCTCCTTCACCCTCATCAAGAGGTTTAGTTCCTTTTTGCTTTTTGCCTTGAAAGTGGCATCATCTGCATATCTGAGGATGTTGATGCTTCTCCCGCCTATCTTGATTCCAGCTTGTAACTCATCCAGCCCAGCATTTTTCATGATGTGCTCAGTGTAAGTTAAACAAACAGGGTGCAACAGACAGCCTTGTCATACTCCTTTCTCAATCCTGAACCATTTATTCCATACAGGGTTTGCTTCTTGACCCACATACAGATTTGGGTATTGACCACTTGGTGACGTGCATGTATAAAGTCATCACTTGTGTTGTTGAAAAAGGGTGTTTGCTATAACCAGAGCATTCTCTTGGAAGAATTCAGTTAGCCTTTGCCCTGCTTCAGTTTTTACTCCAAAGAAAAACTTCCCTGCTACTCCAGGTATCTCTTGACTTCCTACTTTTGCATTCCAATCCTCAGTGATGAATAAAATATCTTTTTTAGGTGTTAGTTCTAGGAGGTCTTCTAGGTCTTCAAAGAACTGATCAACTTCAGCTTCTTCAGCATCATTGGTAGGGGCATAGACTTGAATCACTGTGATGTTGAACAGCTTGCCTTGGAAATGAACCAAGATCATTCTGTCATTTTTGAGGCTGCACCCAAGTGCTACATTTTGGACTCTAAGTATGGCTGGATATGATGTGCTCTGATCTCCAGCATCTGCAGTTGTTATATACTTTTAAGTCAGAGCTTGTCTTTACCCATCTGACATTTGAAACTCAATGTTTAGATAATCGTGGAAAATCATAAATCATGGGTAGTATAAAAGATAATAGCTGTTTATGAACTGTACCTATTTTTAACTACTTTGCATATAACTGAACTGAAAAGGAACTCTTGAGTTTTTAATGAAAAGTTTTCTCTCTATCACTGACCTCTTTATTCTGCCACACAAGGTAATTAAAAAATCAATTGTATTGTGATATAATCCACATACTATACAATTTATCCATTTGAAGAATAATAGTCAATGGCTTTGAGTTCAGAGCTGTGCATCCATCTCCATAATCAATTTTAGTACATTTTCATCACCCTGACAAGAAATTCTACATCTTTTAGCTGTCGCTCCTCAATCCTCCCAACCCCCAGCCCCAGTCAACCACTAATTGGGTTTCCGTCTTGATGGATTTGCCTATTCTGAACATTTCATGTAAGTAGAATCATACAATATATGATGCTTTGTGAACTGACTTCTTTCACTTAGCATAATGTTTTCAAAGTTCATCCGTGCTGTAACATCATGACTAAGTACTTCATGCATGCTGTGCTGTGCTTAGTTGCTCTTGTGTCTGACTTTTTGTGACCCCATGGACTGTAGCCCGCCAGGCTCCTCTGTCCATGGGGACTCTCCAGGGAAGAATACTGGAGTGAGCTGCCATGCCCTCCTTCAGGTGATCTTCCCAACCCAGGGATCAAACCCAGGTCTCCCGCATGGCAGGCAGATTCTTTACCGTCTGAACCACTTGGGAAACTGTAAGTACCTCATACCTTTTTGTAACTGAATAATATTTCATTGTATGGATGCTCCACATTTTATTTACCCACTCATTAGCTGATGGACACCTGTGTGTTGCTTCCACTTTTTGGCTGTTGTGAGTAAAACTGTGAGTACAGGGTGATTTCTGAGCCCTAAGAGCTGTTGGAGAAGGAAATAGCAACCCACTCCAGTATCCTTGCCTGGAAAATCTCATGGACAGAGGAGCCTGGTGGGTTGCAGTCCACGGGGTCGCAAAGAGTCGGGCACGACTGAGTGACTAACACACACAAGAGCTGTTTGCTTGTTTTTCTCCTCTCTGTAGTCATTTAAAAATAAAAAAGTGGCTTGGATATTTCTAAATCTGAATCTACCACACAGAATGTACGTTATTCTTTCTATAGAATTTATTACCCCTATTATATTACATATAAACTACAAAGCACATAAGTAATGCTGGTCTCTTCCCCCATCTGTGAGCTTGGTGAGGACCAGAGGCAGGTTGATGTTGCTTGCCCCTGTATCCCTGGCACCTTGCCCAGTAACTGGCATGTGTTAAGTATTTCTTGACTAATTTTGCCTAACCCCAACCTCATATTAGCCACTCATCTCAAGTTCCCCATTTCTATAAATGGCATTGCTGTTACCTCAGTAACTTAAGATCCAAATCAGAGTTGTATTTGACTCTTCCTCTTTTTACTTCTTCCTCTACTTCTGATCAGATCAGTCAGCAATTTGGGGGAAACCTTTTCAAAGCAATTCTCAGCATTTGTGTGTCCATTCCTTTCTCTCATACTGCCCAATCTAGACCCTGTTACTTGGCCTTCTTGCCTTCTTTCTCTGCTACTTCTAAGCTACTTTGTAGAGAGTTTTCAAAGTAGTCTTCATGAAAACCAATTGTATCACTTCACTTCCCTCCTCACGAACTAACAGTGGTTTCCCATTGGCCACACACTAGAGGCCCTCAACCCTAAGTTGGAAGATTTCCATAACATGATTCTTCACATCATAGGCAAGTAGCTGCTTCAGTTTTTTCTTTTTTCTTTTTTTTTTTTTTTAAAGCATTCCCTGCACCTATTTATTAGAACACAGACTCTGCCTATCGGTTATTGGATCTGCTTCACATTGTCTAGAAAGGCAAATACTAGAAATTCGGAACATTTTTATGGCCAGGTCTCACTGACCAACACAAAAATCTATTTGATTTCTAATGTCAAATCAGTATATTCCAAACCAAACATATTTACCTTGATTTTTCCATATTTTTTCTTCAAGCTGAGTTACTTACAACATTCTATAAGAAATTCCCTATATACAGGAACTCCCTGCTTTTCCTGTCATATGATCCATAAATGGATCACAGTAAATCTCCAACATACTGTATCTTATAGAAGCTCACATCTTCCACGACACTTGCTATGGTGCCAGGCATATTGTAAAAGCAAAGACATGGACAGAATTCAATTTTATTTTCATCAGTAGAGGATTTCTCTCCCCATCGCCTAAACCAGAAATGTTTGTTTTTGTCAGGTGAATAATCAGATAAGCCATTTGGGTTGGGGATGATGTCCTAACCTCAACAGGCATGTTGGCTTGACCATAGAAAGTTGCTTAACGGATTTCCAGAGAGCTTTGGTCTGATTAATTATACCAGCTCTTGCTTTGTCTTGGAATGCACGCCCCTTTAGAATTAGAGCTGGATTGTTTGGGACAATAACAGAGATTTGGAGAATGGGTTCTGAAGGGAAATGGAGACCCAGTAACTGGTAGTTAAAAAGAGCTATGGAAGAAAATAAAAAAGGTTTGAAAAGAAGTTCTTTGAGGTTGTTTTCCACATGGAATACAGTTATAGCCCTCTTCCTTGTGTGTCCACAAAAGTTTCAGTAAAATCTACATTGCTTGCTAATGCTTAGTGAGGTGGATTTACTATATGGGGCTAAGCCTATGCTGAGTTAGACCTCAAAGGTTTGTACAAGACAATAACAGAGTTTTCCCATGGGAGAACAGCCATGTAGAGTTTGCATATATAAATTAAGTAAATATGCTTTAGAGTGTTTATCTTGTCTTTCCATGTAGATAATATTCCCCATTACCTCTAGATAACTTGCTGACTAAAGAGGAATGTGCTATAATTTTAACTTGTTTTTAAAGGAGGAAGGAAAGAAAATTTCTTAAGCACCTGCTGGAATCTGTAGCAGATTTTCACATTTAATCTCATTTAATCCTTGCAATCTTGTGATATAAATACCTTTAGTATTATTTGAATGAATTGCCTTCATTTTCCAAATGAAAACGAAACAAAACGAAGGCTCAATGAACTTAAGTAACTTGCCCAGGTGCATGTCACTAGGAAGTGACAAATACAGGATTCTAACCCAGATCTGTATGATCCCAAAGGTTTCTTTGAACTATTTCATTAATTACCATGAGAGAGGGAGAGAAATCACATTATACAAGGACAAGCTCCTTAATGTTTTTATTCCCCTACTATTTATTTTCCTATTGTGTATTAATCATGTACCAATGACTGGAGAATCCTGGGATTGCTGGATTTTTTTTGCAGAATATTATGAATTATAGCTACATATATATCTTTTAATTCAAAGAACCATGCCCTAAACCCTCTATAATTTATATGCCATAGGTAGGTTAATAGTCTAAACTTTTCTTTGTTGTCACAAAAACAGAACTCTTTACCAATTCCTGATTATTTCATTTCCATAAGTAGAGAGTTGGGGATGAAACTCTTGCTCATTTTCTTTAACAATCAACTATCTTCAGATTTACAGATCTACCTAAAAAGTTAGAGTTTGCAATAACTGTGCATATTGAATATGTTATGTCATTGGGTACTAAATTGTTGAGGTATCTTTTAATATGCTCTCTTGAAACAGCAACATGAAAAACTGAGTTTTTATTTCAACTCTCAATGATAACAATAGCTTTCTTTTCCCAAGATGGTTTACTGATTAACAAGTTACAAGCACGTGAATTGTGCATTTCTGGTTACTAGAGCAAGTCATTGTCTAGTGATGACCATTCAAGAATGCAACCACAAGTCAAGGTTATTGTAAGATCAAGCTGCCATTATTGTTCCTCAGTGACAGCCAGTCCAGTAAAAATGCTGTTTTCAGAAGCCAGTTACCACCAAAGCAGTGGTGGATTTTGTGGTTGGTTTATTGAGAAATTGTTCTTGGGATCTTGAGAAAAGAATCTAACTTCTTCAGTAGTTAGTGTGCTACTACTGATTTAAGCCAGATTTAGTTTTCTTCTGAATGTACAATGTACTGGACTTATGTATAAATATCCACATTGACTGAAAGAAAAAGTTATCGCCCAACAAAAATTGGTTAAAAAAAGCAAGTCATTGTGTATAGATATGACTTGTCTAAGTGAAGATCCTTGTTTTACTGATTTTGACTGGCCCATTCTTGCTTAGTTACTGTTTAACAGTTCCTGTGTAGGCCTACACGTGAGCACAGACTCATCTCTAGAATTGTGCCAAACTCCCTTAGCTTTGCTCAACTGGTTTTTCAATTTTATTTAATAGGTACCTATGATATGGTGACCATTGCTTGGGTAAAATTTGAATGCACTATTGTTTTAAGAATATAAGGTTCAGAGAGACTTTTCTTGTAGCTAAGAATAAAAGGCCCTTTCTTTTCAGCCACACCCACATGCAGATTTGTGAATCAATCACCTTCAAGTGGTCTGGGTTCTCCTGAGATCTCTGCATTTCAGAAGTCAGCTAGAGCCCCTCCAACCACAGGCCTCTCAAGATTTGTGCACCTCCCCCAGGGCTTCAATTCCATCTTCATTTCTGGCCTCGTTTCTCTTTCAGTACTTCCTTGAACTCCACTCTAGTCTCTTCCATATTTCCCTTCTCTCAGCTAAGCCAGGCTCTAAACTATCCAGAGGTAAAATGTAGCCTCCTTTCCTTGATTGTCTCAAAAAACCCCACTCACTCAGGGCATAAGGGTATTAGCTACCAGATAAGTAAAAAATTGATTGCTTGACATGAAAGTAAAAGTAGCACATTCTAAATAATTTCAAGCTATGTAAAGATATTTGAACACTGTCTTATAAGCAGTTTGTGACAAGGAGCTTCCATAATTCTGTAGTGACTCCATTAGCCAGACTGTAATTTTCATGAAGAGTTTAACTACATGATATCTCATAGAGGCACTCACATTTTTCTCAGTTGACAAATAAATCCTAATGGAGTAATTACAGGACAAAATAAAAAAAATTTCTCAGTATGAATTACTTCTAGACCATGTATGATCAAGGCTAATGACATGCTAGTCTATTAAATAGTATGCAATGGAAAATACAACTAATGAAGTTGTGGGTAGAATTTTATCCACATTTTAAAAGAATTTGCTTTTATACCTTTCTGTTTTTCATATATTCCAAACAGAGCCATTTTGATTTAATTGAAAGCAACTGTGAAAATCAAGTCAATTTATTATCAGTTATAAACTTGATCTTTTGGAATAGAATGAGTGATTTAAGGAATATGTAGTTTATTTCCTTTTTTAGATCACTAAAACAAACTCATTTTAATTTGCATGTATTAAATTATAACTGAAGATTAAGCAGGGAATTGAGATTACTAGGGAGTGAAAAAAAACTCTTCTGTGGTCAAAGGACTTTCTTCCAGACCTGTTTGGCTGAAATGTTGTGTACATAAAGGCCTAATGCATTTTGGCAACTCTAACACTGAGATTTACATTTTTTGCTATTTTACTTTAAAATTAAAATAATAAAAAATTCCTTTTATTTGCCTTTTCAGCCAGTTAGTTTCATTCTCTACAATATGCCCTAGACACGGTGAACTGGATTGCCTACAGAATGAATTAATGAATCTTTTATATCAATGGAAGTTTATTAACAACATTTGTGACATTCTCAAATCAATCCTTCTATGTTCTCCAGTTACAGCCTCATTGTGGTTAGGCACCATCCCAGGGGAAAAACAAAGGGAGAGAGGGGAATCAACATACTTACAACTGACTTCAGAAAAGCAAATTAATAAGGGGAAGTATGTCTAAATTATGTTTTCTGCTGTTGTTTGCTACATTAAATGCAATATGCAAATGCATGTCCTTTAAGTGTTTTGGCCGTTGTTCAAAAATGTGAATTATTCTACCAGAAGGCAAAAGCATTTCCCTTCAACCTCAAGGTCCATAGTTAATTTAGTTGTTCAACATAGGGGCATTTCTAAACTCTAAAGTAAATATTATTTACACAGCAAACATACTAACAATGAACTGTCTTAAAACATCTTGGTGATGAAAATATAAAACGGTTTTGATGAAGGTTATTTGGATCACCCTGTACCCTGTTTTCATACTTTTAAAATAAGCCTAAAATGTGTATAATTGTATACACATCATATATATTATACAAATATATAATTTCCTGATCCTTTAACTCTGCTGATCTAAATTAAACCCTCAATGTTAATTAGACATTAAGCTCTGGCAGTAGCTTCTGGGTGACCTTGAACCAGACACTAACTTCTGGGTCTCTACCTCCATTGAAAGAAGAAGGTTGAACTAGATGCTCCAAAGTGCTTTGAGTTGACAATTTATTATTGAAGCCATCAAAGAGACATTCTGATAATTTGGGGTTGAATCTTTTTTTAGAAACATTTCGTTTCCTCTTCAACCCCTTGTTCCCTCACTATACCTGTGGTTCCTAATAAATATGTCAGGACACATTGACATACCATGACTCTTTAATAGGAGTGCCACCAAATTTCCACTGTTCTGTAAAATTTATTTTTGCTTCAACTGAAGATATGTATTATGTTCTGTGATAGGTTAGATGAAACACTGTCAGAAGTTCTTGCAATAAGTTTAAGGTACAGTTTGCAAAAATAAGAGGTTAAAGGAATATCATTATGTCAAACTGGTGACAGTTTAGATATGTACTAGACAGTTTAGACACGGCAGTCATTAGTCACACATGGTTACTGAGCTCTTGACATGTGGCTAGTCCAAACTGAGATGTGCTGTAAGTGAACAATACTCATCAAATTTTATTAAAGGCTTAGTGAAAAAAAAGAAAGTATCTCATTTAATATTTTTTATGTTGATTACATGTTGAAGTGTTAATATTTTGGATAGACCATGTTAAATACAATATGTTGCCTTAAAATGTGGTACTAGAAAAATATAAATTTCTTTGTGATTCCTATTATATCTCTCTTGGACAGTGCTGGTCTGGAGTCAAATGTTTATTGAAACATGAAAGACCTGCCTTAGTAACTGTAAGTAAACAAGGTCAGGTCAATAACTTTCTCCCACAGTTGCATGGTTCTACCGCACGCGAAGAGTTGATTCAATGGAAAAGACCCTGATGCTGGGAGGGATTGGGGGCAGGAGGAGAAGGGGACGACAGAGGATGAGATGTTTGGATGGCATCACCAACTCAATGCACATGAGTTTGGGTGAACTCCAGGAGTTGGTGATGGACAGGGAGGCCTGGTGTGCTGCAATTTATGGGGTTGCAAAGAGTCGGACATGACTGAGCAACTGAAATGAACTGAACTGAAAGGATGCTTGAACAGAAATATTGTTATATTGTAGCCATGATTATCTTAAAAGCATTCATGACTCATACTGTGTCCATGGGTTGGAATAATTAATACTGCCAAAATGACCACAGGATTCAAGGCTATCTATAGATTCAGTGCAATCCCTATCAAAATACCAATGTCATTTTTCATAGAACTAGAATAATTTTAACATTTATATGGAGAAACAAAAGACTTTGAAAAATTAAAGTGATCTTTGGGAAGAACAACAAAGCTGGAAATATCATGCTCCCTGATTTCAAACTATAGTACAAAGCTGCGGTAACCAAAACAGTGTGGTACTAGTACAAACACATATAGATCAATGGAACAAAATAGAGAGCTCAGAAATGAATCCAAACTTACATGGGAAATTAATCTATCATAAAGGAAGCAAGAATATACAATGAGGAAAAAAACAGCCTCTTCAATAAATGGTGCTGGCAAAACCAGACAGCTACATGGAGAAGAATCAAACTGGACTACTCTCTCATTTCATGCACAAAAATAAATTCAAAATTGATTAAAGACTTAAATGAAGACCTAAAACCATAAAACTTTTAGAAGAAAACACATGCAGTAAGCTCTTTGACACTGGCCTTAGATTTTTTTTTTTTTTTTTTGGATATGTCTCCTCAGGCAAAGAAAACAAAACCAAAAATAAACAAAAGTTTATTTAGTCTGACTGCCTCAAACTAAAAAGCTTTTGCACGGTGAAAGATACTATCAACAAAATTAAAAGGCCACCTACTGGTTGGAAAAAGATACTCAAAAATTATATATCTGATAAGGGGTTAATATTCAAAATATACAAAGAACTCATATAACTCAACATAAAAATAACCACATCATCCAATTTTAAAAAATGGGTAGAGGATCTGAATGGATATTTTTCTCAAGAAGACATGCAGATGGTTGACAGGCACATGAAAAGATGCCCAACACCACTAATTATCAGGGAAATGCAAATCATAACCACAATGAGATATCACCTTATATCTGTCAGAATGGCTGTTATTAAAAAGGGAAAAAGAAATTGTTGGCAAGGAGTGAGGAAAAGCAAACCCTAATATACTTTTGGTAGGAATGTAAATTTAGTGCAGCCACTATGAAGAACAGTATGGAGATTCTTCAAAAACTTTAAAATAGAACTATTATATGATCCTACTATTATATGACCCCATTCCTGGCTATTTATCCAAAGAAAACAAAGACCCTAATTCAAAAATATATATACACCCCTATGTTCATTGTAGCATTATTTACAATAGCCAAGATATGGAAGCAACCTAAGTGTCCGCCAATAGACAAGTGAATAAAGAAGATGTGGTGTATGTGTGTGTGTGTGTGTGTGTGCGCGTGTGTTCTCTTTTTTGATTAAACTCTAAAAAAATTTTTGACAGATTTTTGGTCAAGTTGTTTCCATTAAAAATTATTGACTTTAAAAACTAATAGTTTAAATCTGCCACACATAAAAACAAATGATATATATTATATATATGTTGTGTACATATATATGATATATATGTGTATATACCCATATACATGCATACATCTGTATATATACATATATATACATTCAATGGGATACCACTGTCATAAAAAATAATGAAATATTGCCATTTGCAACAACACAGATGGATCCATTTGTGACTTGTCTAGTCCTGTTCTGAGCTTTCAAAGCCCTTCACTCCGTACCCTCCTACACTCCATACAGGAGGCCAAGCATAGGCAGTGCCTCCTTTGGCTGCAGGTTAACGTTGCAGCTTTGTATGTTGTTCCTTTTCTTATCTTCAGTGACACTTTAGTATGTGACTTTCACAACTTTACTTCAACACACATGCTTAACTCCCAGATTAGGTAACAGAAAGGAGCATGGCACTTCAGCTACTTTTCTTATTAATAGATTTGGTTCTCCACCCTGGCTCATGAGTTGTGCTTGTAACTTAGTTATTCCAGGGAGCAATACTGGTTCTGCTTAGCTCTTCCCTCCTTCCCCCATCCACAATTATTTTCTTATTAAAGGAGAATTACCTTTGGCTTGGTGTTTTCCATAGGTGTTCCTTTTTTGGAGAATCCCATGGACAGAGGAGCCTGGCAGGCTACAGTCCACAGGGTTGCAAAGAGTCGGACACAACCAAACATGCACGCATACCTTTTTCATCTGGAGTTGGATACTAAGCACATCTCTCCCTGCACTTGGGCGTGGATAAATAAGGGAGTTTTAAAGGGATAGAATTTGGAAGTGCAAGATGAAGAACCTGTGCATGTAAAAATGCACATTAACCCTTTGAGGGTCAGTGTTGGTGACATTCTCACTGTGCTCCAGTTCTTGGTCTTGCTTCTCCTCTCTCATTTGTTCCATTCTGGAAAATTTCAAGCAAAACATCTGTTTTGAAGTGCTATGCTCCTTTCTGGACAACAACTGGTCTTTTCTTTTTTTTAATTCCAGAGTTTGCTTATGTCTTCCTTATCATCCCCAGATGTTTTGCCCCTTGTCTTTTTTCTTTTTCTCATTTTAATAATTGTGCAAGCCCCGGAAGAACTGCTGACAGATTTTTCCCCCCTTTGGATCACCCTACACAACTCCCACCAAGAATTCCACCTTTACTGTTTTCCCACTTTTCAATGGACTCAGGTCAAAGTCCATGAAGGTTGTGGGGAGTGGGGAGAAAGTAAGTAGTACCTTTTATTTTTAAATAGATATGAGTCTCCTTGGAACCTCAGAATCTACACACAGGTGGAGCTATGAAAGGAGGAAACAGGCTTCAAAACCCAAGAGGAAAGTTTTTTGGTGTCATTTTGTCTAATACCAAAAAATAAAGTGGGAAGCATAAAAATTTGGCTTTTTAATAATTAAATTTTGTTGTTTCTACTTTTAAGGATGTAAGACAACACATAAACTGTCCATAACACTGAAAGAAAGTGAAAGTCACTCAGTCGTGTCTGACTTTTTGCAACCCCATAGACTATAAGTCCATGGAATTTTCTAGGTCAGAATACTAGAGTGGGTAGCCTTTCCCTTCTCCAGGGGATCTTCTCAACCCTGAGATCGAACCTACATCTCCCACACTGCAGGTGGATTGTCTACCAGCTGAGCCATTACAGGACAAGAACTCATAACAATCCTTACATGATTATAAATATAATAATAAAAATAATAATAACATATCAAACCCAGCACATTATCATCTTCCCAGTGTTTTCACCTACAGCCTAGAGCAGCAGAAGGAGCTGAGAGTCTAGGATCTTCAGAACAGTTGAAGCTGGGAGTTTAGGTTGAAAGAGACTCTGAAAAAAGCTGTAGAAATTTGTACAAATCATTTTCTTTTTATAACCTCTTTTGCTTCATTTAAGCTAGGCTCTGATTTTCCGTCATTTTGATTTTCACAGAAACCCTATGTCTTAGTGGGAAAATTATATTTGTGCCCATTTCACAGAAGAATAAACAGATCCAGGGTCTGTTTGTTCAAGGTCATACTGCTTGTTGGTGAGAGATTGGGGGTCAGAATTTGAGTCCCCTGCTAAGGTCTAGCAGGAGCCTTGACCAGAGGTCAGATATAGGGGCTACTGATCCCCAAGGATGACCCCTAGGCAGTGTCTGTTCTTTGCTCTTCAACTTCATGGGAAACTCTGCCTAGAATTGTTAACTATTCCTCTTGCCTATTTCTTGTGACCCGCTCCCATGCCCCAGGTTGCGCTATATTGAGGAAAACACACCATGTATCTATGAATAAGGAGACAGAATCAGGCTTCTGGAGTTGAGAAGCCAGACTATAAAACTGACTTGACCTTCTCTTAGAAAGATACACATACTCTGTGCCCAGAGGTGGGGCACAGCTCTGTTTTCTGGAAGAGAGAGTCTAGGAAAGGGCCTGTCATCTTCCAGTGAATGATGAATTTGGGTGGGAGTGGGGGTGGGGAGTACATAAAATAAAGTGGAAAATATATATTATAGAGATTTAAGAGATAAATCTCTACATGGATTTAGAATCCAAGAACTCCCTGTGAAAAGTTGGCCAACAATGAGGGACTGATTTGACTCTTGCTGAGAAAGTAAGTAGCAAGAGTGTAGATATAACTGATGATATGATTAGGGTAGTCATTCTTTTCATTCAAGAAATGTTTGTTAAATGCCTACTACAGGCAGGCCATTTGTAGAGTGGGCAGTCTTGCTCAGGGGGTAATCTATTGGAAGTGGGAAGAGACTACTGTTAACCAAAAGAAAAACAGAGTTAAACGCATAGAAAGAGAAAGAGGGAGGAAAAGGTGAGATAATAGGCAGATCTATGCAATGATTTATGCTTTTAACCACGGAAATGAGGGGAGCCAAGGACTTGGTTCGGATACTGACCAAATGAGATAATGATTTCAGTCAAGGTGCTGTGCAAACTCCATTACTGGTTTCCCTGGCCAATACTTCATCTTATGGCAAAAGCAGTGTAATCAGAAAAACCACATGCAAATTAGGTAAAAGCAGTAATGAGAGGCAGGGCTCCACGTGGTCTGGTTTTCTCCACTGTGGAGGAAGGCCTGGGGATAGGTTTCTGAGGGTTTTTGCCATAAAGGGTGACGCCATGAAGGAAAATACTAAAAGGTTAATTAGAGTCTGCCCACTTGAGAGAGTCTTCATTTACTAACAGGGCTCCCCATCCAGTTGCTTTCTAACCTCTGCACTGTCCTTGTCAGCCTGGTGGCCTTCAAGATATCGACGGATAATTTGATTTATTCTTGAGCTCCTTCCTTTGGCCCTTCCTGCCCTGCTCCTTGTGTACTGCACTTGCTTGCTCACTCACAGGGTTAACTGACTCACTAGGTGCCAAGACATGATTCATCCTGCCCTCAGGATGGTTTCTTCCCTGGACTATGTTGCAGGGGTCAGAGCTTCTTCAGAACATGCCAACAAAAATATCATCACTCTTTTTTTAATCAGGGAGAGGATAAGAGGGCCAGTTTGGCACAATGGTTCTGAAATAAATCCTTTGGACATGAAACCAAAACACATTTAAGTCTCTCTGCAGGCAGTTTATGCCTCTTAGTTCTGAGAGGTCTGTAATAGTTGTTTAATTGTGGGAATGAGTTACTAGGGAAGGACATGTGTCCATTCTTGGACATCTTAACAAAGATGTTAATCTACTGTCTGTTTTGGATGAGTTTTGTTTGCCTAAATATCTCTTTCCAGTTGTACTCTATGGCCTTCTTGCCAGAAGAGATGATTCTTAAGTTTCCAGTTTTTTCTACTTTGCTGCTAAACTGTGATGTTGCTAAAGGTTCTGGTCCATTATAAGTGATCTTAATCAAAGATGAAAAAACAGTCTCAAATGTGTTGTTTGAAAGGGAGGAGCCCCTACACTTTCATCTGCCGAGATTCTGGGGACAATTTAAGAATCTGAGGAATTTACAAAAGAGGGTAAAATGTGGTAACTCTTTTGAAATCATGGACAAAGAAAGGAATGAATATATCAGCAGTACATGAAAGTGTGCTCTGGTTAGTCATGCTACAGCTGACATAAAATATTAACTGCTCTTTCTTTGTCCATCTGATTCATATTTTTTATACTTCATGTTCCCTATTAATTTTATTTTACATTCACTGAAATATGAGCAATGAGTCACCATTTTAACAGATAGTTCTTGCAGGCAGAATTAAAATTGTATTGATCCTAGAGGTATTTAATCAACAGTTAGTGAGGCCCTCCCAGGTGAAGTGAGAGTTCAGGGATACACATGGGTTTACTTTGAACCTCCAAATGGAGTTGGAAATGCAGATCTAGATGTCTAGGGAGCTGGAACTAGAAATAGAGATGTAAAAGGGAGGTAATCATTTAAGTTGTGGGCGTGGATGAGATCAAGGGAAGCAGGCGCAGCAAACAGGAGGGGAGAACGGAGGGAGGATCTTGGAGAGCACCCACTTGTGGGCAGGAGTGCCAAGTTAGCACAGGAGGTGGGAGAGGATAGAAGGAGAGAGCACCAGCAAGAGGTCACTGTGCTATAACCCACAAGGCAGGAGGGATTTTTGACAAGGTAATTGCACAGAGTCAAATGAGCAGAGATGTTTGGCAAAAGAACTACAAAGAAGCCACCAGATGGTGGGTGATTATGAGGACTTAGCTGGATTCTGAGAAAGTACTTGCTGTAGGGTCTTGAAAGAGAAACCTGACTGCAAGGTGTTCAGGTGTCTATAAGGATGAGTGTTCCAAGAAGTTTGGTGGTGAAGAAAGGGAAGAGAGAGCACCTTAGTAATTTTGCTTTTTAAGAATGGAACTCAGCTGAGCATATATGCATGGGGAAGGAGCCTCTGAGAAGAGGGGCTGAGGAAGCAGGTGAGGGGGTTATTGAAGGAGCTGGAAAGAACTGGCTTAACATCAAATGAGGAGACTCTAGCCTTGAAAGGAAATAGCTATCAGTGAAGATAAGGAGAACCCCAAATACATACACATTCTCATTTACAAAATTCAATCAGTACAATAGCATGGTGGCACGGCCATGGTTCTTGGAATCGGACAGCCAGTGTTTGAATGGTGACTTTGACCCTAACTAGTCTATGTGACCTTGGATATGTTACTTGACCCTCCGTGTATCAGTCTCTCTATTTTAAAATGGGGAACAAATAGTACCTACACTGTAAGAAAATACATAGATATAAATAAAATACTTATAACAGTGTCTGGCACAGAGTGTTAGTTGCTCAGTTACGTCTGATTTTTTGTGACCCTCATGGACTGTAGCTCACCAGGCTCCTCTGTCCATGGAATTCTCCAGGCAAGAATAGTGGAGTGGGTTGCTATTCCCTTTTCCAGGGGATCTTCCCAACCCAGAGATTGAACCTGGGTCTCCTGTACTGTAGGCAGATTCTTTGCTGTCTGAGCCACCAGGGAAGTCCCCTGGCATGGAGTGAGGACTATTATAATTAACATAAAATGAGGAGAGAGAATGGGAAGAAATCTGGAGTAGTAGAAGTCCCTGAAGTTTGAGGCAAGTATCAAGTACTTATCTGAGTCAGTCTCATTTAAGTTAGCACACATACTTTTGGAGTTTTGGTTTTTGCCCTTGTGAACCTGTTGTCCAGTGTAGGAAACCAAAACACAGAATCCAGTGCCCTTGCAGTGGCACTAAATGTTTCTCATCCCATTCAGTGGCAGACCCCAGCTGACGTCCTGTCAGACATCACCTAGTTATGCGGGTGTTCAGGCCAGGAGGAAAATGTGCTTGACGAGGTTGGGTGTTAAAAAACTCTCCAACTCCTAAGAAAATTGTTTTAATACTGAACACACAGAGATTTCCAATATGAGTAGTAGGAACTCTTTGAGACAGTAAGAGTACAATTTTATTTATAGAAGTAATAGAAGGAACATACCACACAAATATTTTACACACAAAACACAAAGAGATAGAAGTGAACTTTTCGTTTATTCACAATGAGTCTAAGATACTAGGTGACCTACTAGGTCACCTTTAAAAAACAGAATCTTGTCACATCCCTTGGATACAAATTAAACAGCTCAGACTGAGTAGGTTGAGGTCACACAGAATCTAGAACTCACTCTAGTCCGTGTTTTTACCCTAATTCTTGAAGCTGCTACACTCATGACAAAATAATTCAGTGGGTGGTGAGTCAGACAAAACAAACACCAAACAGACTCTCCTTCACAGCATGGCAGGTGTGCGGGAAAGATAAACTTTAAACAAAGTTGTAATTATATCACAACATTCCCCTGCCTGCCTGCCGCCCGAGAAGCACTCCCCCCACCCATACACAAATACTCCTAACACACAGTTTTTCTACTGCTCAAGAACCTTCAATGGCTTCCTAGTGCCTATGAATCCACGATGGCAACACATTAAGGCTGGACTTTTCTTGCTTGTGACTAGCCTGAGGCTTAGCTGAAACTGTCTAAGATTTGACTGGAATTCAATGTTAAGTATGCAGTGGGAGAAAGACTGATGGCTTCCTAACAGTTCTAAGATGTGCTTAATTTGGGCACCGAAAATCCAAATATTTTAATATTCAACTCCCCTCTATTGTTCAGTCATCAAGTTGTGTCTGATTCTTCATGACCCCATGGACTGCAGCACGCCAGGCTTCCCCTGTACCTCACTATCTCTTGGATTTTGCCCAAGTTCATATTCATTGAATTGGTGATGCCATCCAACCATCTCATCCTGGCATCACCGATTTCCTGGCATCAATTTAGTACTCCAAGCTTCTCTTCTTCTCTGCCTTTACTCAAATGGTCTTTCTTCATTGTCTTCAGTGAAGATCATGGCATCCGTTCCCATCACTTCATGGGAAATAGATGGGGAAACAGTGGAAACAGTGGCAGACTTTATTTTGGGGGGGCTCCAAAATCACTGCAGATGGTGATTGCAGCCGTGAAATTAAAAGACACTTACTCCTTGGAAGAAAAGTTATGACCAACCTAAATAGCATATTCAAAAGCAGAGACATTACTTTGCTGATTAAGGTCCATCTAGTCAAGGCTATGGTTTTTCCTGTGGTCACGTATGGATGTGAGAGTTGGACTGTGAAGAAGGCTGAGCACCAAAGAATTGATGCTTTTGAACTGTGGTGTTGGAGAAGACTCTTGAGAGTCCCTTGGACTGCAAGGAGATCCAACCAGTCCATTCTGAAGGAGATCAACCCTGGGATTTCCTTGGAGGGAATGATGCTAAAGTTGAAACTCCA